>CM046843.1:34758637-35161137 GCA_025618425.1 Heliocidaris tuberculata
AGAGAGAAAGAGAGAGTGACAAAGATACACGGGGGAAGAAGGAGGGAGAGACACACAGACAGATATACACAGACAGACAGACAGACGGAAAGACAGACATGTAGAGACAGAGAGAGAGAGAGAGACAGAGGCAGACATACAGAAGGAGGGAAGTGGAAAGGAAGGTTGGGGAGAAAGGAACAAAGAAATTAACAAAGGAAAACAAAAGACTGGGTGAATAAAATAAAAAGAGATTACGATAAAGAAAACACATATGAGAGATAGAGTGAGAGAGAGAGTGAGTGAGAGAGAAAGAAAGAAAGAAAGAAAGAAAGAAAGAAAGAAAGAGAAATACATAAATACGGATCGCGACAAAGAGAGAGAGAAACAGAAGGAAAGAATGAGAGAGATACATAAATACGAATCGGGAAAAGAGAGAGAGAGAGAGAAAGAAATACATAAATACGAATCGGGAAAAGAGAGAGAGAGAGAAAGAAATACATAAATACGAATCGGGAAAAGAGAGAGAGAGAGAGAAAGAAATACATAAATACGGATCGGGAAAAGAGAGAGAGAGAGAGAAAGAAATACATAAATACGGATCGGGAAAAGAGAGAGAGAGAGAAAGAAATACATAAATACGAATCGGGAAAAGAGAGAGAGAGAGAGAGAAAGAAATACATAAATACGGATCGGGAAAAGAGAGAGCATTAGATACATACGTAAGGATCAGGAAAGAGAGGGCAAGGAAAGGGAATGGGGCTGTGAAATATAGATCTTAGGAGCAATTGGATCGAAAATGTTTTAGAGATTCCCTTATAAAGAAAGAGAGTATAAATGGTTGGCATTAAAAAAAAATACGAATAATTCAGCTAATAATGTAAGAGGGTAGACAAAAATTCTGGTGGTGGCGCTGTTCTTGTAAAGATTTTATAGGAACAGTCGACAAATTTCTTAACCCAATCTAAACCAGACTCAGATTTATAAAAAGAAATGAATTAAAAAAAATGAAAGAAAGAGAAAGACCTAACCACCTTTTTGTTTAATTAGATAAGCAATGGGTCTCAATTCTCAATTCTATTCCTAACAAGAAAAGTGTGAAAGTGAATGTTCAGCGTATTATTATCGTGTCTAGAAATCTACTTAGCTATAAGCTATTTCAACCTAACAAAACTATGATTACGTTTTTTTTTTTTTTTTCAGTTAGTTCATAAGGGATTGTGGAATGATATCTTTAATCAGCTTCGTTAGATTTCATGGCATAATGTTTTGAAGCAAAGATATTTTGTAATAATCTTTTAATAATAATCTTTTAAAGTCCACTCCAAATTTTATTAAGTTAAACCGAAATGGAAATTCTTTTTGCCCAATTGATCGTGAGCCCGGCAGCCACTGAGCAGCGCCAGATCGACGTTGCTCTATACCTTATTGTTGAACGCCAAACAAGGTAGCAGCAACTCCCATCTTTTAACGTCTTTTGGTATGGCGAGGCCGGGGTTCGAACCCACGACCTCCCGGTTGTGAGGCGGACGCTCTACTGACTGAGCCAACACACCGGTTATGGTAAATGATTTAGGGAAGTGATGAAATAAGAATACACAATCATATGAAATGAATTTAGTTCGACAGTATTTTTTGGCAGTGCGCCACCACCGACAATTCCACTTCAACAACAGTTTTAATGTGTAACTTATTTTATACAGACGTGTATCAATCAGATATATTATTTACGTCTGGGACAGACTTTTAACGTCACCGCCGGGAAAAACGTGACTCGGTTTCGAACCAGCGACCGTTAGAGTCAGCTTGCAAGCGAACACAGAGAGCTGACCTTACCGTTAGACCAACTCACATTTCACCGTCCCGTTGGATCAACTCAATTTCTTGCTTCTGACCTTTGTGAAAAATGATTCACGAATCGCCACTCCCTCCCCAGCCCCTCTCCATGTTTATTGCCCTGACCACAGGATGACTTCAGATTTTTGGTCTAAAAAAGGGGGGAAAATCCAAAAAAAATTTCTGACAAAGAGAGAGAGAGAGAGAGAGAGAGAGAAAAGAAAGAAAAGAAAAGAAAGTTATCGGATTCTCCCCCGGTACCTCATGGATCGGAAATTTGGAATTATGGCCCAAATTTTCAAACGGAGGGCTAGGGGAGGGGTGAATTTTCCTTTATGTACTAAAGGTATGCCATACATGGTTTATGCACAAAACACATTTTCAGTTGCAGTTAGTTCATAAGGAAATATGGAATAATATCTTTATTCGGCTTTGTGTCACATTTTATGGGGTCCAGAATTCTCTGGAAAGCAAAAAAAAAAAAGAAAAAAGGTAAACAAAAAAAAAATTATGTCAAAAGTTGTCCCCTGCCCCCCCCCCTTGGGTATGCAAGTGATACAGTGGGCACTGAACTTGTTACAAAATTTGAAAGAGAGGGAGGGGGAAGGGAATAGAGAGAGAGAAAAAGAGGGGGAGGGAATAGAGAGAGAGAGAGGAGGGGGGATAGAGAGAAGAGAGAGAGTGAGAAGAAATAGCGAAAGACATTTAAAAGTATATATTTTTTTCAATGCAACTTTGAAAACGTATTCTCTGGGGTCATTTAAAGATTTTCCGTAATATGGGGCAAAGTATTGATTTAGCTTTGTTGAAAAAATATCTGATGATATTTTTTTTTTTAATCAACCATGAGTATGTTTTGAGATAACTTATACATAGATACATAGAATATCCAACAATACCGACAACTTTCCCCCTGTATTTACAATTAGAAAGAAAGGAAAAAATTGAAGGGCATGCGGTTGTGAAAGTGAAAGTGAGTATACGTGATAGAATGTGAAGTAATAAAACAAATTAGAAAGGAGAGGGTGTGTGAGGAGTCCCATCATATCGCAACCTCCCACTTAACCATTTATTTCCATCCCCCCCCCCCCCCATTAGCTGCACCAAATCCAAATCGCAGAGAGAAGAATAGTTTTTCTTTTAAAGTTTGGGGAAAATGTGCATATTATGTCACAGAGATCAGGTTATGACAATGTGTCATAGACAATCTACTCGTCATAAATGGAAAACAAAAATTTCCGTTAGACTTGGTCCAGCAAGAAATTCAATTAGATCTACTCTCCTAATGTCTGGTACCCGTATTCCAGATAATTATAAACCTGCTGCCTGCACCACTATTTTCAATTAAGGAAATATATTTTTCAGATCATTTTGTCTCTAAAACATGGTCAGTCGTGAGTGCATAAGACAAAACTGCTTGAATTATTCCGAATAAACGACAAAGATCATTTTTTAAATGTATTTCTTCAAATATACTCACACGATATGAAGAAAAAAAATACGCAGCTGTGATTATTCCTAATAGAAAACGGCAAATATCACTTTTGTAATTTCTCAACATGTGTCACTTGACCAATTTAACAACTTTTAGAAATCCAAATAAAGAATAAATGATTTCAAAATTAAACAATATAAAACTCTTATAGAATTATTTTGATGACTACAATGATGAACTTCAAATGAATACTATCACGACATTTTTATCATCAAACACGACATGACCCTCTCTCCAGCACGACTTTTTAGCGAATGTCGTGTGCCGTGTGCACTGTTTTTTCGCCGTTTGTCGTGTAGTATGTCGTTATGTCGTGTCGTGTGTCGTGTGTCGTGTTCGGTGTGAATCCGCCTTTAAAGATATCCGGGAACTTGTCACAATATCTTTTGGATGTGTCGTTCAATTCAATTCAAATTAATTTTTTTTTTTCTTCCATTGGTTTTGACAACATTCAACATTCTGTTCAAATAGTACAATTTACATGCATATCAAGTAGTATGAATATAATCAACAACTTGCAATACAAGGAAGAAGGCGCGATCCCAATAAGCAGACCTTGTAGCGGGTACGGCAGCTGAATACATAAATATAATAAAGGAAGAAAGGGACAGACAGAGAGGGAGAGAAGAGGATAGGGAACTTGGAGTAGAGAGAAAGAAAGAGGACTGCAACATAATAATAAAGTAGTTGTATGAAAGGCATGAATAATAATAACTAATGATTTAAACCATCCTGGTGAACGTGTCCAACAATTTACAATGACATTACACTACTCACTCGTCATGAGCATGGCCGCGACGGGGAGACTGCACAGGAAGCCGATCACGGCTGCTCCGGTGTCGAACAGGACTACCATATCGGGAATGAGCACACCGAACGACTTGTTAATGGCTGCCACCAGAATGTGCGTGCAAAATACACTGATCAGGACCATGAACTTCCATTTATCGGTCGAATTCCGTCGTATCGCTCTCCATTTTGTCTGGAAATCTCTCCAGTATTACATGTATTGCACGTAGCAGATTTCCCCTATGAATAATCTGGTTTCTGCTACTCATAATGCGAGATACTATCAAAACACTCGCTCAAGCTTGCATTGAAGAGCTCACCTTTTCCTTTGTACATGTCATGCATTAATGCATGCGTGAGCGTGAAGACGGTTTCAAAACTATTTCAAAAAATGTTGACACAACTAATGCTGTCATGTTGGTACATTGTGATAGCCCAGGCAATATGTACTTCTTGTACAAAAACAAAAAAACAAAAACAAAAACAAAAACAAAAACATTTGACACTTGATCGTTGATAACTCAGAAGTTAAAGCTCGTATCAGACTGAGTTTTGCTCATTATAAAGTTGAATGATGTCAAAATTAGTTGGAGTAAGTTTTAGAATATTTTTTAAATACTATTCTCAAAACAATGCCATTTTATTATCATTATTATCATTATTATTATTATTATTATTATTATCATTATTATCATCATCATTATTATTATTATTATTATTATTATCATTATTATATTATAATTATTATCATTATTTTTATTATCATTATTATCATTATTATCATTATTATTATTATTATTATTATTATCATCATTATTATTATTATTATTATTATTATTATTATCATTATTATATTATAATTATTATCATTATTGTTATTATCATTATTATCATTATTATCATTATTATTATTATTATTATTATTATTATCATCATTATTATATTATTATTATTATTATCATTATTATTATTATCATTATTATTATTATTATTATTATTATTATTATTATTATTATTATTATTGTTATCATTACTTATACAACGCTTTTTCCATGAGGCCCAAAGTACTTACAATGAATTCAAACAATTATAAATACTTGTAGTAAGAAAAACAACATTACAACTACGAACTGCTATAAAGAGATGTGAAAGTGTTATATCTTTTTTTTTGAGGGGGGGGGGGGTTAAAAATCAAGGCCACAAAATCTGAGTGTATCAGCAAATTGTGCAGAACACAGCAATACAATTGTGCCTTGCACCTATTATAACTACCAACCTTTTGCTCTTTGTTGCATTGAAGGGGAACTGCCATCATGAGGAGGGGGGGGGGGTAAATGTGAATTAACAAAGTTACCGAAGGGTGGGGAAGTGGGTCCTATCTTATTTTCATGTTCCTTTTCCACTTTCCCCTTCATTTTATTCTCATATCTGTTTTTTCTTATTTTATTTTGCCATGCGTTAGGGCTTATACCTGTGCCCCATCCCCTCACCCCCTCCTGGTAATGTAAATAATGGTATAAATTAGTCTAACAGAGATTATATGGTTGAAAATGTGGGTAAGGGAACATTATGAACTTGCAAGGTACTGCAGACTTAATTTCTTTTTGCAAAAAAAAAAACTTCTCACCGCAGCTTAAATCATGTTCAACACCACTGGTTTATTTTGTTGTATTCTCACTGTCAAATGTTATTTCATTGATTTTAGGGTCAGTTCATTTTAAGCACCTTTCAGGGAGTTCCCGTGCATCAGCCTCCTCAAAATCAGCTGTTCGTTTGTCCACACAATAACTGAAATGATTATTTGACCACTGTATTTTGAATTAAATAGTTTTGAAATCGCTTGTAAAATTTCCGATGTTTATTCACAGTGATATAAGCAAGCAGTGGGCGTTGGAATTCTTCTTCTCGAATCACTACACGCACAAGTCATGTACTGTGCAGAACGCGGAATCGGGCTTTGGCGTTGAAACCCTCCAAATCATTGACATTGCACGTTTCTGGTTGGAGCGGGGGGGGGGGGGGGGGGCAGACCAAATGGTGTTTCATCGTCTGATCCTCCTCACTGTCGCAAATAGTTTGTCTATCCTTATTAGAGCCCCATTTCTGCATGAAGACTTTCCATCCTCCTGCTCCAGGACGATGAAATTGAGTAATGATTTACATAAAATTTATATGAAATATTGCATATATGGCTTAAATAGAAATAAGTGAATAAAGACACAGAAAACAATAGTTTCATTAATTTATACCTTCATAGTTTTATGATAAATATCATCATTATAACTTACTCATTGATCATGTTGATGGCTTGGGCAAACTCTATCGTAGTACTGTTTTAATGTACTAGTAATAATGTACGAAACGGTTTAGTCGTTAACTATAAAAATATTGAAAAAAGAAATGAAACGAACAGAATTTTTTCCCCCTTCCTTTTCTTTTCTTTTTTTTTTTCTTCTTTCTTCTTCTCTTTCGTCTTTTACGTTTCTTTATTCCACTTTCTGAGCTTTGCTCTCCTTGTACGTTTAGTAAATCTGATACTTCTAATCCGCCTCGGTTTTTTATTGCATCCCAATCGGAATTACTTACTCTATAGTGGAGCCTAATTATTTACAAGCGATGTTTTTTATTTAGGCTCCCCACATTCTACATTTATCTTCTTTTTGCCAGTCATTCATATCTCTCTCAAACTTTCTACCTATTTACTGTACTTGATTTGAGTTCTTTACCCCTATGTTTTGAAATGGAAAAATATGCTTATAAAATCATTTTTGTAAAAATTATTTTGATGTAAAAGTGGAAAAAATAAACTTCAAACTTCAAAATGTTTTTGAAAGACTATTTATTAACATATATACAAAACTGATCAGTTAACAAACGATACACAACTGGAAACAGCAATAAGAAATGTTTATGAATTATGCAAAAGTAGTAAAAAGCGTATTTCTTTCAGTTGATATTATTGCTCTCTATTAAAAATGAGATCATTTATTCAAACAATCATCACAATCTACCTAAACTATCACTCTCCAAAGCAATGGGGAAAAAATATGTTATGATATCCATTAATTTTGTATCTTAAATCTATTTCTATGACAATCAATGAAAACATTATTCTCTTTTTTCTGATAATTTTGAACCCGTTACAAGAAAATTAATAGCCGTCTCATCAACGACGAGAAGGTATTTACAAGTCTCAAAGAAGTGATCAAATGTTAAAGGCCAATGATAATCATACTTGTAGGTGTCTTGTTTAAAAAATGAAGATACTCTTTTTCTTGACATTTCTGCAAGTTGCACGAAATACAAGAAGTAGAAAATAATGTGGAACGCCACTTAGGTTCACCAGCTTAAAGCTAGGGAATATGTTTGAAACAATAATCATGATAATGTTTATATTTTTGTAAATGAGGTATTGTACAAAAGAAAGTTATGTGTGTACTTTTCATCACGGCAAACTGCAGAATATGGAATTTTAGCTCCTGCATTAAACAACTTTCAGACAATAAAAAGCATTACAAAAGAATAACCCTCGGTAATTTACTACCGGGGGGGGGGGGGTATGAAAATTGTCAACTAAGGGGTACCGTTATACACATATTAAATTTTCATAAACAGAAGCTCTAGACTTATTGTACATTTTTAAAATTAAACTTCATTACAGACAATCAAGAGTGACTCATGAATTCTTGACACTTGTGAATAGATGAACCAACAAAGTCTTGATTTAAAGCAATACATTAAAAAAATGTAGGGCAATTCATAATATCTCCTCAAAGGTAATATTATTTTCAGTGAGGAGTAATATGCACTAAAAATGAATGTATTATACAAATCAAATAAGAAAACTTAAGTATACCATTTCAAAAATCGATCATAAAACAAGCAAATTTCTGACTTTTTTTAACACTGAAAAAATTAATATCTTGTTACAGATAAATGGTATCAAAAATACGGAGTAAAGGTCTCTCATCCTTCACCTAAAAATATTACATCAAAAGTCATGTCTTGTTTACAACATAAATTTGTTTTGTTTATGCAATTCTTATTCTGTAAAAAAAAAAAAATTGCCATAAAGTGTGTTAGCCTTGACAAGCTCTACATCATTTCTTTGAAAACAGTCTATCAATTTATTCATCAGCACAAAGTTCAGATGCATAGCAAAATGTAAATCAACACAATCACATTAGGCCCGTTTACACCAAGGTCCAAACATAAAGAATAATAAGGGGGCACTCATTTTTTCTAAAGATTCGTAATACTGAAATAGGTTCACAATTTCGAAAACGAAGGGTTCGGAATTCCGAAATGTGATGTAGGGTTCTATCATAATTATTTTTGGAATCATGAACCTCATTACATTTTCGGAATTGTGAACCAATTTCAGTTTCAGAATTATGAACCCTACTTCATTTTCGGAATCATGAACCCTATTTCATTTTCGGAATTATGAACCCTACTTCAAGTATGACCCCGAGCTTATCATTTTATCAATTCCAAAACCTCACAGTATGTACACCAATTTGTCCTAATTGCTTCCAAACGGTTTCTTCCACAATGTAAGCACACGACCAGAACTTAACCTTATATTTAAATCGAAAGTTGTATACAACTTAAAGATTTTCAGAAATACAATCGCTGTTACTTCAGTTATAAAACCACACAATACAAAGAAAACGTAACGACGGTTATTTCCATATTCCCAAACAATCATTAGTAAGTCCACTTATCTATGGAGATCCAAATATCATCCCTTCTCACATGACCTTAATATTCTGTAACTCAATGCATAAACAGATAATCATGTAATCATGGAATGCAATACTCGCTGTCCTTTCATGACTTCTTTCATTTTAATCTATTCGGTACTGCAACAGCCTTTATATGAAACCAAAACACATGGAACATATAGGTCTTGAGGACCTTCTACAATTGTTCTGAGGGTTCTCAAGAACGATTATGTTGGCCTCGTATGCAGTCGGTCTCATGGGCTGCTGGGATGTCTAAAATGTTGTAGAATAACCGTACTCTCCCCCCCCCCCCCAAAAAAAAAAAAAGAAAAAAAAAGAAGAAGAAAAACAAAAAGCGATCACTAACGTCACTTCACGGGCAGTGAAAATTCACCTTTTTTGCTTTCAGAGAGCACTCGATAATCACTCTTAAACGAGTGATCACTGACGTGACTCCAGGGGAGTGAAAATAGAATGAAATTTCATTCTCACTTATTTTCTTCTTTTTTTAAACGGGGAGAGAGTAATAGATAGTAATAGATTGACATTCGTTTCACCATGAATAAGAGGACTGTAACCCAGATTTAGTTTTGTTTTAATCAATAGGTTTCTTAACTCATAACTTGCTTTGGTCGACCAGTGGAACAAACAGGGAAGTGCCACAGTCTACTTTTGTCACAAGTACATTGTATATGTAATTTATAATATACATGTACTCCACACAATAAAAAGTTAATCAATAGTTATCATCCTAAGCGTTATATGGTTTTTCGTCATCTTCATCCATCTCTCGTCGTATTCTCTTACAAAGGAAAATAGTCAAGATCATTGCTAGTACCTGGAAAGTGAAAATAAAACAAAACATGGCAAATGTTATTGATTTTATTGTTGCGTGTGGAAAATAGCATTGAAAATCTGTTTAAAATAACACTTTCTTTTCACAGTATATCTCAAATGAAAATCATATTAAAATTCTGTATAATATAATATAATGAAGATGATGATGATGATGCCATGTTTCTGTTTGAAAGAAAAGAGCACCTTCTTCCCTTTGTTAGAAACCTCAATCCATTTTATGACTTATATCTTTTTGATTTGTTCAAGGTACCGGTGGAATGTGGTGCAGTTTGATTTCGTACATGTAGTTTGAGTGACAAGACCTGGTTTCATCATGGCTGCATTATGGGATTCATGGTTTAACACAGACTACTCCTTCAATAATATGTTACAAAATAATTTACAAATGAAATGTCACTCATGAAGATCTATATTGTCTAACTTGTTAACATTTTCATTCTATTTTTGTTTTCTTTCGTAACTGAGACAAACGGTGAAATTGGTAAAATGGCATAAATTTCTTCTTAAAAAAAAAAAAAGGGATTCGAGGACTTTCCAAGGTAAGTCCAGGACCCCGTAAGACAAAGGTTTGTGATCAATTGCAAATTTGAAACTTTGATTCTTATTGGTTAATCGTCAGCCTTTTGAACAATGGATGCATGCAACGATGAACTTGATTGGCCATTGCCGATTTGCGATTGATTGCAAACATTTGTGTTACGGGGACCCAGCAAATTTTGGGTCTCTAACCCCCCCCCCCCCCCTTCCAATCCATGGGTGTGTCCACAAAAACAAAGTACCTCATCTTTAGAAAAGTAGAGTACCTGTATCTATTATGATGTAAGAGGCAACAGAGATTTCTCTCTCTCTCTCTCTCCCTCTCTCTTTCTCTCTCTATCTTTATCTCTCCCCTCCCTCTGTCTCTCTCTCTCTCTCTCTCTCTCTCTCTTTCTGTCGTTCTCTCTCTCTCTCCCTCCCTCCCTCTATTTTTTTTCCTCTTCCCCCTCTCTTTTCTTTCTCTTGGTCGAATATATGTCTTTTCTAACGGAGACTTACTTCTACAAGCGCCACAGTTGCACAAGTTACTCCTACTATATACAGGTTCTGTTGAAGTATGGCAATTATCTTTGATTTACAACCCTGCAAGCAATTAGAAAAAAATTGGAATGAAATGGTTATACCAACGGACAGCATTACATAATATAATTCGAAATAATGCACGTTATTGATTAAAAATATCATTGCCACAAAGCCGAATTTCATATCATCTTGATAACTGCAAAGAAAAAACGATTTAAGTAATCGAGTGTTGCCATTTTTATCACTATTCTAATAGAATTGTGTTCATTTAGTGTCTGTGCCCGCACACTAGTGAGAGTGTACTGAAGTTTTATCAAGTTATAATTGAATGGTATCGCAGTCACACCGCCAAACCGACGGATTCTTGGCCATTCGGGGTTATTTAACTTTTTTTGTTCGGTCTGTTGTGAGTCTAGGTCTAGGGCATCGATCTCTACCTCACGTCGTGGATATCACATCGTACGCACGGCTCTACGCGAGCAGTTGATGCGGCCGCACAACAAAAATTAGGAGCCCAACACTCAAACACAGTACGTGGGACCTCGTGAGACATAGCGTGGGACATCGTATGCTGTGTACGATTCCACTTTACTCCTGTACTCCTAAAGATGCGTGATTTTATTTTATTTTTTGTAAAGACATTAGTCTACACTGATTATCACATTAAATCGCCTTTAGAAGGTACACTTGTTTAGCCTGATTTTGCAGTTAAAGGGAAATTCAACCTTAATAGCAAGTTGCTTTGATAGAAAGAGGAAAAATCAGAGCAGCAGACTGGTGAAAGTTTGAACGAAATCGGACAACCAATAAGGAAGTTATGAATTTTTCAAAGTTGTAATCACTATACATATGGGAATTTCAAATGGGCCAAATAGGTTATCCCCCATTCGCTCCAACACACAAAATGACTAAAATGTCACTTTTTTCAAAATGCAATACTCAGTAGGAACTTTTTCTTTCATGAGTACCTATAACAATATGCTTTCTCCAATATATTTTGCCCGAGGGTAAAAGCGCCTCGAAGAAAACCGCAAATTAATGATATTTTTGTGTACGACAAATGGGAGAGTTGTCCACAAAAATGTCACAATCGACTCACCAAATTGCCAATTTGAGATTCGCATAGATGTAGTGATCTCATTTTTCAAACATCCGTAACTTTCTTAGTCCTTGTCCGATTTCTTTCAAACTTTCACCATCATGTTTTTCTTATTTTTCTGCTTTCACACAAATCATCTTATTAGCAAGGTTGGATTGCTCTTTAATTCGTGGAAAAACTTCACAGTGCTGAATTATTTTTATTCTAAAATGCATAAAAGTGTATTGAAACAGCACAGCGATGGTGTTTTTCTGCGAGCCCAAACCGGTCGCATCAAACGTAGAGGGCGTTGCTTTATCCACCGGTGGAGATCGATGGTCTAGGGTCGGTAACGTTCGTGTGACTGGGGTATCAGACTGCAAAATATTTATTTAAAAAAACTCACCTCATCAAATGTTTCATTGTCTACTGTGTCATAACATCCCTCGGTGCAGTTACGTCCACATGAATCTGGTATGGGTTGATTAGACGACGTCCAGTCATCAGGTCCACTCGATCCACAACACCCAAGCTGTTATACGTGGAATGATAGCATTTGAATTTAACTTCATATTTCATTTTGAAGAACATTTACATCATCCCATACAACAATATACAACAACCGACATACTTTATGCTGAATACACCGCAGGTGGGGGGCTGATATTTCTTTTAGAAAATATAAAGACCAAATAACTTACATCCATATGCACACTGATACCAGGATAAAAATCAAATGAATAACGTTAGGCCTATACCCTATCTTAGCTATATGACAAAAGGCTGGAGTTGATCTGAATTAGCGGACTTTGAACATTTAGTTCGATCATAATTATAATGACTATTTTAAACATAATGTCGTGGAAGGCGTCTTTACCAAAGCTGTATGATAACCAGACAAAGTTTGACAACAATTCTATGTATTTCTTTCAAAGTAAGATGGAGACAAGCCAAAAAATTCGGTTATGTTTTACTTAAAAGAATGTGTTTGATGTTAGGTAGTTATGCATTTATCAGTATAATATTATTGTTATTGATTTTATTTACCAAATATAAAGCCTGATATCATGGAAGTCCACTGTTATTATTGAAAATTTACTACCCTGTATAGATACCATTGATAGATAAATAAATAAATAAATAAATAAATAAATAAATAAATAAATAAATGATAACCTACCCTCTTTTGTGTGTAGTCTACGAGTATCTGTATTGAGACATCTCCGCTGTATTTTTCCTGCACTAGTTTGTCAAAGTACTCCCCTGCCGACTGTCCTATCTTATCCTTCTCTATGTACATCCATACACCAGCTGCTATCTCCGCACAGAATATGATAAAAACTATGACGAAATACTGAGGAGGGAATGGAATTAACAAGATTTACAGATATATTTTAAATTATCAATATCAAGACATATCGGAAATTAACCATCGCAATATGTTTCTGATACGTTATATTTGGAATATAAGAAGACTATTAAATTATTGGATGTTCCACATAATTTGGAAATAACAACCGCGCTTTGTGGCATTAATAACAACAATTCTAATAGAGAACACTTTCATTCGTTGGGTTAGTCATACTGTGGCAAATAAACTGCAATGGTAAAACTTGAACAGCGCCATCTTACAGTAAATGCTAAATTAAAAATATAATTTGAAAATTAATTAATTTTTATTTTAAGGCTTTTACCAATCTTAAAATTTAGTAGGCAAACTTGCATCCACTCCTGTGGACTTTCCCAATGAAAAAACAAAAAATATCCTTCTCGATCAGCAGTCATGGAAGGTGAAAAAAAATCCTTCTAGCTACTCACTATTACCTGATTTCGCTCGAGGGATCTCAAAGCAGCAGACAGCAAGAAAATGTGTGGAGAATCACTTGAGTTGAGAAGTTCCACAAGAGTAAATGAAGTTTGCCTTCTAACAGTCTAAATTTTAAGGTTGCTAGAAGCCTAAACTACATGTTACAATAATTCTATTTGCCAACTAGCCTGCCAGTTAAATTGAAAGAAATGTATAGAGGGTGTAATGTACAGGTATATGATATAATAATTGATATTTCTTGAATTTTCTTTCGAAATATATTAACATTTATGAAATTAATAAAACCAATATCTATTTTTTAAAACTTTCCTCTATTCGCGAGACACAGACATGAAACAACCGACAAAAACAATTTTTAAAAATGAACCGAGTCTACGAAAACAATATGAACATAATTATGCTGAAGGGAAATTTAATTGTTACCATTCGAACTATATTAATCATACGTACTTTACGGATAGTTTGGCTAATTAAATCTATCACTTGAGGCCGCGGTGGAACGTCGAGCTCGGACAATGGAAGGGGGGCACCTTTTGTTTGGCGGACAAAAGGTGCCCCCCCCCCCCCACTTCCATTGTCCGAGCCCGACGTTCCGCTGCCCCTGTCTATTACCCATGAACTAATGTAGATTTTACTCCAAGAGCAATTTATACCTCAAAGACCCGCCATGTGAGTGCTTACCGTAGATAACTGACATACACTTTCCCTTATGGCGCCACAACAGCCGAAAAATCCCACGACCATTATAGCGCCTCCAGCGGCCATAACTATATAGGTGTAATCATAAACACCAATACCGGCTTCCTCTGGAATCTGCTTGAAGAAATCTTCATTGAAACGGACCCAGATCGCGAAGCCTAGAATTGTACCTCCAGCGCACTGAGATAGAAGACACAAATCAAAAGAAATAAACTAGTTAGGGGTGGAATCATAGAAACATCAAGTAAATCATTAAATGACGTCACGGCTGTCCGTGATGCCATGCACTTTAAACATGTTAAATGGAGTATGTGTGTGTGTGTGGGTGTGTGGGTGTGTGTGTGTGTGTGTGTAATTGGGTTTTTACAGACGTGTATCAATCAGATATGATTATTTACGCCTGGGGACCGACCTTTAACGTCACCATCCGAAAGACGTGACTCAGTCTAGAACCTGGGTCCGCTGAATCAGTTTATAACTGCCACTGTTAGCTGGATTGCAGGCGCACACCACAACGCCCAGTTGTGGCCTGGGCCCCGTCTTATTATAAAGAGTTGCGATTGATATCAATTGCAAATTATTTTCAATCAATCGCAACTCTTTATAAGACGGGGCCCTGGAGTCGATTTAGAGATTATTTCAACAACAAAAAATAAAAAAAAAATAAAAAAAAAATAAATAAATAAATAAAATGAATGTTCATCATCTTTCTAATCGATGAAGTTGATTAAGCCTCCTTGTTTGAGGTAGCAAATCGGCAAATTGGTCATGAGAGTGGGGTCAGTATCTACGGTAAATATTGACATCAAAACAATTATCTTTCAAACATTTTCTTTGAGAATGTCACGATTATGTGTCCTTATTATCAAATATGTAAAACTTAGGATCTTGATCAATATGAGCATTATTGAGTAGTAGAAAGCTGGTAAGAAGGGTTGTAGGGCTTGAAAAGGTGGTTTAACCCTTTCGAGACAATTGACCACATTTTGTTGTCAATAACTTTTGATTCTGAGCTCTAAAAAATATACCAGACGCATGAGTAGAAAGAGCAACAAATTCTGCACACACTATGTCCATTTTCTTTTTTGCATGACCATATTGCATTTGAAGCCAGGAATTTCAAAAGGGAGAATAAGTTTTAAAATCCTTACATTGGCAACACTTTGAGAGGTTCAAAATCATTGTGCATTTTTTTTTTCAACTTTTCGACAAAGTTCCTAATAATGTTTATTTTTTCAAGACATTACAACTTATTAGAACCATGTAGCATTATAAGAAAAATATTTTTGTTGCCAATTTGAAGAACAAAATGTGATCAATTTAGCTTTTAAATAATTCCTGTCCTGAAAGGGTTAAAAAGTGATTGCAAAAGTGAACAGTGCAGACAACATTTTCAATAACTGGCGTATGGGTTAAATTGCCTTCAACGGCTCGATTAGCGAAGGTAATGACGTAATTTATATGACGTATCCGGTGAGCCGGGCTTTATAATTATGGCATTTGATATACATGATATAAACAAATCGACAATCGTATCTGGTTCTGAAGGCAATTTCAGCCCTTCTTAAACTTCGCAAATCCTCGTAGAGCTTGAAAAAGCTAATTGCAACATCAATTTCAATTTCACAGGAATGCAAACTGTAAATAAGACTTGCAATGCATTAAGATATCGGGCGTGAGCTCATAAACACCGATATCTACAGCAAGGATGTTTCGCATTGATCGTCGTCTGGTACATATCGATCGCTCTTAAAATCCAATTTTACGGTAGCGATATTTCAAGGGTTCCGCTGAATGTCAGCGATAAAATGCAAATACTTGGCCTGCCATAAGTAGTTCATGTAAATATTGAAACTTTACTGGTACATTGGTTACACGCTCATAATCTTGATAATAAGATTACTCATTTCTTTATTGCTAAAAGCTGCAGCAATGAAAATGGTGATATTCTTGATAGAACATTGAAAATGAACAACCGGAATATACAATGCCAATATACATAGAGATGATATTTTAATGTTAACTACTGTATAATACATTTCGTTCTATTTTGAATAAGATTTATAAATCAGGTAATCATTGTTATTATTTATGATGCTTTTTTTTTTTTTTTTTTTGAGCATGATATTGCCTTATTAGGTACACGGGCTAAAATATTTTATCTCGTACTCAGTCACCATTCATCTTATTGTGGCCGAGTAAAACACCAATCTCGAAATAATGATGATAATCTATTTTTATCAACCCATCGAAATTGTGGGCAATAGGAACAACTCACGGCTGAAACTGTCGCAAAAAGAAAAAACCGTCTGAACATTAGACTACTCTGAATATGCTTTCCCCCTCTCATTTCGCATATCAAGGATCAATGCCATTCCATTAGCACAATTAAATTAAATACCAGCCAAAATAATCTCCCTTGCCGTTCTGCATTAAAAGATACCATAAATGACGACATAATGACAACAGGCTGACTTCAGCCGCTGTTTATACGTGTTATCCGTTGATTCATAATTGGAAGTGAGCGGAAGATTTGGCCATGGCTTAAGCCCCCGCCCCAACTATGCTGGAATGAGTCCTGGCTTTGCGATTTTGATCGGAGTGATGATACGTCCTGTCAGTAGCTACCTGGGATTGACGTAATCTGAGAACGGCAAGGTTGTGAAGAAGTATTCTATTCCACTACATGTATGTCCAATCAGGAAGCAAACTAAAGAACAATTCCCCCCCCCCCTCAAAAAAAAAAAAAAAAAAAAAAAAAGAGGGATGGATACAGTGAGACGAATTAAACAATGACTGGTATGGGGGCAATCGCAGGTTACAACTAGGCTTTCATCGTCAGCGGGTCGACTAACAGAAGAAAAGAAGACCCCAAAATGTGATAAGCCCTTTTTTTTTTTTTTTTTTTTTTTTTTTTACTTGCTTGTTGGATGTTCTTTTCCGATTTGTTCACCCCCCCCCCCCGCTAAAGAATCCTGGACTCGCCACTAATAAATCTTTTGCACAAGTTGCGCCTTGAGCACTTGATCATCAAGTGGATTTGGCGCCTTATAAATCTTATATATTATTATTAGTAGTAGTAGTAGTATTATTATAAAACGAAGACAGTGTTAAAAATGAAAAGATGAAAGTTTTGTTGTTTTTTTTTTTGGGGGGGGGGGGGGTGGGGGTGGGTAGCCCGTAGTTGACATCGATGAATAAGATCATGGGATATCCCCGTTTTCTTCTCTCGTTCTAGAAAGTGTAATACATTCAGGGCACGAAGGCAATTACCCCAAAGCTATTGTCGAATAGGGGGTGGGGGGTGGGGTTGGGGGTAGGAGAGAAAGATAGGGAGATAGGGAAACGGAATATGAAAAAAATGAGACAACCCTTCCCCCACATCTAAGTGAATGGTTTTGATCTCTCGCATTTCATCCGTCCATAATAGCAAGAGCACCCTCCCCCCCCCCCCCCCCTCCCATCATGTCCATAACGCTTGTGTTCCTCCAATGGTTGTACTTAGAGTCACTTTATAGACAGAGTTACGAAAATTTCTCTTTTTCTTTCTTTTTTTTTAGGGGGGCGGGAGATGACGTTCGAATTTTAATGAAAAATAAAAATGTTATAAAATAAAAATGTTTAAAACTATGCTCATATGCATCCCGTAACCATGCTTGCTTAAATGAAATAAAAAAACAGGCTGATAGAATAATCCGATAAAGTACACTCAGCTCCCGATGCAAGTGATAGAGAGGTGATGCCAAGTCTGCCCTGTTTTATTCGGATTTAACAGGATTAACCTAAATTCAACTTGCCATCCACGTGTATGAAGCCTTCAAGACTAGATTTAAAAATGTAATAATTTGTCGGCTCAAAGCCCCCCCCCCCCTCCCTTTCTATCCACTATCAAGTGTCAGGTACGCGTGCCGTAGTACTAGAGATAGAGAACGACGAGAATGAGATTGGGAGCAGGATGTGTGTGTGTGGGGTTAGGGGGGGGGGGAGTCGGGGTCGGTGGTTATATTGACATTCAGAGAAGCGTGTGGATAACGACTGCAGTTTAAAACCAAACCATTTCGAATCTTATAACGGGAATCCCTGCATCACAATAATGTCCGCATGCCTACCATATGCAGTGTTGTATCAATCAAAGAACGAAGATGGCATGAAATCCTGTCCCCCCACTGCCCGTATACCATGACAAAAAAAAAAAAAAAAAAAAAAAAAAAAAAAATCAACAGCTCTATTTTATTTGATTTTGCACAGGAGGTGGTCACAGAAGACCATTTAAACAAAAAGACAGGAAATTACATGTAATTTGTTAAGCTGTTTTAGTTCAGTTTAAGTTTTGATTTGAATTATGTTCACTGAAGAGGGTGTACTAGGATCTTCTTTTTTCGTCCCATCCCTTTTCTTTCTCCCCCTTTTTCTTTCTTTCCCAATATTCGATTGCGGTACATGTCCCTTTGCCCCCCCCCCCCCCCTCCGCCACTGACTCAGGTTGGAAACCTTATGAGGTCTTTCATCATCGATATAAGAAGTCTTATCCGCCTCCTCTCGAGATGTCTTCAGTCGCATCACATGACATGCCAACAAGTTTAGCTAGATCTAGTTATGATACGAGATACGGTCTCCGCAGAGATATCTTATAGGTACTGACGTGTATCTAAAATAATGTAATGAGGTAGGGAAAATGCAGACCAGATATTTATACGATTCTTGGAAGAAAACTGTGAAAGGTAGAAAGAAATCACTTTCGATAGCATTTTCATTTATCATGTTTACCAATGTGATATTGTCTATTCTACTATCTACATTTTCTTTTTTGGGGGGACCCTGGGGGCGCTGCTGTCGGGGGTGGGGGCACCGGTCTTACTATATGGATTAAATGCGAGAAAACCTTACCCTTTGAGTGAAGAGAATGGTGCGAGGTGTGGCATCATCGTCTTATGACGTTGCCTCTCACCTTTGTTGCCCCCCCCCCCCTTTGGCGGTCTGATAATTTGGGAGGGGGCCCCATACCCCCGCTCCCCGCCCCCTGCAGCTATTAAAGCCACTGTATGGGACAACACCTTGGACATGCTCCAAACCAAGCTGGTGTATACACA
This sequence comes from Heliocidaris tuberculata, assembly GCA_025618425.1. Classification (NCBI taxonomy): domain Eukaryota; kingdom Metazoa; phylum Echinodermata; class Echinoidea; order Camarodonta; family Echinometridae; genus Heliocidaris; species Heliocidaris tuberculata. The sequence continues at coordinate 34,778,076 of CM046843.1, forward strand.
ATAAGTATTGTCTACGCTGTTTCTGTGTCTAAATTTCGCTCTCTTCTAGAATCTGCACGCAGTCTACTGAATTCTCTCATCGCCATAGACCTAGGTTTAATACAGGGACCAACCGGTTCCCGTATGCATAGGGTAACCCAAACTTAGGGAAGAGACATGATCGAGTGGAACACAAGAAGGTCAACAAGATATTCAATACAGACCACTGGCGTAGCCAGACTTGTTGAAAGGAGGGGGACACAGATAGACGGGGGTGACACACAGAATCCCAGTCAAATAGTTAACACACACATCCACGCGGGTAGGCAGTCTGGACTTTGGCTTCAGTTGGGCGGGACATAACAATCCGAGTCAACAATGGTGGTCCAGAAATTTAAAAAATCCTCTTTATGCCCTAAAATTCGCTTCGGAAGGTTGCGGGGGGGGGGGGGGGGAATAGAAAGTCCGATGTTCCTTTCACCTATCTATTCATTATTTGACAGTTTTTAGTAGACCTATGTTTGTCTTCTCTTGATTTTGTTGTATTAGTTTTCATTTTTTTACGACCCTGACTACTTGTCCCATTTTGATCTTCCATAACTTTCAAACAGAGTAAACTTTTGCATTGATCATGCCCACTATGATGAGCAGGATGTGCTTAATTAGTATGCCAAGTTTTAGAACAATCTAAACAGGGAAGGAGAAGCATATTTCAAAGTGAAGGGGGGGGGGGGAAGCGCACCAGCAAAAAGGGGGCTCCTACATAGGGTGAACACAAATCGAACAGACCACTGGTATTACCTTACAGTCTAATCTTTATAAGTCACATTATTATTATTATTATTATTATTATCTTCTTCATTTTTAATGTTTCCCTATTTATGTGGTTCTTGGATACTGATTCAGCTTCCCAAATTAGCAGTTGTGTGAAATGGTCTAATGATTCATGTGCGAACGAACGAAGCGAGCGAGCAAAGATTTCGGACTTTTGCTAATGCTTAAGACCTTGGGTTGTGCATTATTTACAGCAATTTAATGAAAATGACAACGGCAAAATTAATTTCGGGGCAATGCCGAATGATCATTTAATTCAAACCCTGTCGTTTTTCTTTAAGACTACTTTGGGGAAATTTTCAGAACAGTTTGCCGTTACTTTGTGTAAATTATGGGCATATTCGAGCCAGCGGAATGAGTAATCTTTTTTTCTTATCAGAAGGGTAAAAGGAGCGCTTATCAAAAGGAAAAGGGGGACCTATCAGAAGTGAAAAAAAAAAAACTTATCAAAGGAGGAGTACTTATCAGAATGTGAAAAGGGGGCACTTATCGTGATGGGAAATAACATCAAATGGATAGGAAAAGTACACTTATTAGAAATAAAAAGGAGCACTTATCAGAAGGGGGAAAGGACACTTATTAGAGATAGAAGAGGGGTAATTTTCAGATTTGAAAAGGGGCACTTATCATCAGGAGAAAAGGGGAACTTATCAGAAGGGAAAAGGGCACTTTAATATTATAAAGGAAAAGGGGCACTTTTAGTGGTAAAAAGGGCACTTATCAGGGAGAAAGGGGGGGGGGCATTTTTCAGAAATAAGATAGGCACTTTGGGGGTACTTGCAAATAATGGGGACACTGTGTAACCCCTCCCCCCCCCACCCCCTTCAGGGAGCACTGCCTCTGAATCTAATAATCCCTTCATAAACATTTCTATTGAGTTTAATCCTACTATTGTTACCGTTGCATAATACCTCGCCAGTCGTAACGCTTCAATAGACTATACACTTCAAATAGACTGCAAACTTTAAACCCTTATTTCGCAAAAGTAACATTATGTGGGACTGCATGGGTATTCTTCTCTTTCTTTAGTGGGTTAAGGAAATCCATTGCTGAAGAGTTATATATCATTTTAAAGTTGATAATCTCCTCTTTCAGAATCAGACCTTAACTAAAAATTCATATCTGGTTTTGAGGAGCCTGGACACTCTTGATCTCGATCTTGATGAGTTACTTTGATCTACCCTGGTGGAGCAACACTCAACTCTGGTCCATAGATCACGGAGGGAAATAGGGATATTACTCAAATATATATCTGAATATTTGGATCAGCTATGTCTGTTATGGCTGGTGGTGGCAGATCATTTTTAGTACCTCGTTGTTCTTGGAAAGAATGAGTGAAGGTGGATTCTAGTTCCTGGACCTCCGAAAGGGTTTGAAAGAAAAAGCACCTTTTAACAGTGTGCGGACTGCACCCGGGCATGGAGTCTACACCATACATGTCATGACGACCTCCGACATGTACATGTATGACACAAACGACAGATTCGATATTTGGAGCATTGGATGTAAGTGATTTGTAAAATTATAAAGATTATAATATTGTTTTCCCCTTTCCATGTTTACGATTGTAGTGTTAACTTGTATCACCAACCTGCAGTTTATTGCCTTATAATATGCAACTACATGCCTTTATTATTGATTTAAACTGAAGAGAGCAAAGTAAGGAGTCTATTGCATAATAATGCAACGACATGTCTTTATTATTGATTTAAACGGAAGAGAGCAAGAGTATATAGGGTTTCTTTTCCGCCTTATTGTCTGTAGGCCCATTCTTTTGCAAAATAATCAACTTCATGCCTTTATCTGTTTATCATTGATTTAAACTGAAGACAGCAAAGTAAGGAATATAATATGACTTGCCCAGGGAGTATAGGATATCTTTCCCCATTGTTGCATGTAGCTAGCTGTAATCATTTTGCATAATAATGCATTAAATGCAACTACCTTAATTGGACATTATACTCTGTGTTGATCACTTCCGAAAGGTCCACTGGAAATATAACTTAAGGCTTGACGAGAATGAGTGTTTTGAAGAAATTTGATTCTGTCCAGAATTATGCTATTTGGTTTAATATATTGTTGGATTGCAGATGTGAATGCTTCACTGGATATACTACATTCTTTGATGAAGACTAATACAAAGAAATGAAATGGTATGAGATGTTCTTGTAAAATTCTTCGAACAGAGGATTTTTTTCCCCACATTCTTTCTGGGATAATGTCGCAGGACATGGTGGGCATGTAAAGGCAAATGTTCCCGAGAGTTCCCCTGTGTTGCATAAACCTGTGAATGCTTCTCTAGCAAGATACGATAATAACGAGAATCAATTGATTGAGCACTTGAAAGGAAAATAAACGGTCCTCGGTTTATGGAGGTGCGGACTATATAAAGGTATCCACTCCGAAGAAAACAGTTACCTGTATACGTTAGCATGATTAGAAAGATAATAAAAAGAGCTGTTATCATTATTATCTCATATTTAAATCTTGTTTTACTATACTAATGCTGCTGCTACTACTGCTACTAATACTACTACTACTATTACTACTACTACTACTACCAATGGCGGATCCAGGATTTTGTAGAAGGGGGGGGGGCACAAATCTCTGAAAATTTTCTGAAAAGCAGAAAAGGGTTATCCGATTGTTGGAGTCCAGTTTTCCCTCAAAATATCTTTATGTAAAAGGGGGGGGGGGGCACGGCCGGAAGTACTCCCTAATCCCGCCACAGACTACTACTACTACTACTACTACTACTACTACTACTACTACTACTACTACTACTACTACTACTACTACTACTACTACTACTACTACTACTACTGCTACCACTATAATATCTTCTACTTCTACTACAAGTACTAATACTATTACTACTAACTACTACTCTCCTACTACAACTACTACTTCACCTACTACGATTACTACGACTAGTAGTAGTACTACTACTGCTACAGCTTCTGCTGCTGCTGCTGCTTCTACTACTACTACTACTACTACTACTACTACTACTACTACTACTACTACTACTACTACTACTACTACTACTACTACTACTACTACTACTACTACTACTACTACTACAATTATTATTATTGTTCGGTACAAAGCCACGAGAGTCTGCGCTTCCTCAGGTTCATTATTTTATATTGATTCATTTATTTATCTATCTATCTAAACTCGAAACTCGAAATTCGAAGTTAAGCAACACACGCTACTACCACTTCTACTGCTGCTGCTACTACTACTACCACTACTACTACTACTACTACTACTACTACTGCTACTGCTACTACTCCTCCTCCTCTTCCTCCTCCTCCTCCTCCTCCCTACTACTACATTTGTTTTTATTATTGCAATCGATACAAAGCCACGGGAGTCTGCGCTACCTCAGGTTCATTATTTTATATTTATTCATTTATTTATCGATCTATCTAAACACGAAATCCGAAATTCGAAGTTTAGCAACACACGCTACTACCACTGCTGCTGCTGCTGCTGCTGCTACTACTACCAAGGAGTTATCATCTTTCTACTACTACATTTGTCATTATTATTGCAATCATTTCATTATTGTTATAGTAACTATTTTTCCTAATTCTTTCATTATTATCACTACCATTGTGTTATCATAACAACTGTCATGTTTATCGGTACTTTAAATGTCATTTCTATTTTCGTCATCCCATGTACAGGTCAAATCTATAGCCACAAGCATAACATATCATCGTAGGAGTGCACGCCGGTGGAAATAAGCCAAAATGAGCGTGCGATTCCATTGTAAGAAGTGTTTGCTTTCGAAATGGCACAATGGGACTAAAGCCCTTGCTCTCTTCACTCTCTTGCTCTTGACTTGGAACCTTTTGGAAGTCGTTCACAGGACGCGCTCAGAGCACAGGGCAGCATCGCGAAAAATTGTAGACGATGCTCGAGATTTTCTTGGCAATGATGAGCCTGTTGTAAGTGACAACCGCCAGAGTACCACAAGTGAATATATCCCGAATGAGAACCGGAGCAGAGAAGTCGATGGTGATCACAAGGCGCTCAACTCAAAATCACTTTCGACCACCGCACCACCATTCGTGGTAATCCTTGCCCAATGGCGCTTCGGGTCGACTATCGTAGGCGAACTCTTTAACCAAAACCCCGATGTCTTCTTCCTCTTCGAGCCGCTCTGGTTAGTGGACCGACTACGGGGGGAGGGGAAACTTCCCTTCTCACCCTTTTCAGAAGAAGTCCATGAATATGCGACCAGTGTCATGCACCACATCGGCGCCTGCAAGTTGACCGAGGAATATGTTCGAGTGAGCAATGACTGGGGAGGGCTGATGAATAACCGAGCCGTATGTGAAGCCACGAGCAAACAAACCGGCTGCAAATTTCCAAATGCAGATATGATTAATAGCCTGTGTTCTAAATTTAATGGCCTTAAAGCTACCAAGATCATTCGTGCTGATCTTGAAAATATCAAACCCTTGATTGTAGATGATAATATCAATGTAAAGGTCATACATCTGGTGCGGGATCCCAGAGGTGCAGCAGCATCGCGTATCCACTACTACTTCCAATACAACAAGGATCTCGTGAAAGCCCATGAGGCGGAGTTCCTGAAGCAAGGCCGTCTGGCACCCATCGGGTTAACTAACGCCACCATACGGCTCAAGGACTGCATTCCCTCCATGTGCAAATGGATGCGAGAGACCATGAACGACGCCACCGCAATGCCCGACTGGCTGAACGGCAGGTATCATCTCCTGAGGTATGAAGACTTTGCAGAAGCACCACTCAACACCACCGAGGAACTCTACCGCTTCGTCGGGTTGCCCCTTCACCAAAGCGTCAGGCGATGGGTTCAGAAGAACACCGAAGTAAAACATAGCGAACAAGGGACCTTTTCGGTGCATAAAAACTCTCGGGAGACAGCCCAGAAATGGTTGTCTGATCTAAGTGAACTTGAGATTGAGCAGGTTGAAAATGAGTGTCTAGATGTCATGGAACAACTGGGATATGAACGATATGCTACACTGAAAAAGAAGAGAGTAATACTTGGTCCTGTTTCATAAAACAATGTAATCAATAACAAGTTGCAATAACTGATATGAGCTACTGAAATCCTTGCATCTGATTGTCTGATAATAAATTTGTAAAGCCCACCGCACACTATACGATCGGTCTGCGACCAAATTTCGGAAAAAATGTAATAGCATTTGATATAAATATTCAAACACATAATATATTTTTGATTCATGTTCTGAATAGTCAAATAGATAGTAAAATCGGAAATACGGAGGAGAGGCCAAATAGTGACGTCAGGAGCAGTCCCACGATCGTCTACGAATTGAAAAACTGATTTGGCCCTTATTCCGGGTATAAGGCTGACAGCGCACCAAAACCCTACGTTTAGTATTCATATCGTTGTTCAAAACCTAAATCAGGTAGATTTTATGTATTAACATGCCCATATTTAATGCTGTTTATTTCCAAAATCGGATCGCAGTCGATCGTATAGTGTACGGTGGGCTTAACAGAACTTTGGCAGTTGTTATTAAAAAAAACCGATTTAAAAAGGCCCTGGTACGACCTGGAATATAAGCGAAATGCGAATGACATGAAAAAAATAGTAATAATATATAACATTCTGGATAATATAGCACCTAATACAAATACGATGTTTTTAAGCGCTTTACAGACATGTCATTACTACTATTATCATTATTACTACTACTACTGGTACAATAAATAAATACATACAATTAATTTTTAAATCAGAATTAGAATCTAACTTTAAGTGAAATATCATTGTTATCAACTGCGATTGAAACGCCCATTTTGCATGTTACTTCATGACTTGTAAACTACCCACAGACGGAGAACGAATTGACGCATAGAGACTTGCTTTAAGTAGACATTGCAATATTGCAATATTCAATATTGCATATTCCTCTATAATATACAGTGGCGTTTCTGGATTTTGGTGTCGGAGGGGGAGGGGGCAACACATCCGAGCCCTAAATGATCCATATTTTAGCGAAAATTTCACTTTTGGGGTCATGGTTTTCATGTCTGTGTTACCATCTCTTCTTAATTCGTAAAATATATGATACTGATTTCAATTTGTTTATTTGTTCAATATTGTAGCGTCCTTAATTATCCAGCGGTATTCAAAGAATTCATTGTTATTTTGGGCCACATTTCCGTTTGAATTCCAGTTTTTGCACAAATGCATAATAAGTTATCCAGTTTATAATGTACGCAAAGTCTATTGATTAATATGATTGAAAATATTTCAGACTGACTAAAATTCCATAACATCTGAACGGAGGAAAGGCGTCCAATCTTAGGGTTTACCTGTAAGAAGATGCGGGTACTCCGTTTCCTGTTCTCTTCATTTCTTTGGCTCAGTCAGTAGAGCGTCCGCCTCACAACCGGGAGGTCGTGGGTTCGAACCCCGGCCGCGTCATACCAAAAGACGTTAAAAGATGGGAGTTGCTGCTACCTTGTTTGGCGTTCAACAATAAGGGATAGAGCAACGTCGATCTGGCGCTGCTCAGTGGCTGCCGGGTTCACGATCAATTGGGCAAAAAGAATTTCCATTTCGGTTTAACTTAATAAAATTTGGAGTGGACTTTAAAAGATTATTATTATTATTATAAGTTATCAAACAAATTAACATTACTGATTTTGCGAGGTAGCATTGCGGTCGAGCTGAAAATTTTTGAGAATATGTCCATAATATATAACGTTTTAAAAGCACTTTGATGATTATTTAACAACAACAATTTCCTCACTTAATTAAAAAGTCAATTCCTTTACTTTATTTTTTATTTGCTTGGGTACATATCTGTCAGGAGAGGGGAGGGGGAAACTTGCTTCCCTCAAAATACGCTAGTGATGCTATATGATATAATCTGTTGATTGAAATGAAATTATTTTTTCCTTTCAATATAAGTTACACTCCGCATTGAACTGTTCTTTTCAATAAATTATTTAACAAATATTAGCTTGAAGACGATACATTTCTTTCGTGTAAGCGTACCCTTTAAAGAACGTGATAGAAGACAAGAAGACTTTATTTTAATGCCATCTTACAATATTCTATGTTCTGTTGAGTTTGGGCGAAAACTGGCTCACATTCTTCTTTATTTTTCCGGTTAATATACTCATCAATTAATCAGGTAAAAGTAAGTAGGATAAATTCTTTCTTGCCCAACTCTTTCAAGAATTCAGTTAAAAGGTGGATTTTAAGGGAAAGCAGAGATGAGAAAACCAGAAAGATACGAGGAGAGAGAAAAATGAGCAAGGCAAAGAGAGAGAGAGAGAGAGAGAGAGAGAGAAAAGAGAGAGAGAGAGAGGAATGGGGGAGGGAGACGGGGTTGACAGTATATTGGCATAATGATAATTTCGAATAGGGCGCTAAAACAAAAAGTACCAAAGCTCTTACAAAATTAAAGAATTGAAGAGAAACGGGGGGGGGGGGGGGGGGGGAGTCAGAGACGAAAAAATGAGTAGATAACATTATAGATTACTTGGTGGAGAAGACCGTTATACAGGATCGTTTGAAGTTGGCAAGACTAGTTATTTATGTTATTTGATGTAGCCCCCGTAATGCTTAGCGAGAGAGAGAGAGAGAGGGGGGGGGGGGGGGAGACAACGAGATTCATAATCGAACGAAAGGATATGGACAACATTTACAGCAAATGTGTACTCTATTTAATAACACAAAAATATGTAAAAACACTATCAAAACTTGCCAAGTTTGCTAGAAGTATGTTGTTAAAGTGAGGTAGATCATAAGTAATAACCGCATAAATTACCTCAAGTTAAGATTCACATGTATGATGTAAAACTTAGATTTCATAGTTGTTTACAAGTGCCTCATTGCCATCTTATGTTATTCATAATCCGAAAGGGGTCGATATAAATACAGTTCAAGTTTAAAGGACTTATCAGAATATCCAGAAATATTTTGTCCTTTGTTTCAACGAATTTGTACGACATTTATTATTTTCAAGGCTGTATGGTATGCTCGTCTCTCCTTCTCTCTCTCTCTCTCTCTTTAGTTTTGCCCTCTCTTTCCTTTGTTCCAGTTTCCTCTTTGTACACCCACCTTTCAATCAGATCAGTTCTACTTCTCTTTATATCTTAAGCCCCTCCACTCTTTTTAGTTTATATCTCCCTAATTTTCTCGTTGATAAAGCTACAAACTAAATTACTGCTTTGACATTTATTTTCTTCTTTTGTTATACCGCGTTGTCGGATAACGCGTCTAAAAAAAATTCTATACCTGTCTCAGAAGCCTGGTCAGAAAATTATACTAGCTATGACCGTGATAATTGGGGCATGAGACATGTCTAATGATTTGTTAATATGCTTGATGATCCGCCAGATTAGCCGCGCATGAAATTGTTCAAACGACGTGCCCGAAAGGAAAATAATTTCGGATCAATTTCATATCATGGTCGTTTAGACGAAGAGTCTCCCTATAGTATTGGACAAACCAAGCTCGCCGTGAAGTGCGTAGTATATTTAATGTTTACAGTTTAAATGTCATGTATAAGGCAGGCACTTGAAACCATGGCGAAGTTAAAAACGAAGGGGGTAGAAAAGAATTGAAAAGTTATAACGTCTTTTCCAAAATGAATAAGCAGCTTAGAGAAACCCAGGAAAACAACATGTCTACATCCAGTCTCGATTATTTTCTCTCTTTTTAACTAAAAAAACTAATCCATGAGATATGATTAATGTAGGCCTATACCTACAATACCGCCCTGATGAAAAGCTCAACACTTTACCTTCAAAACATGCAAACATGTAAATTTGTGCCATGAGAGTGAAAAATTGAGTGTTGCCCTACCGTTTACACAGTCAAAACTTCCTGCCACAGAGTGGAAAAGTGTTGTGTCTACATGTTACACTTTTCTGTTGTCTTCCAATTAGTGGCATCCTGAAGGACCCTTTTCCCTTCACTAATCCTATGTTGGGATTAGTCTATTGTTCTTCAAGGAGTATATGTTATCTATGAGAGTGTGTGTATGAAGTTGTGTGTATGCTTTATAAGGTCAAAGGATTATTAACTGTTCCTTAACGTGTTACCTACAACTGCTCTACACTCTACCTTACAAAAGTGTCAGCTTACCTTTTACACTATCTGAATTTCAAGGTAAAGCTTGGAATTTTGAGTGTTGAAGGTAAGACTTTCTTTTGAGCTTAACTGTAGGTGTTACAACTACTCTAGCTTTATAAGCTTATGTCGCAGCACCTTTGTGTGTTCATTATGCATGGCTCTGTGTACTCTATTTTTGTATCTGCTGTATCTGTAATATGACACCATGAACATGCATGAATAAATAAATAAATGAATATGTAAATAAAATGAGAGAAGGGGATGGGATATTCAAACTAAAAACATCAGGCAGACTTTAAATAGTCGGGGGAAAACATTGTTGGTTATCATGGTTATAGGAGATGAACAATATAAACATGACTCATTCAGTATCATATCATTGCGATTGAGCTGTAGTGCCTTCTTGGTTGTTTTTTGAAGGGGAGGGAGGGTTTTTTTATGTTGCTGTTGTTTGTTTGTTTGTTTGTTTGTTTGGTTTGGTTTGGTTTTTTGGTGGGATACCCCAATCCTTGAATTTTGATGAAGGAGTACATTTTTTTTTCATGGAAGATCGGGACATATGGGCACATGTTTTTTCCTCTTTTTCTCCTCCCTTCCCCCTCAACTATGTTAACCCAATCCGACATGGCTTGAGCAAACTTTTTATGCCACTACAAAAGATTTTCGGAATTGTGCCCCCCCCCCCATTCCATTGATAGATTCCTGGATCCGCCTTTGCTCCAATGTACCTTCTCATCAGACATACCCTTAATATTTCAGTCACACCGCCAAATCGACCCCACACCGACTCCAAACCGATCCCACACCGACTCCAACCGACCCCACACCGACTCCAAACCGACCCCACACCAACTCCATACCGACCGATCTTGGCCATTGTTGGCAATGTATTTTTTTGTTCGTTATGTTGTCGGTCTGGCGTCGGTCTTGATGGTGTGACTATAATGGTATAAGGGCAGTGACATTTCAAACATCTTCCGGCATGTACGGTATAGGTTTTTAAAGAAAAGTTTGATGAATTTTCTTAAGTGAAAATAGGACTTAAATTCGAGATTGTTTGTCTAAACAAATAGATAGTAAATCACAGTGTTGTAAATTAGTGCAGCAATCTTCAAAACTGAAACAAAACAAAACAAAAGCCCGTCTTACCACTTTTATTCATTTGTTGAAAATCATTGTCATGTCAGGGTGTATTTTCGGATGCACCACCTAAAGTATGTGACATTTCATGTACATACGTGGTGTCATGTTATGTAGATCGAAACCTACCTCTCAACTCAATAATACACCATGGATATAGAAAGGCTAATAGCCTACTGGGCATATGGTCATGATCAGCGGCGTGTCCATCCATTGAGAGGGGAGGGGAGGGGGGCACTGTTCTCTTTGAGGAGGGTCAAAGAAGGTGTATGAAATGTGATAGAACAAGGCCGTCAAGAAAGGTATGGGTGTGGAACAGATGCAGTCATCTTCGTTTTAACTCGCCTTCCCCTCTCCCTGTCTCTCAACTTCTCTCCTTTATTCTTTTCGCCATTCGCTTTGGAGAACGTGCCCCAACCCCAATGTCTACGCCCCTTGTCATGAAGCTAACATGCAGACTGTACCCTATCAGTCATTCGGATGTACATGTTAAATGTCAACACGAATGCTTATACACTTTATCCGAGGTGTGCAAGCCGATTGCAGATAGAGTAAATAAACAATTGTGACGGGTCTAATTTCAGCAATTCGTCATCTACTTTCCGCGAATGTTTCTGTCGATCTGAAGACATCACACTGATCAGTACATGTTAAGAGTTCATTACTGAACGAGATGACAGATAAATATCAAATGCTATAGGGTTCGAAATGGCTTGTATAGTCGCCAATGGGAAGACGATATGGATCTACTGAGATAAAAAAAGAAATAATTACGATTAACTTCCTGCTTACAAAGTGGCATAGTCACGGGGGACTCAGAATATATTAGACATTATTTACATTTTAAAATTTCAAGAACTTAGTTTGAATTTAAAATAGTTCAATAATGTGGAACTCTATCTTAGATTGCTTGAAACAGGACTACCAGGCGAAATTATAATGTAGGGCCCCTGTTCTTAATTAGTGTGACCAATGGGCCACTTGCGGCCCGCGAGACGATTTCATACGGCCCGCTAAATTGTCTAGTAAAAAAAACAACAACCTTGCTTTATGTACCATGTGGATACACTCCTAAATTTTTGTTTGAATAAAGGTATCTGAATTTTCGCTCTCTCGCAAAATAGCATAATTGTCATAAGTATCCTTCCTACCATGTGTAGTTAAAGGGCAATCCAACCTTGGTAATAAGATGATTCGTGTGAAAGCAAAAAACTAAGAAAAACACAATGGTGAAAGTATGAGAGAAAATGGACAAGGAATAAGAAAGTTATGGATGTTTGAAAAAGGAGATCACTACATCTTTGCGAATCTCAAATTGGCAATTTGGTGAGTCGCTTGTGACATACTTGCGGACAACCCTCCCGTTTGTCGTACAGACAAATATTTTGCGGTTTTCTCCGAAGCGCATTAACCCTCGGGGCAGAACTGAAATATATATTCGAGATAGCATATTGTTATAGGTCCCCATGAAAGAAAAATAATCTTCTGAGTAATACATTTTGAAGAAAACAAAGACTAAATTTTAGTCATTTGGTGTGTTGGAGCAAATGGGGGAGTTGGCCGCCACTATATCACAGTGACATTACCTATTCGGCCAATTTGAATTCCCATATGTATAGCGATTACATCTTTCAAAAATTCATAACTTTCTTATTGCTTGTCCGATTTCGTTCAAACTTTTTACCAATGTGCTTCTCTGATATTTTCCTCTTTCTGTCAGAGCAACTTGCCATTAAGGTTGAATTTCCTTAGTTAACAAAAACAAAAAACAACATAAAACAAAAAATATAAGGATAATAATTATGTATGATATAAAATGGGTTTTCTAAAATTGGTCACAGTCATTTATTTATATGGGCCATTCGGGTACCGAGAATATCAAAATTACCAGGCATTTGGGCACCCGTCACCATACTTTCGGGCGGTGAAATGGTCTCTTTGTAATTTCTATATTTGATCTAAATTAGTACATGTTTAATGACGAAATTACCTTTTTCACTGTTCTATAGTGTCTTCCTTTTTGCTTGCTAGCTTCGCTCGCTCGCTGAATTTCAAAACCAAAAATTCAATACACAATGCATTCAGGCAAGATACATCAGTCTCACGTACATCTTTGTATGCATGTGTAATATTCGGTGGCCCGTGATGTAATTTCAGGAATACTTCTGGCCCGCCTGACAAAAGTAATCAAGAACCCAGGATTTAGGGTACGTAAACAAAGATCCACTTGATTTGTGTTACTTTTTTCGGATTGCGTTTCGTACACACACTTGGAGGAAAAATATATAATTTAATTTTGACAAAAAGAAAGGTAGCTTTCAGATTTGGTATAATACTGGTAGGAGGCATGTTTGTACCATACAACAGGGCCCCGTTTCATAAAACTTGATATCTATGACAAGTTACAATAACAGTTATAAGCTACTGAAATACTTGCATCTGATTGGCTGAGAGCAAATTTGTCATAGATATGTGGCAGTTGTTACGGATAATAAGTTTTATGAAACGGGGCCCAGAACTAGAAACAGAAGGCCTGGGGAAACACCAATACAAATGCACTGACTGTGAAGAAGAAGGTAACTTTAAAAAACAACAACAACAACAACAACAAAACAAAAAAGAAAAAAGAAACAAAGTAGAGAAAACCTTTAAAATGCTTTGTCGATAAAATACCCTAATTCTGCTTTTCTCAGAGCAGAAGAAATGTTCATAATTATTGAAATTAGAAAGCGAATATTTAATACTCAGCCTAGCAAATTTTATAAAGGATATCATACCTATAAGGGTAGAATTCTGAAATGAGTTATATCGTTCTATGTATAATACGAATCAAATATTTGTTAGTATATTCTGATATTTTTGTTTTACATATTCCGTTTTGTGATATGAAAATAAGTTATTACTTTATTTTCTCTTCTTTTTCTTTCTTGTTAAAACAAAATATTGATGTACATAATTATGTCAATGATGTTTAATAAAGTCAATTTAATTAATTCATTCAATTCAATTCATTCACGCAAGACTCGGCTCTCTCTCTCTTTCTCTCTCTCTCTCTCTCTCTCTTTAGTGGGGTTTGTGCACGGGAGAGGGAGGGGGCGACAGGTCATCCTAGCCTGTTGACTGCACTTTTATGCCAAGCAGGATACATGCTCCAAACATATAGCTATCATCGGGCTATCATAGTCAATTCACCGACCTGTGACAGATTTGCTGCGTCCAATCCCTTAAATATATCTAGGGAGATATTTCCCTTAGGGATTGTGACGTCACAGGCACTCAGTACAGCCACGGGATTCACATCTGTGGGGAGAATGTGCTGAGGAGAATTAAAATTGGGGTAATTCATGTCGCGTCGATGCACTATTTGAACCCATGGCAACTAGACATTTACATATTTATACAATCATCCAATACGAAGATGAGTAGCTACCTCAAACATATGTAAAACACTCGGGGTAAATAGGGGAAAAATAGAAGAGAGAATGTTTTTGAAATGATTTCTTATCTCCAGGAATGTTTCAGACCCTTTCAATTTACTGCTAAACATAAAATAACAAAAGGGTCTGCTTCATTACAGGGGAAAATATTCAAAAAATAAAAGAGAGAGAGAGACAGAGAGCGAGAGAAATAGGCTTATTTAATACATTATGCTAAGTTACTGTCTTAATGCTTAAATCTATAGATTTAATGCTTAATCTATACCTTCCTTAATCTATACCTTTTTTAATTGAACCCCTAAACTTGTAAATTCTGATAAATTTATGACGACTCATTCCTTATGATGCAAAAAAAAAGAAGAAGAAGAAGAGGAAGAAGAAGAAGAAGAAGAAGAAGAAGAAGAAGAAGAAGAAGAAGAAGAAGAAGAAGAAGAAGAAGAAGAAGAAGAAGAAGAAGAAGAAGAAGAAGAAGAAGAAGAAGAAGAAGAAGAAGAAGAAGAAGAAGAAGAAGAAGAAGAAGAAGAAGAAGAAGAAGAAGAAGAAGAAGAAGAAGAAGAAGAAGAAGAAGAAGAAGAAGAATACCTACTGTCTGACCGATTATAGGGGTTCGTATGACGTTATCATTTAGGTAAAAGGGTATTTGTACTTTCTGGCTTCACACGCTATAGCAGTACCTATCCCTAGGGCGTTATACCTGACCTTTTCCTTTAAAATATCACACCATAGATATCATTTCGCCAGAGAAAAATTCCTCCCGAATTTTGTTCCAAAGGCAATAAAGGTATTTCCAAAGATGGGGAAACATGCTTGAGGTGTATTTTGAGGCTATGAATGGTATTCACTCTCGTTTAAAAGCATTTTTTATTTGGCAATGAAGCTTGAGGAGAATAAACAAGTTGTTTCCCGCCTAGTCTCCATGTATTAGAACTTCTGGCGTCACAAACATTATTGAGAGGGCCATAAACGATAGAATCCATTCTCACACTTCTTATCTTTTCATGACGGTTTTCAATTTGCTTTCTTTTGCAGATATGTTTGTTCTAATCTACACACTGTGAAAATTGTTTGTTTTCAGAAATTGCATTAACTTATCATTAACTATGCAGCATTATACCTTTTGGAAAGCGTCACTTCATAAGATTTGCGGTGCACGTTACATTTCAAATCGTTTGCATAGAATATGGCTTTATATAATTATTATGTTTAATCATATCAATGTTGTTAACATTCTAAGATCCATGTCGTATATAAAAGTTATTGTGCACATTGCAATATCATTCTTTCTTGAATGTTATGTTTTTGTTCTGGACCGCTTTCCATTTACGGATCGTTTCTCCAGCTCCATATAATCGATTTGAAAAAGATGGTTTGATGGTTTACTTTACCTGATTGCTATGACAAAGCATGCTTATGCGTGTAAGCTATCGAGAGACCAACGCCTTTAAGTCCTCTCCGAGGGACTTGGTAATGAGGATTAATGCCTTACCAATGGGCACTAGCGTACTATCCACTTGGATTCTAACCCAGGTCCTCTCAGTTACCAGCTCTATCACTAAGCCATGGAGCCTCCTTTTATTTTTCCCTTTAAAAAGAAAATACCTAAAAATGAAATATCGAGCATATTTATGGACTATGATAATAATAATATTGAGTTCTTGTATAGCGTACATGTCTGTCAGACTTGACACTCCTGGCGCTCCACAAGTATTACCCCGGCTTTAGCATGGCTGCTCTAACGGCTCTCTAGCATTTCAAGGAATTAATTCCTGCCATGCACCCATTTACATCACCTGGGTCGAGTGTGTCAAATATAGATTAATGTCTTGCCAAAAGACACTAGTGCTGGGCCAGGGATTCGAAGCCCGTACCTTGTGGTTCACCGTCCGGGGACTTATCCACTAGACCACAACACCTCAGCACAGATGACACAGATGAGGAAGACTAAGACTACCATGGCGTAGGAAACCGTCATTCGGTGATTAATAAAGACCGATTGGTGCGGGGTCTCCTGATGACTGCCTGTTTTGTTTATCAGTAAGATGTCAATCATAGCTCGGCTCATCATCATCATCCTAATCATCGTCGCAATCATCCTCCCTCACCCGCTGCGGGTAATGACACATTCACAGACACGAATCCCCATGGGATCACAGAAGACACAAAGCTATGGCTTAAAGGGACACATCATGCACCTGCCAAACCAATGCTTATTGCTAGTTAAATGGTGGTAAATCTACAAGTTTTGCTCACCGTGCAGAGGCAAGATTTTTTTGGGTATCGTTGCAATCATCCTCCCTCATTAGCGGAGGGTAATGACACATCCACACGCATATAAATCCCTGTACATGGATCACATAAAGCAAGTGTGACTACATCAAGGGTAAATGCTGATAATACTGGGTAATCATCATTGCAAATCTACCAGTTTTTCTCACGATACAGAGGCAGGATTTTTTTTGGGTATCGTCGCATCCACCCTCCCTCGCCAACTGCAGGTATAATGACACATTCGCAGACATGAATCGCCATGGGATCACAGAAAACACAAAGACTTAAAGCACACATAGCGCAAGTCCTGCCAAACCAATCATAATTGGAATTTAAACGATCGTAAATCTACAAGTTTTAAAAATTCTGATAATGGTATAGAAATTGTGTGATGAAAAAGTTTCTTTGTTGCAAAGCCAAAATTAATTATAACCACATACATGTTGATATTAAAAGGCTCCGGTAAAAGCAGTGAAATTCCGAAACATTTTGTACTCTTACCACAAAACATAACAATAACAAATACAAAATATGACTTCTGTTCTTTTCATTTCAAAATTATTACCGAGCATCGTTTTTAAAACTTGCTCGTGTAGCAACTCGCTACGTTAGCTTATACCAAACCAAACTCTATCAATACTAACGGACTAATTAGAAAAAAAACCCCAAAAAACCCCCTCCAATGTTAGATTTTGCTTCTTTCAACTCTATAAAATGCCAAATTGTGCCAAATACCTTTTTACAAGTCAAGAAAAGTCATCAGAATAAAATGCTTTCTTACCCCACTGTTTCCCATGAAAGCTTTTATTGGTGTTGTAATAGGCCAGTTCGTAGATACAATCTGAGCATGAGCAGATTAAGGTCATGGTGTGACAAATTCTAAAACCCATTGACACGAATACTTGATATTTGCTCATAAATGTCATGTAATTATTATTCAATTATGCACCAATATTGCGTTTAATGATACCCAGGATGGAGTGTGCATTTCAGAAGGGGGAACCGAAGTTATTCATGAGGCACATATCTATCACTTTGAGAGTAATTATTTTAAAATGCACAAAGTTGGACCTCTCCATGTTGAAAATATCTGTGGATATTTGGGGTCATTTGTGACATGTGCTAACTACGAACTGGTCTATAAGGGATGAAAATATAATCTATTTGTTTAGTGATCAAGTGATTAGGTAACTTTGTAGAGGCTTGATAAAATCGTAGCTGCCTGGCCTTACATGCTATCAGTGTATGTAATATGGTGTAAAAATGAAGCCCAGGAAAAAAAAAGCACTTCAAAATCATCAAGTGCTTCACAAAAGTAAACATATGCAAGTGACCGGAAATGCCAGACTCATTTTCCCCCATAGACTCAGTGTTAGACTAAAGCGTATGGCCATACGCTTTCGTAAATAAGAGTATTCAGTCATAGATATCTTAATAATAGCATTATATATTTGAAAACCTTTCTACGCCTGGCTATTTATTTATCCTTCTGAACATCATTATACAAGAGAGATATCAAAATTCAACAATTTATTAAATCAAGCCTCCACAAAGTTACCGAATCCCTTTAAATGAAAATAGGTTAATATACTTCTATATTTACTTTAAATGTATACCTACTTCAAAGAGTACTATCTGCAGTCAAACCATTGTCAATAATATGGATATATTAGTGCAGATAAGGTATGGTGAATAGGATTTTATGTATTCTGTGCTGGTACACTCTCATTTCCAATATTCGATTGTAAAGAAATGTAGTATTCATTTCGTTCCATGAAACTTAGCCATGTAAATATCGCAAGTTTTGATTCCCCGTCATGACATGGGCAATATTGAATCTTATGGTTTTGGTGTTTGCCTATAGGCTACTGTCTGAATACTCAGAACAGTACAAGGCAGAAAATTATATAGTCATTTAATAAACACAGAGCGATGAAGAGACAATGGACAGAAGTAACTAACATTTCATAATGTAAGTTAGCATTATAGTATAGGTATGATAGAAGAAAAATGAAAAAAAAAAAAAAAAAAAAAAAACGTATAAAGGTGTATTTGTTATGAATAGTGGTCCTTATGAATGGATGTCCTTACGAATAGCGAGGAAATTTGTCTATGGTTTGCTCGCTATTCAGAAGGACCGCTATTCGTACAAAACTGCTATTCATTTAGTCACGCGTTATGGATAGCGGTCCTTATGAATAAGTGGTCCTTATGAATAGCGGTCCTTATCACTAGCAAGGTTACCCCTTCTCAATTATGATATGGATTCACAAATTTGCTAAATGATGTTATAAACGTCCTTCTTTACTCTCCCATCAACTTCATAAATTAAAATCAGGGAATCCTATAAACATGTCTGTATTAAAATAGACTGAAAACAAAATAGAAAGAAAATTTCAAGCAAATTAGACAAGATAACTCTTCATGAGTGATGTTTTATTTGTAAATGGTTTTATTTGTAACATATTATTGAAGATGTTTATGTTAGATCGTACATTCCATAACGCAACCATTATAAACCCACGTTTTGTCACTCAAACGACGAAATCCAGTTACACCACATTCAACCTGTACCTTTTTTCAAAAATGAATAATAATAAATAAATCGGAATGAGGTTTCTATGAAAAAAAGAAATGGTACAAGATGCTCTTTTCTTGAGACGGGCCCTTTTTCTTCTTCTTTTATTTTGCAAACAGAAACATGGCGCTATGCTAAACATCCTCATCATCATGTTTTATTGCACAAATTTGGATTTTTATTTAAAGTATATTGTAAAAAGGGGGTGTTATATAAGACAGCTGATATTTTGCACACACAACAATAAAAGCAATTCAAAAAAATTAATTTCAACATTTAAGGTGCTAGCGATGATCTTAACGGTCTTCCTATGTAGAAGAATGGAACGCGAGATGGATGAAGACGACAAAAAACCATATAATTTGCTGAATGATGTTATGAACGTCCTTCCTCACTCTCCCATCAACTTCTTACGTTGAAATCAGGGAATCACATAAACATGTCTGCATTAAAGTAGACCAAAATTAGATTAAACAATAAATTGGACAACCGCCTACGTTTCTGCCTGCCTCATTTGAAGATCAAATTCAAGGACTTTGTGCTATTAGATAGTGCAGAAATACGGAGGTCTAGTTTTAACCTAAATGCAGTCCACATTGTATTGCTGTTGTATTTCCTGGACAGCCTATTACTTCTGTGTTGTACCACAAGCTGGTTTTACCACTGTGAATCCCTGATAGTAATTGTGTTAAGTTTATTTTATTTTAAAATTTGCTGCTCTTTAGCGGGATGATAATCACTAATGATTAATGTATTCACCAACTTAGGTTTAACATAATGTAGAGGTATTGTGGATAAGTCCCCGGGACTGTTAATCACAAAATACAGGGTTCGAATTCTGGTTGCAAGATTAACGTCCTCCATATAGGAAACTGGAAAGTGCCCAGTTTTAAAACGAGGTAGTATTTCTCTCTTCTTCTTTTTTTCCCCTTTTTTTTGTGTTGCATGAATCAAATTATTTATTTTCTTTTACGTCCAAGTTATCACGTTACTACAACTGAAAAGAAATGCATTGTACCTTTATGGAAATACCTCGGCCACACCGGACACCAAGCCGACCGATATCTTGGCCATTTGGGGGGAAGGTTTTTTTTTTTTTTTTTTAAATTCTATATTCGATCCGGTGTCAGTCTCGTTGATTAAATAGGGTTATGACAACTTTTGACATGAAATCAAAAACATTTTTTGCTCTGTATATTAGGGGTTCCATGTCGCTCTATGAGCTTCAGATGTTGATTCTATAAAAGAGATATTGCAAGTTGAAATACACTACCAATAAACAAAACAGCGACTTGTGAGGAGATATGGATGAGATTAGTCGACGCACCCGTACGCGCTCGCAAAGTATAATGGCCCGCGCGGAACCGAACTCGGAGTTGGGTTCCGGAAGAGGGGGTTTTATGTTTTCCTTCATTTTGTTCATACTCCTTAACCGTTAACTCATAGAAGGCCAGGTAAAGTGTTCAGAGCTTGATTTTATACATTCTAGCTGTACACAAAATATTTTTAGGTGATTGGTACACTTCTGGCAAATCTAATCTACAAATCTAATAATCATAAGTAAGAAAGAGTTTTGGGAACTTCGGACCACGACTTCGAACTGTCATCACAACTGAATACATCACAGATGGTCGCCCCTTTCTTTCCTGGTAATCATACGTGTCATCCATGGAAATTCCTTAAATACCTCAATGCGTCTTCTTCGCATTACATGTTCATGCTATTATGGTCTCAGACCTAGATTATGCTATCTTTGTGCTATCCCCTACTGTTCGTCAAATTGGCAACGCGGTCTTCTCGTGCCAATCATGGGAACACCTGACGCGATATCGCAATTTCTGACAGGCCGCCTTATATTGTTTTGGGTGTCCCGTTTCGACGTGACGTCACAATAACATTTATCTATCAAAGTTCTATGTTTTTGTGGTGATGTGAGTCTTCCTATGATCTTGTAGACGATACTAACTCTTGTAGTCATAAGAGCGATTGCAGTTTCTTTTGTTTATTTTCCAAATTCGTGCTTCCCAATTAGGTATATGAGTAACAATTTGCAATCTGTGAATTAATTAGACATTCACTTGTCTTGTTTATACGAAGAGATAAAATCTAAATTGGGATGATATGATATTATCCATCAAAGAGCATTGAGCATAAGATATGCAAAGCATTTTTGTCAGTAACACAATGAAACAATCTGGCGCCATCGATGCTTATGATAGAACATTCTTGAATAATGAAAAAGGGTATGTGAGCTCTCTCGTCTTTTCATTTCTATATATGAGAGCATTATTAGTGCTCTTAACTTTCAAATAGAACGGATAATAAAGTCCACTGTATATGCACTGCGCGCTTGTCATTCTTTAATACTTTGAATGATTGAAAACTTCATACAACACTCCATCATAATGAAATAATGAAAATGGCATGCTTGGGTTGAACATGAAAAAACCCAAAACAAACAAACAAAAACAAAAACAAAAAAAAAACAAAAAAAAAACAGAGCAGGTAGTTTAACTGTTTGGGTAAGCACAACATTATTTTTAATAGGAGCATTTCGAAATGTATACATCTCCTCTCTCTCTCTCTCTCTCTCTCTCTCTCTCCCCCCCCCCCCTCTTTATTTCTTTCTTTCTATTTCATCACCCTATCCCTCCAGAAGCGGATCTAGAGGGGGGGTTGGGGGGGTTGCAACCCCCCCCCCAAAAAAAAAAATCCGGGGACCATTTTTTTTTTTTATCTTATCTTTTTTTAAAATAGTGGTGTTTTAGATGCAAGAAAACGCCATTTTCACACACAGATTTTCAAAAATTCTCCCTACTGTGGGAGGGGGGGACACCCCCTCCCACACCCTCCCCCCCTCGCTCGCTCCGCTCGCTCGGGCTCGGCCGCTACGTTCCCTCGCATACCGCCCCCAACCCCCCCCCCTTTATAAAAAGCTAGATCCGCCCCTGCCCTCTCTTTCTCTTCCACACCTTTCATCAGATAGCCGCAGAGTTTTAGCTCTCATTATTCATCTGTTATAAACGGCCTAGTATCCATTACCTGATTATGAATAATTCTATAACACATGCCACCACCGTTTTCACCAGACTGCGTGTAAAATCGGCCTAATTACTTACGCTTCGTTTCGTCATACCAAAATTGAACGTTAATTTCTTTGCCGTCATATAAATTTAATTTGTACAAAGTCGTTTTCTTTTAAAAAAGGAGCATGGCGAAATTGGTTTGATGGTTTATTTTACCTAAACTGCTAAGACAGCTTGTGTAAGCTTGTAAGTAAGCTACCAGGGGATCGACTGCTTTAAGTCCTCTCCGAGGGACTTGGTAATGAGGATTAATGTCTTACCAAAGAACCGGGTTCTCCCAGTTACGAGACCACTGCTCTACCACTTAGCCATCACGCCTCCTCATGAAATATATGTGACGCTCTTCATTTGTCGGCCCGATTGCGCGTCGACTTACATTTTTTCATAACTCCTCATAAAAATGAGCCCATGGTTTAAAATGTCTTTGTGGCACTTTTTTTTTTTTTATTTATTTTTTTAATTTATTTATTATTATTATTTTTTTATTTTTTATTTTTTTTTATTTTATTTTATTTTATTTATTTATTTTTTTATTTTTTTTTTTGGGGGGGGGGGGTGAATGTCTAATAGGAGAGAGGAAAGGCCAAACAGGCACAATTAGTTGTCATCTTATAGCTACAGATAGCGCCTTTAGCATGACACCCGAAATTGCATGATTAGCCAAGATGTGCCTTAGATAAGCAGCTAGCAAAAAAAAAAAAAAAAAAAAAATTATTAGGGGCCTTTTTTAACCGGGAGCCTCATTAGCCTCTATCTCCCCCTAAAATTTTCAATTAATTAATTCATTCATCTCTCTTTTTTCACTTTTTTAACCCTGTTTCAAAATGTTTTCCACCGTCAACCAAGGCACCATGATCAGAGTGATGCCTTTGAACAACATCACATTAGCTGCATACCCACTGACAGCCTTCATCCTCTACTACCCATGCGAGGGACTAAACCTAATCGTTTTGAAATTAATACTTCATCACAATGCTGTCACTGGAGCGTGAGGAGAACGTCTGCACTCACGCTATTCACGTGATACCGATCATAAATTCAACTCATTTAGATCCCATTCACACTGCCAAATCGACTCCAAACCAGCCAATCATCGGAAACGACCCCACATGCTCCGGCGACAATTGCCCCGTGGTCAATATCTTAAACTAAACGAATTCTGAGCCCCGTTTCATAAAACTTGCTATCTATAACAACCTCCACATTTCTATGACAAATTTGCTCCCAGCCAATCAGATGCAAGGATTTCAGAAGCTTATAAACAGTTATTGTAACTTGTTATTGATAACAAGTTTTTAAAAAGGGGTCCTGAATTTCATCCCTGGACCAAACGCTATACCTTACCCAAACCCTAACCCTAAACCTAACATAAACCCTATATTGAAACCCTATTTGTAACCCTATAACTCTGACGAAATATAGACCGGAGCAACTGCCACCGGAGCATAAATTATCGGATAATTCGTGGTGTTGTATTTTGTTGTTGTCCAGTTCATTGTTTGTCTGGTATCGGTCACATCGGTGTGACGGGATCAGAAACTCTTGTCCCCCTGCAGTATTAGCTTGTTGCTGTTGAGCCTAATTGTTTGTACGTCTATGATTAAACGTTTTTTGAAACCGTGCATCTTTGTATCCCCCACAACGGACGGGATGCAATTAGCTAATTTTGCAGACGAACAGCTTTCTGACGAGTGAATAAATTGGTTTCTGATAAAACGGAAATAAGCTTAGTAGGCGAGAAATTGCACGAATAAGATTGCCTGGTGAGAATTTACCAATTATGGAATGATAAAATATTAAAGCCCTTTTCCCATGCTAATAAACGACACTCTAAAAAGGATGGGTAAAAGTTAACTCATGTTGGTTAAAAAGGGGAACATGCAAGTTTGTTCGGTACATTTTGAACCTAATCTTGGATAAAATGCATCTAAGATTTGGTCAAAATAATTTACCCAATGTTGGGTAATATTTTACCCAACAAACATGCATGTTCCTTTTTATTTTTAGCACACATGGATAAAAATTTATCCTACTCCTTTAAGAGTGAGCGAAATAAACATACTGTATACAAAGGCAGGAATTTCTCTAGTGGTCCTAACAAGGCTTAAACGACATGAACGACACGTGCTCCGGCGACAATTGCTTTATGTAAGTGTCATATACTAATCAAATTATAAACTTCACCACTGATGGACCAAACACTATTCACAACCCTCACCATAACCCTAACCTAAACCTAACCTAAACCTAAATCGTAGCCCTAACCCAGCTTCAAGATTCAAGATTCATTTATTTCACTCTATATATATATTTAAAAAAACATCATACATATAAAAGTGCATAATTGCACATAATGGTCATACATATAAAATATGAATACATAAGAAGTACATTAAGAATAAACAATTCTATGGAAAGACAAGGGACATAAATGAGTGGGGATCGAGATTAAAGATCTTTAGAGATCTTGGCTATTCGACCCCGTGGTAAAAAGAATTGTAGTGGTGTATAGTTGCATGTACATGTACAATACGTCGACGAGAAGGGGGGGAGCTTGACGAAATAAATCCGAAGCAATTATCGCCGGAGCATAATGTCGCAGTACCCCTCACAATATTATTACCGTTATTCTAATGCAAGTCTCGAAATCTACAGTTTTTGTCGCCGCATCTTCAGTTTACTGCACCGCTCAAAATAATGCATGATTGATTGCTATCCCACGTGCTTTTGTGAACGATAAATCACTGGTCTAATTGATAAACACGAAACACTGAAACTTGTAGGAGGGAGGATCTCGTCAGTCTCTATGTAAGAATTGTTGAAGTTACACACGTTTTTGGAGCTTCGTCATGTCGTTGCCCTGCAATAAACAATGATGAATACGCCATGACTAATCTGTTTAAAAAGATATTTATGACTTTTGCGCAGTGAAAAGATATTCGTTTTGGGGATAGAAACACAAACAAAAAGAAAGTTACTTATTTAAGTCAAAATATCAGCTTTTCAAATTCAAGTCCAAGTTGAATGAGAAGTATAGGTATTCTTATCTTTAGCAAATAAATAGACGTAAACAATAAGTGGTCTAAAAGTAGTTTCACATCTGTTGAAGATAACACATTGCTGGAATAATTTCAAGAGTCGTTACCAGTGTAATACACTCACATCCTGAAATTTCAAATGTAGGTCATCTTAATGACACAGCATATTTTCATTTACCTGATAACTTACGGTATGAACGTTATGGATATACGACTCCCCGAATTGCCTACTTGGTAAAGAAAAATTGCCTCCAGATATTGGTACTGTGTGTTTGATTAACCTTCGAGCAATTATATACCCAACTCGGATGGTTTTTGCTCTATTTGTAGTGAAATGTTATCGGATTTGGCAAAACGTTCCCAAGTTGGACATAAAATTACCCAAATTTGGCAGGACACATAATTACCAATACTTCGGGCGATGTTTTTACCGAACAAATTTTACATAAAGGAGAAAGCAATAGCCTTTATAGTGCTGTAACAGTCTCAGCATGCACCATAGTGCATGGACATTCTTCCCACTTCGCCTTCAGCCACAAGCATGTAGAGTCAGGGTATTTCAGAGAAGTGAGATCTTCTTTCGTCAGCTCGGGATACTCCGGTTACAAAAAGTCAATAGTCCCCTGCTTGCTAATGTGTGCAGACGTACATGAGCATCCCCTTTTAAACAACTTTGGTCAACAAGAAGCTGAGAATAGTTCTCTCCCTGGGAGAAGGGAGCCGGTAAACAAAATATTTGGGGAGGGGATGTAGTTAAGGGCATATCTTAGCGGCTTTTAGAGTGTTTTGACAACCGAATCTTCTCGAAACTTGGCATCAGATTATGAGAGCCGGACTTGGAAAACTACTTAGTGTGACGATTAAGGCGCCATTTCCTTCTTTTGAAACTTTCTGGCTCATAACCTTTGTATTAGATTTAGTATTCTTTTATCATTTTCACTGCCTATTTTCTTAACAATTTTCATGCACGAATGATCACATATTTTATGAATAGCGCCCTCGGAGTTGACTGATGATCAGCATGCTGAAAGAACATGCCTGGTGATCAAAAGATGGTGATGGAAGTGCTTGATAAAGCAGGGAGAAAAACTCCCACCCCCCTGGATAAACAGTATGCCATTGGCCATCCATGCTGGTCAAGATCATAAATAATAATGTTAAGCATAATGGTCAAGATGCTGACCATCATAATGCGTAATTACGTATTACCCTTCCCTCTTGTTTTGTGAGTGTGATGACTGTTCTCATATAGCAATACTTGTTTAACCTAGATAGTCTTTTAATATTCGCTCATCGGGTCAACCTTGTAAGGAGCATATTGCGAATTGACCGCTTTCTAACTCGAGGCATGTCCATACATATGTTATCGGTGATAGATATGCCGGACATCTGGTTATTGTTAACATGAAAAAGGCGCCGCCATCTAAGACAGGCCTTTCTTGATAAACTAAAAACATCGCTATTAATCTTCTTGAATATACAAGATGAGTTAACCCGTTGACAACTGAATTCTTTAACTCTCATAGTATTAACACAGGAGCCATCCAGGTTCCCGTAGTCTATAGCTTAATACAAGCAAAGTGACAGTGTAAAAGGGTCATCCGTCACCGCTTCAAGGTAGTAGATTTATGCTTTCATTGAATCCAGTCAGTTTAGACCAAACAAAGCATTTACACAAGTATGATTATCTCCATACACTGTACGTCTATGTTGATGTTGTCGATGTTGTTGTTAACTATATCTGCATGTTACTGGATTGGATTAAAGGCATTTACGTTTATTATCATGATGTTACAGATTAGAGGTGGTATACATTGAACCCTTTGACTACTGAATTCTCTCATTCCCATAGACTTAATACAAGGACCACTCGGTTCCCGTAGGCAACGGGTTGATAAGAAATGCATTGTTCTCACCAAGGTTCTTCTGTTCACTTTTGGATAGAACGACCAGGGCCCCGTTTCATAAAACTTAAGTTATCAATAACAAGTTACAAAAATTGTCATAAGCTACTGAAATCCTTGAATCTGATTGGCTGAGAGCGAATTTGTCATAGAAAGGAGGCAGTTCTTATCGATATCAAGTTTCATGAAACATGGCCCTGAAGTATGGTAGTGGATCCAGTGTCCGAACACTTTTCAGAAAATCAACGATAGCAAATAAAATATCAAATGAATATCTGTCAAACTTAGATAATGAATGCTCAAAGTCCTACAGAAAAAAAAGTTGATGGAATTTTAAAAAGACAACTTAGATTTAATACGATATTCCCTTCCGAGTGAACCCCTTCCCAACGACGCGGCGTTTTGGTCCCTTGAAAAAGGTACTGTATTTCCGAACGTGTGAAACCTATGGGAAAAAGACGCAACCTTTGTTTCAATAGTGTGGTTTTCATACGCGTAATCCCACGCGTATGAAAACCCATTTTAGGCGCTTAACAGTACACGTTCGGTAATACAATCTGTTCGGAATTACAATCCTTGACTATATATTTAAGGCACAAACCGTTGCAATGTGTGGTCATGGACTTGACAATGCAGTATCTTTCTTATATCACTTTTTGAGCTTTTCTAATGAAGAAAACCCTTCTTACATGTAAGCATGGTGTACACGGGGGTGTCTAAGTTACATAATTATGGAAGGCTATAGCTAAACATTACGATTTAAACCTGTAGATTATCCTCTGTACATAAACCCTGTCCTCATAATGCACTGCATATACAAGCTTTCCTTATCATACTCACTCTATAGCTACCAAAGATAACACCCTTTGCAATATCGAGGCCCGTCTAAACCTGTGCCTTTCATCACGGTTTCTCAGCCGGCTAATAATAGGTGGGAGTATCCTTTGCCTGCCGCATGGTGCCTCCTTACAGTATAATCCAGTTATGTGAATTATTTTAAGTGAAGGTCTAATCAACATGCTCATCTCTACTGAGTAGCTTTATGTAATATTATCTTCATTGGAAGATGCTCACGTGTTCATTTAAAGGGATATACCTCCCCTCAAAATATAAAGGGTTCTATGAACACGATAAAAACTACTTTGAATTCGAAAAATAAACTCAAGGGCAATTTCAAAGGCCTATTGTACTGCCCATAGAATTCAGGTTCGGATTACGTAATATGCCATTGTAATGTTCGCACATTTCTAAAGGTGATAGACAGGGCTATTGAAATTGCCTTCAGTTGATTTTTCAAAAATAGTTTTTATCGTGTTTATGAGAAACCCGGTTACAGCCCACGTGACCGACGGACCACGAGGCCAACATCCCACCAGACCGATAGCCCACCATATAATATCGTCGCTGAGGGGGGGGGGGGGGGGGGGGGGGGGGGAGACTGCCCCCTGACAAATTTTGCCCCTCCCCCCCCCCCCAAAAAAAAAAATGAGCCCCCTCCTTGTCGAACTGATATTTGGGTTTTTGTTTTTTTATGCTTGTCAGAGAATTATGGAAGAAAAATCCCTTTAAAATCTGAACAGCCCCCCCCCCCCCCCCCCCCCCCCGCTGCGTGACTTTTGAATGGCTGGGGAAAAAAATAGAAATAAATTGTTAAAGGTCCTCCAAAAAGGAAAAACATTTCTTACTGAGTTATACATTTTGAAAAAAACAAAACATTTTAAACATTTTATTCATTTTGTGTGTTGGAGCAAATGGGGGAGTCAATTATTATGGTGTAACTCTAGTGGGTTGAGATATAACCTGCGTCATTTGTACTATTGTCCAGAGGCTTCGAACTTCTCTAGAAAAATTATCATTAGTCGTCATATTGCAAACAAAATCACCGAGTGAAATAACATTGTTTGTATAGCTGTATATAATTTCTCAAAATTTTTGTTCTAACTTCTCAAAAAAAATCAGACTGATTATCTGATTTCCTATATAATACAAAAGATCCAGGAAACCAACGTCCATCGAAACTGATATCTCATTAGACCGACATTTAGGTTCAATAGACAAGACATTGTTGGTCTTCTGGGCTGTCAGTCTTCTAGGATGTTCCCGATAAGGCTATCAAGGGCCTGAGTATTGAGTAAAAAGAAAGCGCTTAATCAACTTAAAACTTGTTCTATTTTATATTTTGATATCTTACAATAAAAATACCCAAAAGACTAAATAGTTTATGTAATATCAAATAACTATATACTTGGTATAAGATGAACGGAAATTGTTTGTGCATTGCAGTAGTATTTAGGATTACAAAGGGGCAAATACCGCAAACTTAAATTGTAAACATGGTAAAAGCCTTTCGTTCGTTCTGAATTTACCTCAAATGCAAATTATTATTTTACCTGCATGCATGCCTACTTTAAGCTGACAGACTGAACATGAACAAAGTCTATTATTATGCATTTACCCATCACAAATACAAATCTAAGAGGCAGAAATAGTTCAAACAAGGCGTGCGCACGCGATCAAAAGAAACGATGTCGCTTTGAACATGTTTAATCCGAGGAAAATGCGGCTTCATTGAACTTAACCTGATTGTATAGCTAGGTTTAAGTGATACCTTTAATTTCTTAATTAGTGAGAACACAAGTTGTAAGCCAATACTCGATAGCGAGGAGGTCATGTGCACTGTACCGTTAAATGCCGGCGGTTGATCAGGCTAGAGAATGGCACGGGCATGATTGAGGAGGAGACAGTAAGATATACCTCAGTCACAACGACTCAAAACGGACCGATTCTTGAATATTTGGGGGTAACGTAATATTTTGTTCTGTTATCGGTCTCATGCAATTACTGACAAGGGATATATATATATATATATATATATATATATATATATATATATATATATATATATATATATATATGTTTGAAGACCGACATCTGTACGAAATCAAAATGATCGTAAAAAATGAGAGCTTCAGGAAGCCAGGCATGAACATAGACATGTCCTGGCTGACTAACTATACTTTCTTTCGTTAATACTCCTTATATTCTATTGCCAGGCATCTACTCAAACACCAATTTGACGTTTCTATTATGACGTCTTATTTCCATTATGACGTTTTAGTAATTATAATGCTCTCGCTCACTTATCATGCGCCTTGCGCTTATAAGCGCCCCTTATATTATTATACGCTTTGGGTCATAATCTACAAACGTGTATTTCAATTGTGACGTCTTCGTGACGTTTTTAAGATATTTTTGAGCTGTAAAGCGTTTCCAAGACAATGCGCCCGGTTACTTATAAACTAATTGCGCATTGTTTTGGAAACGCTATAGATACAATTTCGAAAGTTTGTCATTCACTTGATAAAGACGGTGTGAGTACCGTCGAAAATTCGTGAGGAAATAAAGAAGTTGGATAAAAGCATGACATTTATAATAGTTTATATATATATATATATATATATATATATATATATATATATATATATATATATTAATATATATATATATATATATAGTAGTAGTAGTAGTAGTAGTAGTAGTACATGTTCATGATATTGCATTTAATATTTATGCATTTCTACCACCAGCTAATGAGGAGAACCTTCTACAGAAATGTGTTTTCTTTTGGTAATCCGCAGGCATTAGCTGGTGGTTTTTTATTTCTTTTTTTTTCTTCTTCTCTCTTTCTGCTATTGTACTTTGTGTACTTTGTATTTTGTATTCTCTGTAATTATTTTTATACTGTTTTTCTGGAAATGAAATAAAATTTTTAAAAATACAAATAAATATACTTTAACTTTACTGGCATTAGCGGGAAGTACAACACTGGGATTTATTACGTTAGACGAGAACAAAAGATGTTAGCGGACTTGAGCACGATTACCGGGACATTTTTTGATGACGTAGAACAAAAGAATGTCCTCCTAACGCTAGTATTATGAAAGTATATAATATTTACACTTATTTCTGTTGATTTATCATTATTATTCGTTTGAATGTTGCCAGCTTAATGATAAATCTGTTCTGTTGTCTTTAGGTTTTGTTAAGTTGCTTATTATTATTATTTGTTTCATTCTGTTTGATTTAGGAAATAAACTTGAAGGCCAAGCGCCGAAAGCTTGTGAATACACCTAGTGACCTGCTTCATTATGTTCCATCATATCTGTGTGTGTGTGTGTGTGTGTGTGTGTGTGTGTGTATATATATATATATATATATATATATATATATATACGGAGATTTAAAAAAAAATAGAGACAGACACAAAATAAATGACTCCGTTGGACACAAGTTTCAATATTTCGCCTATAAGGCTTCTTCAGGAAATGATAACAAGTACAAAAATGCACCAAGGATCGGATTTAGTGCATAGCGCGTAATTACTGTCAAAACAACAAGCGCAAAATGAAAAGCGTATATAAAATAAACAACAGAGTCAAGGCGCGAGAAGGGAGAGAGAGAGAGAAAGAGAGAGAGAGAGGAAAGGAGAAAGAGAGAGAAAGAAAGAACACATACACAGTGATGAAGAAAGAAAGCAAAGGATAGGAAGAGAGGAAGAGAGAGAGAGAAGTAAAAGAGAGCGAGAAAAGTAAGGAGAGAGACAGGGAGAAAGGGTGGGAAGAAAGAGGATAGAGGGTTAGAAAACAGAAAAAGAAAAGGAAGACAAAAAAGAGAAAAGAAAAAGAAAGAGAAAATGGAAATATATATATATATATTATATACATTGAATATTTTCATAATTTTTATGGTAATTTCTTAAAGAAACCAAATAGACCCGACTACGAAAAAAGTTTTTTTTTTTTTTTTTTTTTTTTTTTTGTAAGCTGTTACTGTAATACGAAGTTTCTCAAATGCACACTTGAAGGTTTATCATCTGCTCAAAAGCAATTATTTTCTCTCGTTGAGATACCCAAAGGCGCTCAAACACTCAGTTAAATTCTTCCTACAAGGAACTGTGAAGAAAATGCAGTGGAAAATATGTAGATCAATGTCTAAACATTAACGCCAGGCTAAGATATGAGCCCTAATCCTCTCAACTGAAAGTCTAGTGAATATTTCACTATCGAACAAAGCAGGGAAGAGGAAAAGATAAAGGGTAAGAGAGGTGAAGGCAAATGTAAGAAAGAAAGAAGGAAATACAAGTTATGGGAGTTGCAAAATATGCACTTCTTGAAACCAAAAGTGATAACTGAAGATTAAAAAATATAAGACAGGGAAATGAAGAAGGAATAGCGAGTCGACAAAACATGAAAGGTTGTAGAGGGAAATAGGACTGAAAAGAGAATGGCAAGAATAAAAAAGGTCTGAAGTAGTATTATCAAAGAGAGAGAGAGGGAGAGAGAGAGAGAGAGAGTTAATCATGTCATTAAAATAGAAATCATAATTTTATAGGAAATGTAGGAATGATAATGATACACGATGATGATGATGATGAAAATAATAATAATAATAATGATAATTATACTATTACCATGATTACTACTACTAATAATAATTTTTTAAAAAGTAATAACATTATCAATGGCAACAACAATATCAATAATAATTATAATAACAATGATAACAATAAAATAGTAATATTAATAATAATAAAAAGTATACAAGTGTTAATATTAATCAATGATATAATGTATTTATATAGCGCATATCACCATGAAGGCAATATTTAGGAATATATAGAGAAAGACAAAGAAGTAGAAAACATGGTAGAAGGATCAACAGATAAAAAGAGAATAACATGCTTGTAAATCCAATATTCTGTATTAGAGAGAGAGAGAGAGAGAGATAGATACATAAACATAGGAAATAGGTGGAAGAAGATGGAAAGTACGTGCAGGAGGCAAGTGGTAAACAGTACATTTAGCGTATGTTACTACATACTAAAATGAATGAATGAGTTTTACATCTTCACTTTAGCAACAAGGTAATGGGTAGCATCCATGTACACGTTAACCAGATTTTCTACCCATCCTGACGGCATGATTGCCTGGGGCAAATGGTGGGTGGCTGCAAAGCTCAAGCACTGATTTATTAACCCTGTGACATTTTAATTTCCACCTAGTAGTACTACACGGTGACATTATCACTGCAACACTGATGACACAATATTCAGAACTACAATGTGAATTCATTTGTGTATACAATCACATTATTGATTATATCCTTTGATCATAATGTACGTGAATTAAACACTGGTCAAATAACATTATTTTAATTCCCACGATTTTAAAGTTAAGGAAGAAAAGTATTTATACGATCAATACATCAACAACTAACCTTTGTCGTACACTTATGACACACACGTCGTTACATATACGTATGTGCAAGTTCTATACTCCTGAATAAAGATCATTTATTACCCTCTTGATTCATTCACCTATATAATGTCATTTTCTATCCTTCACATCTTCTCTCTGTCTCTTTTATGCTTTGTCCGTCCTCTAATTTCTCCCCCCCCCCCTTTTTTTCCGTCTTCAAGCATCACTTTTGTTTTAAAACATAAAAATAGCTCCAGGGTCAAGTCTTATAAAGAGTTGCGATTGATTCGAATCGATCGCAACATAAAATCAATCCCAACTGCTAAGTCTTAATTACCACCCTGTAATTACACAGTTGTGATTAATTTTAAGTTCCGATCGATTTGAATCAATCGCAATTCTTTATATGCATGACGGGGCCCAGTTATAACGTATTACAAATTATATATATTCCGTTAGTATGTACATTGTAAGTGAATTAAACATTGATTGGGCAAAAGTACTAATCCAATTCCCACGATTTTAAACTTAAGCAAGAAAAGCATTCATACGATCTATACCAAGCAATACATCCACAACTAACTAAATTAGTACAGTGTCACAGGACAAGCAAGGAGACGGGAAGAAGGATACACTGTTGAGCAATTTGTAGTTTTAAAAATACATATTGAAAAATTAACATTAATTAAGAAGAAATCAGTGTAACGTTAAGAGATCCCGTCTTCAAATAGCTATAATCTCTTTCTCCCTCCTTTTTCTCTCTCTCTCTCTCTCCCTCCCGATCTATCTTTTTCGTTCAATTATATTGAAAAATTCAACATTAAGAAGAAATCATCTCTTTCTCTTCTCTCTCCCATTCTATTTTTTCTTTATCTCTCTCTTTATCTGTCTCACCCGTTCTACCCTTTTCTCTCTCTATCTCTCTCTTTTTCTTCACCGATTGATCGATTAAAATTCGCAAATACAGATATTCGCTATTTCGTATGTATGCAGCTGTATCATCAGCGATTGACGGGGATTATGAAAATATTCTGTGCAACCCAATATGTATTTAATTCTTGAGAATGTTAATTTGCTATAATTCCAAAGTAAGGATTGGGACATACGTCGTCCCTACTCTCAAAAAAAAAAAAAAAAAAAAAATGGCATCAAGCGCATCAATTGTAGGGAGATGAGGTTTTAAGGGGGTTCTATCACCTGTTTTTTACGTCCCCTAGCCGAATATCCACTCTCAATTAGAATTGCTGAAATTTGATTTAGATGGCAAAGTGTTAGGGTTATACTATTTGGTAATATCCAAAGTATTGCCATAAATTGTCGTCTTGTTTGTTTCTGTTAACTTTGCTGTTGTTGTTTTTTTGCAAACGTGCTTTATGTTGTAAATCTTATTCATGCATAAATGTAAGCATTTTCATTCATTTTGAACTTTAGTCTATACTAATAAACTAAGGTGTTTAATTTTCTGATGATTTCTATGGACGTTTAGCTGAAGTTATAGAGTTGCTTTATTCACTTCCTCTCATACCCTACACAAGAATCCAGGTAGCTTGCTTCACGGGATATTACATCTTCTTAGCTGCTTTTCAAATATGAAGAAAAAATACAAGAATTAAATAAAATTTCTTTTTAATTCTTGTTAAAAGATATAGTTCAGAATATGATTTTCATGTCATGATAATTATTGTTATGAAATTGGCCAACAAGCCTCATATAATTATCTTTTAGCAAGAGTCTAACTGTAAAGTGACTATACATATAAACATTCATACCTATTGCATCAGGGGAGCGTTTCATCAAGCGTTTTGTCAGTGATTTTTACCGACAAATTTGCTCTCGGCCAATCAGATGCAAGGATTTCAGTAGATTATAACAGTTGTCGGTAAAAAGCACTGACAAAACACTTGATGAAACGCTCCCCAGATGACAAACAAAAAATGACTTACCCAAAGGACAAAATTGAAGAAGAAAAGAAGACATTTCACAACCAACATACAGCCTCCCCGAACAGCCATCCTGCGCTTCTTTTTCTTCCGACCGTCTCTTCCAGGTAGATTATGACGCCGGCCGATGCCCGAGGCTTTGGATCCACGACCCCGCTCTTTTTCTTTAGCGTCCGAGCGAGAGAGTGATCTCAAAATGAAGTATTCCAGGATGGCTGAGTGTGACTCGATCACGTGAGGTAGTGACTAGCAGTAGTCAAAGACTTAATCTCGCCCAAGCTTTGCATTCCTCAGCATCTACGTAAGGCCCACTGCAAGCCAGTCGTCTGCTCCAAAGCTTTTGCTCTTTCAAAAGCCCGCCAAAGATGTTTCCTAAAAACGTAGGTGGATCAGCCCAACAATCCCGCGCCGCTGCTTAATATTTCGTGGGCGATAAAAACTTGTCAAAAACAAAAAGACTGCTTTTCGGAAATGTTTAAATCAATTTTTTGAAACTACATTAATGTGATGAAAAGTAGTGCATAGATTCACTCAAACTTTCGCTTAAACGCTGATGCGAGCCAAGAGATTAGGCATGGTTGTTTACTTAACGCTATCTTATACGCCGAATGGATAAAGAGATAGTGAAATGCCACGCCACACGTAAACAAACTGGTTGCAGATAGAGAGAAATGCGTAGGGGGAGACTGGTACGAGGCCCCGAGCAGCATCTGCGGTGTTGCGTGGCGCTTCCGAGATCTCCCGTAGATATTAAATTTAGAGGAGCTAGTCTCATTCGACAGACAATGATTATGTCCCTTACATCTCAGACAATTGCCTGAATACTGTCATGTAGTTGGACGCCACAGAGAAATGTGAAAAGTAACTGTACATTGTATGTTAAGTTTAGTGTTAAATGTCTCCCCAAATAAATAACACCAAAAAAAGATTCAGGAAGTTTTCACGACCGTGGATAGCTTAGAGTCTCTTCTATCAAATGACACAAAAGATCTGACCTTATTTTACTCTTCAGTGTGCAAAAGCCACTCTTGTAAAAGGGTGTAAAATCCAGACTTGACCCCCCCCCCCAAAAAAAAAATAAATAAATAAATAAATAAAATAAAATAAATAAATAAATAAATAAATAAATAAATAAATAAAATAAAAATAAATAAATAAATAAAATAAAATAGAATTTTGAAAAATGGTATTTGTTCTGGCTGGCTTATACATTTCATATTTTGATCGTTAAAAGACACTTTGTGAAAGAACATACTTTGTTGTATGTATGCACTGACATATTTTATCAAGATTTTGTGCTTGAGTGAGCAATGAACCACTTTGTGTTTTGAGTCATTGCTTCATGGTTAGTTTTCGAATTTAATTAGCATACTTTGGATGTCAGAAAATTAATATAACCAAAGGTGATCCATACAGGAAGATCAAGTAATCGATGCATAAGTCAATCAATCAATTTTATTCCATCATTCGATCAAAAGCACAGCTTAGTTGACACATAAACATAAACTGCAAGCTTAATCTAAAAATGCAAACTGGGTTTCATTATCATTCCTGATTACTTCAAGAATAAAACAATAATTCTTTTCGTGTCTTCTTCAACTCGCAAAACAAACCCCCCCCCCCCCCCGAAAAAAAGAAGGTAAAAGTCATTGATAAAAATGTCAAAAATCTTCACTAAAAATGTTCCAATGTTTATTCCTCAACACGCCCTCCATCTTCCTGTGTAAAAAGTTGAGCTCTCCTCAGCATATCCTTGGAGATATCATCTCACTGTGCACAAAATTTTGATACCATTATATCAGAACATACACACAACAAGGGATGTTCTTTCATAAAGTGTCATAAAAACACCAAGAATATAAAACTTTCTAGGCCTTTACACCACTCTCAACTTTGCCGATACCAGCCCCCAAAATACCAATTCTAATCACTTCTGGCTTTCGCATAGCTTTTGTTCACTCAGGCATTAAATATCTACATTTTGTGTGTGTGTGCGTGTGTGTGTGTGTGGGTGTGTGTGTGTGTGTGTGTGTGTGCTGTGTGTGTGTGTGACCTGTCAACAAATATGACTATATCCTGAAAATATTTTGAAATATTACTTGGGGATGATTTTCCCCACTGTAAACTTGTTTTGCGACGCGCTGTAGTATTTAATACTAAATACCAGTGATGTAATTAGGTACATCAATATGCTGTTCAGAAACACATAAATGATTTAGACCTAGCTATAGGGCCCGTATTCAAAACTCAAGTTTTTTAACATTTAAACCGCGGTCTAAATATGGTTTTAAACCCAGTCTAGCCGAAGCCTAAACCTTCCCTTTAAACCGGAGTTTTAGAATTCACAATCTGAACTCCGGTTAAACTTAAACTCCAGACTAAGTTGGGTTTAAATTTGTGCAGGAAGTTAGACTGCAGCTGGGGTAGTTCAAGTCCGGTTTAACTTGTTTTCACGCAGGGGATAATCATAGTTTGGAAAGCAAAAGACAAAGGGTGACAATAGTTCAGAAAGTCAACTTGCTAGCACCAGCTGAGAGAAAGGTAAATTTACTTTCGTTGAGGAAAGTCGGTTTTTTTTTTCTAATATAGTTTTAATATGACCTACCGTACATTATCATAAACTACAGACGGTGATAATGACAAACTTTTAGTTGTCGCAAAACAGTCTCTCGCACGGCAGCTACATGCAGATGTAGATCTATAGTGCGTGCAGCTCTTTATACCCGACCCGGGCGGGACAGTCTCACGCACGCAGTGGGACTGGGAGTTGACTGCACTGGCACTGCGGCACCCTCCCCCTAATCAGTTGCCTTGTAAATTCGCATTTCATTTTCCGAGTTCCGAGTAAGACCGATGCGCCCCCCCCCCCCCCCCCCCACAATTATGCCAGTGTCCACTCAATGGTTGGACTCACGCTATGTTTCTATCCCTTCTCTATACTGTCTATACTCCATTGGGAATTACATACACTGTATATTACATTTCTGCAATATAAGGGATTTTTTGCTCAATTTTCATTAGTTAAGAAATAGTGACATTTATGCCTACTACCTTGCCGTATTTCAAAATTCAAAATTCTTTTATGGCACAGGCAGGTAGTGACAATAAGAACATCCTATGCGTACATGTAAGGTGCCACATTTTCCACATCAAATTTCATTAATATGTGCTTAGTTCCAATGATGCATTTAATAGTGAGTGCTTCATACGTTTATATTTATTATTTTTCTTAATGTGCTTGATGGTTACTCCTCTTCTCCCTAGCTTATATTCTCTCTTCCTCCCTTTCTTTCTTTCTCTCTCTCTCTCCTTCTCTCCCTTTCCCCTTCTTCTTGTGCTGTTTTTATTTTACCCAAAACAACTCAAGCACTTGTGAGTAACTTAATGTATTGTCACATGTTATAGCTATTTTATTTACTGTAATTGATTACTTGTATTTATATCTACTATGTGATCTTGATTTTGTACATGTATACAATGTTAAAGGGTACCATTCATCAAAAATAATTTTACTCTGTATGTTAGAGGATGCATGTCGGTATATTATATTCAAAATATGGGCTTCAAATGTTAATTCTATAAAGAGATATTGCAATTTTAATTACACTCACTATAAGCGTAAAGGCGACTCGTGAGTAGACTACTCGACGCACCCGTACGCGCTCGCCGAGGTAGGGGCTCGCGCGGAACCAAAGTCTGAGTTCGGTTCCGCGCGAGCAAGTTCATGTTATCCTTTATTTCCTTCATACTCATTAACTGTTGACCTATAGAATACCAGACAAAGTTTTTTGGGGTTGATTTTGTACTTTTTAGCTGTACACAAATTATTTCTTCAGGTGATTGGTACACTTTAATTTATACACAAGACAGATATCGGTCTTTGGGCCGTTTGTCCTTGTTTTTGATCCGATACACACACACACACGCGCGCGCGCACGCGCACACACACACACACACACACACACACACACACACACATATATATATATATATATATATATATGATTATAACGCCATATTGAAGAAAAAACAAAATAATATAGATTTGGACATAGAATAAGTAGATGCCCCAAGAAAAGGGCATGTCAACTACTGTTTTGCAAGTCATAGACTACAGCGGTTTTAGCACTAGCCGAAAGCTGAATTAAGTTGAATTGAAATTCACATTTATTTCAATCTGACAAAATACAGAGTAGGCCTACACAGAGTACACAAGGACTGTATACTGTGAACATCGCAAACATGCATCAGCAAAATCAGGAACAAATGGTTTCTAAGAGTTACTATAAGAACAGCGTTAAGGAAATCTAAAATATGAAAACCGTTGCATGACATGGTTGGCATTGGTTACAAAGTGATTACTGACAAATTGAGTGTACAGTAGTTGTGAGGTGACAATGCAACCTTATACTCTACGTTACTGTATACTCACCATCCGTCATGAGTTTACAAACTATAGATATTGGTTATCAAAATTATAGGTGCAATAATCATTATAATCCTTCAGGCAAAGTACATCTTATTTTGAAATATCAAATGTGAAATAAGAAAATACAAACATAATTATCTTTTAAACAATAAATCATTAACTATGCCAATTGACTGCCACAGAAATAGCTGAAACATTCATGCAGATGAAAACTTTGGGTCTCTCTCTGTCTCGTTTTCTTACTTTCCTCTTATATTTCTTTAATATCTCTCCCTCTCACTCCCTCTTTCTCTCTCTGTCTATTTATACATCGAGTTTTCTTTCTTTAATTCGCTCTCTTTCTTGCTCCATTTCTCTCCTTTTCAATCTCTCTTTATCTTTCTGTCGCAAATTTCCATTCCTTTCCTTATTCACATTTCTTTTTGTCCTTGTTCATTCCTCTCTCTCTCTCTCTCATTTTCTTCTTCTTCTTCTTCTTCTTCTTCTTCTTCTTCTTCTTCTTCTTCTTCTTCTCTTCTCTTCCTCTTCTTCTCGTTCTACCCTGTCTATATCTCTCATTCCAATTTCTTTTCCCCCCTTTCTATTCTCACCTCTCTATTAAGTTGAGTATTATTTGCAATTGCATAGCGAAAGACACTGTCTAGAAGAAAGTGAGAAAGGTTGATTACGTAGTAGATAAGAATTGGTATACATTTTTGAGGTTATGAAAACATCAAAATGATATAAAATTGGCTCAGTCTTCCTGGCAGTTATACATGCAGTGCACAGATAAATGTGTATATGGGACTGCACACACATGAGGCATGAAAATTTGGTTCAAAATTTTCAGGTATTTATGGTCTTATTTAAAATTTGTGGGCATATGAAGAACAACCCTTTTTAGGGAACATTTCTTTTGTGATATTCTTCCAAAGTGACATAAAAAGAATGAGAAAGCTCAAAAATTATTTTTCTATTTTACCAGAACAACTAACCCCCTCTCCTTAAAAGAAAGAAAAAATACAAAAATACCGTGGGGATATTACACACTCTCAGTATGCCTGGTCCAAACGAGTTTCAATTTTTCTTCTTTCTTTCTTCATCTTCTTTTTTTTTTCTTTCGTTCTCTTCTTCTTTTTTTTTTTTTTCATTTTTAAATTAAGGAGAGGGACGGAAACCGCGCGTCATTTCTACCAGCAAATTAAAGGGATTCGGTAACTTTGTGGAGGCTTAATAATAATAATAATAATAATATACCATACTTATATAGCGCATATCACAATATGTCCATATGCGCTGTGAGAAAGACGAAAAGGAAAAGTGGATAGAGTAGCTTGAGAAGAGTGAGATATGCTCAACATACTTCCTCTAATTACCACTTAACACTGAAAATTATTTCTAAAAAGAAATGTTTTAAGACATGTCTTAAAATTATCAACGGTATCACAATTTTTGATATTTTCTGGCAGTTTATTCCAAAATTCTGCTGATGCGACCTGAAAAGAGCGAGACCCATAAAATTTTGTATTTATTTGTGGAGTGGTGAAGAGAGACTTTTGGGAAGATCTGAGGTTTCTGTTTGGTATGTATTGAATAAGTAATTCACTCAAATAAGTAGGAGCCAATCTTTTGAGGCACTTAAAGGTTAAGACAAGGATCTTGAACTCAATTCTAGCACGAACAGGTAACCAGTGTAGTTTCTTCAAAATAATAGAGATAGATTCACTTGAACGAGACCTCGTAACAAGCCGTGCAGCAGAATTTTGTATTCTCTGGATTTGGTTCAGTTGAGTTTCAGGTAGATTGTGGAGAAGAGCATTACAATTATCAATATGACACATTACGAGGCTATGAACTAGTCTTTCTGTCAGTTTCTCATCTAAGTAACGCCTAATTTGTCCTGTTTTGTACAAGGGGTATCTAATGGTTGTAAAACGTGGCCTTCAAGTAATATCGAAGGGCATTCAGTTTGACGAAATCGTGAGGATACATGAATAACTTGTGTTTTCTTTTCATTCAAGAGCAGCAAGTTATAAGACCATGTTTTAACATCATGAAGGCATTTTTCTACAGCTGATAGAGAAGATTCAATACATGAATGTTTGAACAAACAATAAATCTGCATATCGTCTGCATATATCATTGTTGATAAGCTGTGAGAATTAATTACTTTTTCCAGTGGTAGAGTGTACATGGAGAATGCCAGCGGCCCGAATACGGAACCTTGTGGGACGCCCTCACTCAAACAAGTGGCTGTCGACTCTTGAGAATCTATAATAACAGACTGTGATCTGTTTGTGAAATATGAATGCACCCAGTTAAGTGCACTATTTTCAATGCCATATAATTCTTGAAAACGCTGAACCAAAATTGCATGATTAATGGTATCAAATGCAGAGGAATAGTCTAATAACAATAATATGGCTTCTTCCCCTTTGTCAACAGCAAGAAGCAAATCATTATAGACACGAACAAGGGCTGTTTCACAACTGTGATCAGTGCGATATGCAGATTGAGTCTGTGCATACAGGGAATTGCTAGTTAAGTAATTCTCTAGTTGCATTACTGCAGCTCTCTCAATTATCTTAGACAGAAATGAAAGGTTTGCTATGGGACGATAGTTCTTCAGATCATTGCAATCGCCTTTCACATTTTTAATTTTCAGTACAATGTATGAATGTTTTAACTGGATAGGAAAACAACCGCTCTCAAATGATAGGTTAATAATTCTTGCTATGATTGGAGAAATTTCATCAGCACATCTCTTCAGAAGGAAAGACGGAACTGGGTCTGAATCTTGACTTAATAAATTGTTGAATTTTGATATCTGTCTCGTATAATGATGTTCAGAAGGATAAATAAATAGCCAGGCATAGAAAGGTCTTCAAATATATAGTGCTATTATCAATATATCTATGAATGAATACTCCCATTTACGAAAGCGTATGGCCATACGCTTTAGTCTCACACTGAGTCTATTGGGGAAAATGAGTCTGGCATTTCCGGTCACTTGCATATGTTTACTTTTGTGAAGCACATGACGATTTTGAAGTGCTTTCTTTTTCCTGGGCTTCATTTTTACACCACATTAAATACACTGATAGCATGTAAGGCCAGGCAGCTCAGATTTTATCAAGCCTCTACAAAGTTACCAAATCACTTTAATGTCCAAAGGTCACTGGGTATGGGGCGCCAAGTGTTCACCAACTTATTCCGTCCAAATTTGCCTCATTCTGTGACAAAATTCAATCAAAATTCGTTTTTGTTACAAAATTAATGAATAGCTATTCATTTTGTAACAAAATGAATTTAATAGGGTAATTTTGTAACAAAAAAAATTCTGTTACAAAATTAACATTACGGAATCATTTTGTCCGATTTCATTTTGTAACGAAAATCATTCTGTTACAAAATTAACATGACAATATTTTCATTTTGTTACAAAAATCATTCTGTTACAAAATGAACATGTCCAATTACATTTTGTAACGAAAATTATTTTGTCCGTTCTCATTTTGTAACGAAAATAATTTTGTTACAAAATTAACATACAAAATTATTTTGTCCATTCTCATTTTGTAACAAAAATCATTCTGTTACAAAATGAACATGACCAAATTATTTTGTTCATTTTTATTTTGTAACAAAAATCATTTTGTTCACCAAGTGTTCACCAACCTATTCTGTACCCACACAGTAACAAATTACCTTTTCAAATTCATTTTGTTACAAAATGAATTGCTGTTCAATAATTTTGTAACAAAAACGAGTTTTGAATGAAATTTGTTACAAAATGAGGCAAGTTTGAACAAAATAAGTCGGTGAACACTTGGCGCCCCTTTGCGCGCCAAGTGTTCACCAACCTATTCTGTACCCACACAATTTCATTCCGTAACACAGAGTTTTTATTTTGTCAAGTCATCGACGTACATATAGCTCAAAGAACGCTGACTGGCCGAATGATTCGCGCGCGGGGCCCAGCCTGGTACATACACACGGCCGGTCCACGTGTTTGGAGAGAGAGAGAAAGAGAAACTGAAGAAAGGGAGAGAGAGAGAGAGAAGTGGAAAGAGAGATAAGTGGCTGAATGGTTCGCGGGCATATATTATACGGCCACGGCCGGTGCACATGACTTTGTGTGTATAGAGCAAGAGAGAGAGAGAGAGAGCCACGACAGAGTGGTGTTGTTTGGTTCGTGGTTATGTGAAGGGCAGGGGCGGGGGGCGGGGGGGGGGGCGGATGCGAGCTCGAGCACGTGTTCCCCGACCTTTACGCTAGCTAGAATTATTGTTCATAAGATCCCATTCTAAACAAAGCAAAGGACAACCTCAAAACTGCAAGTGTGTGCAAGTCCAAGTCCAAAAACAAATGCGAGTGTACGTGTAATTTATTCATGAAAACAACAATCTATCGGCAAGGTACTTACATAATAAAACACAGCTAGCTGATGTTTGCTTGAAAGGATTACCAGATGTTGGCGGGGCAGGGGATTGGGTGAGATAAGAAACGGGCAAGGAGATTGAAAACAAACAA
Organism: Heliocidaris tuberculata; assembly: GCA_025618425.1. NCBI lineage: Eukaryota > Metazoa > Echinodermata > Echinoidea > Camarodonta > Echinometridae > Heliocidaris > Heliocidaris tuberculata. Next base: position 34,822,602 of record CM046843.1, read on the forward strand.
GACAGTGTGGGAACAGGATGATGAAGATGTAGACTGAATCTAGATGAGATGATCAGGACACAACAGTACATGTACAGCTAAAATGTCGTTCACAAAAAAAAGGCAAAAAAAAAAAGAGAGAAGATGACAGAGAGATTGAAAAAGAAAATAAGGAAATAAAGAACTTGAATATGACCCCCAAAAAATGAAAATAAAGAAGAACACAATAAAGACAGAAAGAGAAGAAAGATCAAAACAAAGAAAACGTGAGGAAAGTTAGAAAGAAAAATTGACATAAACATAAAGACAAATAATAAAACAAGTCGGAAGATAAAATGAGAACATGACTGAATCCGGGAGTGGAAGAGAACCTCCCTGACTGAATGCTACAAAATAAAGAAAAGATAGAAAAAAGAAGAGAAGAAGGGAAAATAAAGAGAAAAATATGAAAGGATAGAAGAAAAGATGAAAAATCAAAAAAATAAAATGTCACGGTATTCTAGCTCAGTTCATAATGTGCTTTAGTAGAGCAGACTGTCCGTAGATTAAACAGGGAAATGTAACTTAGTTACAATCCCCTGGATTCAACACATAGCACAGCATTCTAGCTAGCGTAAAGGTCGGGAAACACGTGCTCGAGCTCGCATCCGCCCCCCCCCCCCCCACCCTGCCCTTCACATAACCACAAACCAAACAACACCACTCTGCAGTGGCTCTCTCTCTCTCTCTCTCTCTCTCACTCTCTTGTGCACTTCATGTGCACCGGCCGTGGCCGTATATATGCCCGCGAATCATTCAGCCATGTATCTCTCTTTCCACTTCTCTCTCTCTCCCTTTCTTCAGTTTCTCTTTCTCTCTCTCTCCAAAACACGTGGACCGGCCGTGTGTATGTACCAGGCTGGGCCCCGCGCGCGAATCATTCGGCCAGTCAGCGTTCTTTGAGCTATATGTACGTCGATGACTTGACAAAATAAAAACTCTGTGGTACGGAATGAAATTGTGTGGGTACAGAATAGGTTGGTGAACACTTGGCGCGCAGAGGGGCGCCAAGTGTTCACCAACTTATTTTGTTCAAACTTGCCTCATTTTGTAACAAATTTCACTCAAAACTCGTTTTTGTTACAAAATTATTGAACAGCAATTCATTTTGTAACAAAATGAATTTGAAAAGGTAATTTGTAACTGTGTGGGTACAGAATAGGTTGGTGAACACTTGGCGCTCTTAGGGGCGCCAAGTGTTAACAGAATAGATTGGTGAACACTTGGCGCGCATAGGGGCGCCAAGTGTTCACCGACTTATTTTGTTCAAACATGCCCCATTTTGTAACAAAATTCACTCAAAACTCGTTTTTGTTACAAAATTATTGAACAGCAATTCATTTTGTGACAAAATGAATTTGAAAAGGTAATTTGTAACAAAGACATTAACATGACAAAATTATGTGTCCATTCTCATTTTGTAACAAAAATCATTCTGTTACAAAGTGAAAATTGACAAAATAATTAGGTCGTGTTAATTTTGTTTTTGTAACAAAATGATTTTTGTTACAAAATAAGGATTGGACAGAATTAGTTTGTGATGTTAATTTTGTAACAGAATGACTTTTGTTACAAAATGAGAATGAACCAAATTATTCTGTCATTATTAATTTTGTAACAAAATGATTTTTGTTACAAAATAAAAATGAACAAAATAATTTGGTCATGTTCATTTTGTAACAGAATGATTTTTGTTACAAAATGAGAATGGACAAAATAATTTTCGTTACAAAATGTAATTGGACATGTTCATTTTGTAACCGTCAGAATGATTTTTGTAACAAAATGAAAATATTGTCATGTTAATTTTGTAACAGAATGATTTTCGTTACAAAATGAAATCGGACAAAATGATTCCGTAATGTTAATTTTGTAACAGAATTTTTTTTGTTACAAAATTACCCTATTAAATTCATTTTGTTACAAAATGAATAGCTATTCATTAATTTTGTAACAAAAACGAGTTTTGATTGAATTTTGTCACAAAATGAGGCAAATTTGGACGGAATAAGTTGGTTAACACTTGGCGCCCCATAACTGGGCCGTGCGCGTTCACTGGGAGATTTACAGAAAACTCGTGATTCGTTTACCAATCGAGGAACAAAGACCATTGTTTCTCCTGTCTCAGAGGTAAACTGTTTATATTTTCTATCATTTTTGTATTCAGCCATATTGCATTAGTAGTATGTTTTCATACACAGCACAGGTGCAGTTGGAATAGATCTAAATGAGTTTAAGGCGAAAATATTGAGATTTTATTGACTATAATCAATGCATTGCAATTGAGACATGAGAAAGTCAAAAAAGCTGACCTAATTCATAATGTACTCACACCTGTCATATGACACACAACTTGAGACGGTTATTTATATAGAACCCCTTTTGTTTTGCTTTTTCGTATATTGTTTGTACATAAGTCTGGAGCCGGAAAACTAAAGGGAAATTGTTGTGAACGTACATCGTGCCGTATAACAAAGCGTTGTCTTTCAGGAAATAAATGGAATTTACGAGAACAAAAAAGCTCCGTCTCCCCCCTTGTAGCGGCTTTTACTAAACAGTCGGGTCGCGGCGTGGCGCTGCGCGGCTCGGTGGGTAGAAATTTTCCAACATTTTTTAAGGAATTTTATGTATGGTATCTTTTTTTTCTTCTGAGCAGCAAAACAAAAGGGGATTCCCCCCCCCCCCCCCGAACAAACATTTTAAAGGAATTTTTATGTGTTGATTTTTAAATTTAAAAAAAAAATTTTTTTTTTTTGGACAAAAATGCTGCACCCTAATCCCCCAAAACAAAAACAGATCTAGAAAAAGGCTGCCCGAATATGAAGTGGTGGTTGACCGAATATCGAAACTTTGAAAATCCTTGGGGGGAGGGGGCGGGGGCTGCAGCCTATTGTCGAAGGTGGACTCCTTTTGCCCGAATATTAACTTTCCATTGTCGCTTGCGAGCAAAACATTTGGCCAGATTTTCCTTCTTTTTTCTTTCCTTCCCTTTTCCATTCCCTCTTTTCTATTTTTGTTTTCCTTTTTCTGTTTTCTGTTTTTTTTTTTTCTCCTGTTTTCTCCTTTTCCCTTTCCTCTTCCCTCTCCCTTTCTGCACCATCCTTGTTTTGTTTTGCAGACAAAGGTGGTGCATTTTCCGACGGCAATTTGGAGTGGGGGGGGGGGGGGGTGACATCCTCCACACTCCCTAGGGACGCCCTTGTTTATACTTCTTATTGAAATGTTCCCACTTAAATTATCCCAGCTTAAGAATGTTCTCTAAACTAAACCTAAACAAAGAAGAGAAATTTAAACTAATTATGTCTAATTATGTCACATAAACACAATAATAATCTTAGGAATAAGCGAAATATATGACGAACGATCAGACCTGCTGAAAAGCAATAAATCATAAAATCAACATAATACCCCCCCCCCCCCCATGAGATGCACAATCAGATCTCTGTTTCCAGCGAGAGCAGCAAATGACTCCATTTTCCCCACAGAACACCTAAAGACTTCTTTAGGAGTTCTTTTTTTACCCCATTTCCTTATTTAGTATTCCTTTCTGCTCAGCTGTTTTTCTTTTTTGTTTACTTTCTACTACTCTTGTCATAATATCTTGTGACGACCCATTCTTTTTACTTTTACTCTTACGGCAAATGCGCCGCCACTGTCGGCAATAAAAACAACAAGGAGGGTGAAAAGGGGGAGAGCGGAAAGGAAAGGGAAAAGGAGAAAAGAGAAAGGAGAGGGAAAAAAAAAGATTTCAGTTGGACACACCCTGATGCACATTCTTTTGTCGTGTAGTTGTCACTGAACTCATAGTGGTTGTCCAACAAAGCAAGCTGTGCCGTATTGTGCTCAACTTGAACCGAGTTGACCGAACTATTATGTTTGTATATCCGTTATTTTGAGCAACAGCTTACAAAGAGGCCCTCTGATTAAAGCAAATTATTATATTTTAAACTATATGTTGTCATATAACATAAGATGGAAATAATAACACTGCATATGAGCAGAGAAGAGAGAAGAAGAGAGATGATGAAAAGGAGAGAGAGAGGAAGCAATTGAATGAGGGAGAAAGAGAGAGAGAGAGAGAGAGAGAGAATGGGGAGACAAGAGGGGAATAGTTACTAACTTTAAGATAGATCAGTGTAGTACAAGGCTGCATGATGACCATAGGCGTAGCCATGGGGGCACAAGGGGACTATGCCCCCCCCCCTATTCAGCCCCTCAAAAAAAAATAATAATAAAGCGAGAGCGAAAAAGCAAGGGAAGTGAGAGAAAAAAGCCTTAAAAAGCGCTACGAGCCGTTATCTTTCAATCAAAATTTGCTAAAACGTCAGTTTTCGCGCTTCGCACGGGAAGGGGGAAATAACTCTCCCCTCCCTGCACCCACCCCGTTACATACAGTGCAGTATTGCGTCCAAATAACTGAAAAGCAGTCTGGGCGTCGAACTAACTCTCCGCTTAAAAAAGGTGCTACGAGCCGTTATCTTTCTCTCGAATTTGCTATAAAACGTCAGAGCTTCCGCGCTTGTGCACCCACCCCAGGGGAGCTTGCTTCGCGTGCTTATCACCAATTTCGCACGCTTCGCGTTCTCACAACCGCCCCCTAAAATGAAATCCTGGCTACGCGGTTGGATCCTTCATGTCTGCCCCCCCTATTGAAAAAATTCTGGCTACACCAGTGATGATGACCAAACAGAAAACTTTATTTTGAAAAAATGTGCACTTTGATATAAGCAAAACTATTTATCGAAAAAGTAGCCCTTCTACTGAGCTTTTTTTTTGTTGTTGTAAACTTCATTTAACATGTTTAGATAAAATGTGCACTTTGATACGAGCAAAACTATTCATCAAAAAAAAAGTAGCCTTGTTATCAAGCTTAATTTTTTTTTACGCAACTTCATTGAGGAACCCTGTCTTGCAACCATTGGGGAGGGGTGGATTAAATGAGATATAGCGTATTTTGAGGGGCACAAATCGTTGCTAATAACCTCTTGTTTTTTCTTCAAATTGCTTTTTACTGATGAACATAAACAAACATCAACAAAAAATTATACTGGGTGTTTAAAAAAAGGAAACCCAACTTTGAAAAATTCCTGTAAATGGATTATATATTTACCGGTATTGAATTTCATATCATATGAAAGAGTAATTCATTTGCTTCATTATGTTACCTTGTTTAGGTTTTCTAGGGTCACGCATCATTGAACACCATTGTTTTCAGAATTTTTGGATTTTCCTCTTTCATGCTTTTTGTCTTTCATTTGCACTGCTTTGGGATCTTGTCATTCTTTTGGGTTGCACTGGTTCTTTGGTAGGCAAACGTTAAAATTCAGCAAGACTGTGTTCTTTCAAATGTTTCTCATCTGAAAAGGCTTTCCAATGCAGAAACTCCTGAAGCATATGTAGATAACACCCCTTTAACACACATTTGAAGAAGAAAATCCTCCAAGAAGAAAATTGCATGAGCACCCAGACCTTTTGACAAAAGGTTTCACGTTAGCATCATGCCTATTATGTTTTGCAAGAAAGTGAACCACCTGTGATTCTGCGCAAAATTTTAAAAACAATGGTGTTCAGTGATGCTTGACCCTGGAAACCTAAACAAGTTACCATTGGAAAGCAAATGAATTACTCTTTCATATGATATGAAATTCAATACCGGTAAATACATAATCAATTTACAGGAATTTTTCAAAGTTGGGTTTCCCTTTTTTTTTTTTTTTTTTTGGAACACCCAATATTATGAGGTGGAACACGAAAATCGAAATACTTCTTAGAAGGTTTTGGAAAGAAAAAACGGGCACTTGCTGTCTTAAAATCTAAAACTTATAATGTGAAAAATCAACACTGAGAAGAGCCAAAGACTGACAACATTTGTAGTGTTAGATATACAGAAATATGAATGGTGTTTATTATACAACATATTACAAACCCTTTTTTAGAATGTATTGTCTTTCAGGAGGAGAGTGGCACCCTAATGCTCATTGTAGGGCAATTTTAAGTTGCCGCCAACCATTAGTATCATTTTTTTTGTGTCTTTGTTCCCACCAATAGCGTATTTTTCAAAACCGAAGTCAATTTGTAGCATAGTTCACAATTTCAAGAAAGCAAAGTTGAATGATACCCAGATCGGATATATTTAACTAGTTTGTGGTCATTATTATTACCATCATTCATCCATGCCAATATTTATTTCAAGTAATACCAATCTAGTGTCCATAGTTCATTTAAATGTGAAAGTCCCAATATCGCTGAAGAGCACCTAAAAGGCCAACGAATCTATGTGCAAAATAGGAGTTTTTTCAGTTTTCCAGTTTTAGCTTTTTATGGTAGACAACAATTTTGAAATCAAGGGCATATGAAAAGCCAACTTTAGCAGTCACATGGGCCCATTGACGGCCCATGGAAGACAATTCTTGCTACATTTGAATTTTTCCCTAACAAGAGGATGGCCAAATTCAAAATGGCTGCCGAAGTGTTAAAATATTCCTACATGCAAATATCTCTTGAGTTTCAACTTTACAGGCAGTATAGTTCTGCATGTGTACCAATGTGATAAAAGATATGACTATTTGCATTTTAAAGTTTTCTCTAAGTCTGGAAGCTTATAACTCAGGATACAAAAGTGTGGAATTTAATTAGTACCGGTACGCTAAAAAGGTCTTATACATAATATCATTCTAACTCTAAAATTTAAATACATTAATATCCCAATGAAGCATAATAATCTGATCTTTTGCAAATAATGTTATCATGCCAAAGTTCACTGCAATCAGATGCAAAAGAACTAAATATGAAGAACTAAACTTTGCTCTTTGTTTTTCGCCTGCACGGCCATATTTGAAGAGATGCCAATGATTGACGGTATGTTTACACAACAACTATTAAAAGATGATAATCCGTAATTCTTCAGCATATAAACTATTTTGCATTTTGATGCTTTAGTCCAAAATGCAAATAATTATATCACAAGCAAATTACATTTTAACACCTATGCAGTATTTTCCATTTTGATGGCAATTTGGAAATGAAATACCCAACTATTCCAAATCTTTCAGCATTCTAAGATACACCTTTACTACTTTGGTTTCATTGTATTTAAACACAGTACATCGCTGTACATAGTAAACTCGCTTTATGTCTGTTTTAGGCAAAAAGTTGCAATATCCAGTAATTTCTGTAGTACACAAAGTTCTACATCAATACCAAGTTATAAGTTTCAAGACGCAGCATAGCCACATCTTGAAAAAGACCGGCGGCCATTTCAAATATGACGGCCATCTTGGTGAAATGAAGTGACCCTACACTAGAGATATTCTGCTTACAAGTCTTGCCGATAGAAAGCTCAAACTCAAAGTTGTATGAAGGTGGGCATATTTTAAGACTTCAGCAGCTATCTTCAACTTGGCCATCCTCTTGTGAGAGAATAAATCATATCAACAAAAAAACAAACAAAAAAATTCGATGGACCTATGTGCCCATGACCTTGATTTCAAAATTGCCGTCTAGCATAAAAAAAATTATACCAAAGACCAAATAACTCTTACTCTGCATATAGATTAATTTGGGCCTTTCTTGGTCCTTTTTGGTCATAATGGACACCTGCAACACATAATTGTTAATTTCAAAGACTTCAAAGACATATTGTCCGACAGATCACGATTAGAAGCATTTTACTCATATTCAACGGACCAGTGACTTTGTAACATTTTGATATATGGGATAGCCCTTTATTTGAAAAAAAATGGGCACCTAAAGCACTTGTCTAAACTTTGAGGCCCGGAAATCCTACATAATATTCAGTATATCAGAACTAGAAATGATTAAATCAATTATGAAGGAAAAAAATACCATGAGATAGACGTGTTTTTTAAAAATGGACACAGCAGGCCCTAGGGCCCAAAATTTTGGTGGCCCCATATCCAGAAAAGCATCAAAAATTCTACTGACATGCCCAATGTCATGCTTTTATGGAAAAAGTGCACAATTCCTTCGATTTTCAGCACCTATCTTCTAGACTACTAACACTAATGACAGCCTGTGCCCCACAAATGACTGGACACACGCTACACAAAAATCTAGCAATGGTGAAAGCACGATAAATTGCACATGCGCTATAGAAATGGCGTGTACGCACCTTCCTCTTTTCGGAATATGAAAATACGCGTCAAGCCGTGACGTCGTGAAGGATACATAGCGCACGCAAAGTTTTATATGGATGGTTGAAAAAAAAAATAAAAACAACTCATTTCCACCACTTGTATTTCTTAGGATTTATTATATGTTTATAGAGGAGACCTTTACTGGTAACGCACACTTGTCAGATTTTCTGTTGCAATAAATTTTGTGTAAGGTTCATGCCTTATTGTTTAATAAAATGACTCCACTATACAGTGCGTCTACACACAAATTTGTAAAGCTTGTAAAGCTTAGATCCTCTTCTTTCATTTGATGCCACTCATATCATACACACTTCACGCATGAGTAAATAGACAATATGAAGCAGGGCTACCAAAAAGTCCTTTGGCCAACGATATCTGAATTTCAAAGAGATAATCACATTTCTAGAAATTTCATTTTCTGCCCTTTCATATGACACCTCAATAGTGAAAAATGGGCCAGGGATGACAAAGGTCTGTTGGTGTAAATTGATGCTTGCATTTCATGATTTATTGAAGGCACCCAGATCGTCTCCATTCTGTTACCAGAAATACTCGTTGCTCTGTTGTTCACTGCATGATCAAGTAGGTTTAATATTGAAAACGTACCTCACTATCAATTAACTTTCATCATTTTTGTACTGACCACTCCATTTTCTTGACGATCAGCCATGCATGAAGTCTTTTGTCTTGTTTGTTTATTGCTAGGGCAGGCAGCCAGTGCAAATGGATTCGTTTAAAAAATCATGGAAATGCAAGCATCACTTTACACCAACAGAGCTTTGTCATCCCTGGCTCATTTTTCCCGATTGAGGTGTCATATGAAAGGGTAGAAGATGAACTTTCTAGAAATGTGATTATTTCTTTGAAATTCAGATATCGTTGGCTAAACGACTTTTTGGTAGCCCTGCTTCATATTGTCTTTATTCACTCATGCGTGAAGTATGTATATCATATGAGTGGCATCAAATGAAAGAAGAGGATCAAAGCTTTACAAATATGTGTCATTTACTAATCATAATTGTGATAAAGATATGATTAAATATCGATTTTTTTTTTCTGGGACGCTCTATACATAGAGTTTGGTCGACTGGACTCCAGTAGGCAACAAAATGGCGCATGTAGTTTTGTTGGCATAAAAAAAATAATAATAATGATGTGCCTAATTTAAACGGAGTTGGCCAAACTTTGTGTATTACTCTGCTCTACGTTTACTTAATGTACGTGACACGCCCTCTAGTAGGAGTTTTTGTTTGTTTGTTGTTGTTTTTTTTTTCACATGACACCGTCGATTGCATGAGTGTCATGCAATTTATTGTTTTCTTTTCAATTGCTGTTTTCACTGTTGTTATGGTATCATTATTTCTTCATTTTCTCTTTTCTAGTATTTCAATCGTTCATTTCACTCATTATTTTGTTGATTTCTGAATTTGATAATTGATTTACGTCTTCTTCCTTTTTTTTATCTGTTGATGTTTTTACTCTTTTTCCTTCGATTTTGTTAATTTGCTTAATACTGCTAAATTTCGGAGAAGACGAGGGCGCCGAGAGCTAACCAAGTCCGTGTTAGATATTCTTCTTTACCATCATTTTATTTTTTTCCACGTATTTACCATGCGTACACCGAAATTGTTTAAATGACTACTACAAGCATTTACACATCTCTCTTATCGCAATATAGATATTCACTTACATTCTATGCTAAACTCTTTGTATGCCTTACGAAATACCTGTCTATCGGATTTATGTGTATAGGCTGAGTAAAATAGCAATGGCAATGGCACAATTAGGGTTAGCACAAATGTACACAATTAAATTTCATCCAATAATTTAATAAATTACAGGAAATATCTATTCTGTGTTGCCTGTTTGGAAAACTAAACAGGTTGAATTAAACATTTCCATAAAGTTTAGAAAATTAGTTGTATTTTCCATTGAAACTAAATACGATACCATAAAAATTCTGCTGATATTTCTTTTAAAAAATACCTAGAAATTTTCTGAGAGATTATTGTTTGTTTTATATTCCATCAGATCAACACAAGCCTTTAGAGAACACAACATGGCGGTAGGTACCTCAGCTATTTTAGTTGGTCTAGATAAATTCCGCTGTGCACATTTTCGTTCATCACATAAAGATTTTTTTTTTTTTTCAAGAAGAAAATTCATACATTTATTTTAAAAGCTATTTCAGAACATAACGGTGAACCGACACATCTCCGTCGACACTAGTCTTGCTCCTCCGACATTCGCTCCGCATGTAGCGACAAATGCTCCGGTGACGAATGCTCCCCGAACGACAATTGCTCCGCCGACAATTGCTCCGCCGACGATTGCTCCGCCAACATTTGCTCCGCCGACATATGCTTCGCCGACAATATTTCTTTCATAGATTATTTTCTTTGTTTTGTTTTGTTTTGCTGTTGTTATTGTTGTGTTTTTAAGTTAACTTCAAGTTCAGTTTTACCTAAAGCAGGTTAATGTTAACTGGCGGAAAGTTTGGGATTCATTCGAGTATTTCCACAACAGTACTGTGATTACACATTAGATGTAGAGGAACGGGTCTAAGTTTCAAATGTGACCCTCCACCACAAAACGACCAATAAGTCGGAAATTTGGGTTTTAAACTTTCAGCACAGTTTGAGGGCTTAGATTCTAAGCTTTAAAATGATATATAACTTGTCTCGTATATAGACTAAGCAAACCCGTATAAATTCAATGAGAATGTCAGTGTGTCAGACAGGCTAATGACCAAAACAATAGAGAAAACGGGCTCTAAAGAAGAGTGACCATTTAAGAGCGCCTAATCAGTGTCCTAGTGTTTGTTGCACAAAGGTTGATCGAAGCTCCCCAGCCTACACTGAGAAGTACTCTGGATTGGGTTGAAACTTTAAATACCTTTAGAATAGATATATTTCTTTGTTTCTGTAGATTTTGAATAACAGACAGTGCATAGTTTTTGAGCTATATTAGAAAAAGCGATGTGAAGTACGATCCCAGCAAGCTGACTCATAAAGTTTGAATGTCCAGGAAAAAATGGTCATTTTGAATGACAGTAAAAACATATTTCAACATGGTATCTGTTGTGTATTGACAAATGGCGTTCCATAGTATGCCGATATTGCTGCTGCATTGTACCATAGGCAGCATGACGCTACCGGCAGCTCGCCAGCGCCATCTTGTTTCCCCCCAAAACAATTCCGGAACGTCGCCGCTGCATTTAGGGTAGCAAAAAGGAGCGGAACTTGCGGTCGGTCATGAATATGTATTAAGTGACGTTATAAATGTGCAAGCGCACTCGCTTACGCGCGTACGTGCTGTATTATACATATCGGTAATCATTCTGGTATGCCTTTATGTTCATTCCGACCTCTACTTCTGCTTACTCCACCCTCTAGTTAGGCTCAATTTGTTATTGTATGCCTTTACGTTCATTCCGACCTCTACTTCTGCTCATTCCACCCTCTTGTTTGGCTCAATTTATTATTGCATGCCTATATGTTCATTCCGACTTCTACTTCTGCTCACTCCACCCTCTAGTTTGGCTCAATTTGTTATTGTATGCCTTTATGTTCAACTAGACCATAATACGGTACATAACCTTTCCAGTTAACGTACGTACGTCAGCATGATTATAATTCGCACGCGCGCCTTATATTTATTCATTTCATGACAACACTTAATACATATCCATTACCGACCGCTAGTTCCGCTCATCGTTTGCTACCCCTGCATTTACTTTGTGTGTAACATTTGACCAAATTTGAAGAACTATTTTCACTCATATAATCATCATATGCCCTTCAAAGGTGAAATGAGAGTAGTTCAAGATGCCGTCTTGCGCTGCAATCAACTGCACGAATCGTGATGTTCGTGAAAGTCGCGAGAAAGGACTTATCTCACAGGTATTTATTTAAATTATTTTAACAAGTAACAGTCCCATTCATACGCTTTCATGTTAGTTTATGGGTGTATGTGTATGACTCACTTTTAGTTGTACAAGTTTATCTGAAGGTATGACTGTGAGGTTATCTCGCCTATTTATGAGTGGTCATAGTGGTTATTTCAAATAACCTTGGGCATGTATAAGAGGATTTTACTCTACATGTATTTCACATGAAAAGTTGAAATCAACGTATTTCTTTATTGGTTTTGTTGGTGACTTTGCTGTACAGCATGACAGTAACTCAAGATGGGGAATGAGTGCATCAGTAGCCGTAGGTCTACGTGTAATTTTCTACTTAGTTACCATGGTTGAAGCAAGTAAATTGCCAATTATTGAATTAACTGAAATTGAAAAGCAATTGCATAAAGACAACTCAAGACTTTGTCTTTAAACTTTAGATTAGTAGGGAAACTAACATGATTAGGCCACTTATACATGTAGGCCTACAAGCTTATCTTCAGATTAGGCTTAAGTTCAGTTTAAATAGCTGTCATTTAGTCTATCTTCTATTTATTTCCTTCAGGTTTCCACACAGCAATGCAGAACATCTGTGGAAATAGGTGGTCAACATGCGGAGAGACAGGTGGATCCCTTCAACTGCGTAGCCAATATATAATTTTATTATTGTTATTAATTTATTTATTTATCTTTTTTTTGGGGGGGGGGGTGTGATGAGCCCCCCTCCCTCGCGAAGTGCTAAAGCTCTGACGTTTTATAGCAAATTTGAGAGAAAGATAACGACTCGTATTGGACGCAGTACTGCACAGTATGTAACGGATGGGTGCAGGGAGGGGGAGTTTCCCCCTTCCCGCGCGAAAACTTTGATGTTTTAGCAAATTTTATAGCACTTTTATAAGCAGGGTTTGACACGATTACTGGCCTGGATCCATTTACATGTAAGAGTTATGCTGGACCAGCAAATTTTCATGGAACTTCAATGTTGATGGCCCAATTAGGCTACTAGAATTTCAGTGCTAATGATTATGTAAGAAAAATAATCTTTAATTAAGGTGAGAGTGTGACCAAATGAACATAAAATCTCGAGCTTCTACCCAAGCTTATTATTACCATTTTTTTGTGTGTGGAGGGGGGGGGGGGGGGGGGAGGGCAGGGGAGGGAGAAAATTTCCCATGTGGGTTGTCTTGGTAAATTATTTTTCTGGCTCAAAATGGGCCACCAGAAACAGAAGTTGGTGTAGAGCCCTGGAATAAGGCAAGAATGAATGAATTTATCAAAATAAATGATATTTTGGCAGAGTACATGTAGTTATGACTTATGCGAAAATTAGTTCAAGTTTTTTGTTACGGAATTATCTTGTAGATGGTTAATGCTTTATTCCAGCCTTGCACTTACTCTTTTGTCAAGTTACATGTAAGCCTTTACATTGCCACATTTATGATACATGAAATAATTTTCGTAATATTTTCTTGCTGTTTTTTAAAGATCATTTTTTGCGTTTACTATTTTGTCAAGTTACATGTAATCCTTCACATTGCCACATTTATAATGACTAGCATAAATTACCCGTGGCACCATGGGGGAGGGGGGGGGGGGGGTCTTCTCCTATGTACAGCCCAAGTACCCATTCACACTGAAAGGCAAGTAGTTTATTGATTAAATATATTTGAACAATTGATTCATAGCAGACTTCTCTTTAAACATAGATAGGAGGTTCAATTTAATTAGCATCATGGGTTAAACTGGGGGAAGAACTAAAATATCATTACGGAGTGAAATCAAAATATAACTCTAGAATGGAAAAGAAAATGTATTGTAACACGGTGTATTTAGTAAGCAATCAAGAGGCAATTATTGTAATATATAAATGTTATCATTACATGTATTAAGTCAAAAATAAATGTGTAAGTACATGTACCCTACAATGTACAACAGATTGCATTTGTTTGTATTTCTTCAATTAAAGGTTGCTCAATCATATATAGTGGAATGTTGAAAGAAGCGAGAGAGAGAGAGAGAGAGAGAGATAAGGATACAGTGGGAAACAGTGGTGGGGAAAATGAGAGAGAGAGAGAGAGAAACAGCCATTGGGGAAAAATGAGAGAGACTCATAGACAGTGGGAAAATGATAGAGAGTGAGAGAGAGAAAAAAAATAGACATGCAGGGGGATAGATAGAAATTATAAAGAATACAGGAGAGAGAGAGAAAGAGAGAGAGAGGGAGAGGGTTTAGTTGTGATGAAAAGTGATAAGATTTGTAGGGCCTCCACTGGTATGTTTAGGTTTCTGATATTTTTTTTCCCTGGTAGGTTATAGTTATGCATTGAAGGAATTGATAATAATCTTAGAACATGCACTGAAAATGTGTATCTTATGGAACTCGTGCATCTTTTAAACGTTACATGGGCATCTTCACTTATTAGAATACAATATTCAGTTTCATTCAAATAAAAACAATATTGACATGTGTACGTTAGACCATGTCTTTTTTCTGATAGAAATGTAAAGCGCAATGTAGAAAATATAAACATGTCAACTAAACAGTAAAGGCAAGATATGCTACAGTTTACACATGAAAAGATAATGATTTTGAGATGGCATGTTATTCAATGTAAAAAGAAAGCACTCTGTACGTCTGTTATAGATACACTGTATTGGTTGTTAAAGCGATAAACCAGTTTTACTCTATTATATTCATGTCTATATTCTTAGTAAACATTTACATATATACAACAGAGTGTTCTAAAACACATGTCAAACAAAATATAAACGTGTCATTTGAAGGCAAGACACAGTGTACAGATAGGATCAGAATGAGGTGGCATGTTATGTGAAAACAAAGCACTATGAATATATGTTATAGATACACTGCGAAGACGAATCTATATCGAGAGTCAGATCGACGACGTCGACATCGAAGCCGAAATAGAGCCGTTCCCGATGTCCGATGTGACTGAAATTCAGGTGCTAGTTGTACTTGTAGTTCTAGATTCAGGCGGGATGTGCATTAGCGCCGGCAATTTCTGACTGTTGAACAATTTTCAGATTAGATCTAATGTTACCTGTACAACCATGCCACGGATTCACTGGACGGAAACATTAATGAAGGCCGAGTGCATGCAGTGTAGATCTACGCGCGACGCGACGGTTCATTCATCAGCATAGCCGCGTACCGTACGTGAAATGTATGCCTATGTAATTTCGCTGACCCGAAAAAGGTCAAAGGACTGGGAACTTCGAAGCTTTACTCGGGGCCTGCCAAAGAAAGTTACGAATTGTAAAAACCTTTTGAATAATGCGACCAAAATACCACAAACAACCCCTTTCATGACAATCTGGGAACAATATAACCACGTTTACAAAAAAACCCAGCTCGATTGAGTGCGAAATCACCGAGAAAAGCGCCGTCAAACAAACGGAAGGACAGACGGACAGACACACAAGATCTGAGCTTAGCCAAATTATAGTAAGGATACATGAAATACTTTTCGTAATATTTTCTTGCTGTTTTTAAAGATCATTTTTTGCGTTTACTGTTTTGTCAAGTTACATGTAAGCCTTTACATTGCCACCCATTTGCAATGATACGTGAAATACTTTTCGTAATATTTTCTTGCCAGTTTTTTTTTTTTTTTTTTTTTTTTTTTACTGTGCAATGCTATACTGTACAATATTGCTCCCTTTTTGCACCAGATTGAACAATACATGTACTGTTAAATTAAAGACAACGTAACTGAGTATACAGTTGTCTCCTGGTGTTTATATTTAATGTGAATTTCCATGTAAAATTGTGACAGATGGACTAGTTGACTTTTGAAATTTCTGTCTGTGTGACCATGTCTTTGTGTATATGACAGTGATTTGTATGTATGTGTGTGGTGCCATGTTTCTCTCAAACATTCAAAAATGGTGCATGATTGTTTGAGATGTTATAATACCAAGCCCGTGAAAAATGGGAATATCCTAAATTATAGGCTAGTACACTCAAACATAACATGATTATAGTGATGTGTGTGTGTGTGTGTGTGTGACCTTTTTTATATGATTGTCTGAGTTATTGGGATTTACTGAATAAATTTTGCCTTTTCTGGACTAAAATATTTTCTCATTAAACCAATGACAGTAATGGCAGCAATAAGTCTATGCAAAGATTTTAGAAAAGACAGTGGTAATTTATAAGAATGTATATTGGTTTATGAGAAAAAAAAGTTTAAAATGTACAAGATTCACAGATAAATATTGACACATGATATCAAAGAATTGTTACAATTTATTCAAAATTAAAACAATAAACTTCATGACATTTCCACATACCCCCCCCCCCCCCCAACACAGAAGAAAGAAGAAAATACAAGAAATCATGCAATTTATAACACATAAAGCCTGTGTCCTTTACATCTCCACAGTGCACGCGGCTGTGCTTCTTGGGGGAAACAACATGGTGGCCAGTATCCGGGGCGGGGTCGTGCACATAACCGTGACGCCCATTCCAGTGAGTTCAGTGCATTGTACACGTGAGGTTAGAGGAGTCTGCTAATAAACCATGAACGTGCAACACACACGATTGTGTAAGTCTGGTTATTTGTGAAGTAGAACCCAACAATTTGGCGACGAGATACGGGATAGCCAGTAAATCGTGAAGCAAGATGCAAGCTACACAGATTTTGCCGCCATTTTCGTCAAATTACGACGACAATGAGGACTGGGAATGCTACATTGAGCGGTTCGAATTGTTCTTGACAGCCAACGGCATACAGGTACCGAGTACCACTGTCACTGATAGCGCTCGTGCCGATAGCGCTAGGGCGGCGAATGATGCACGGGTCGTGGCACTGCTTTTGAACACAATTAGGTTCACACTACTATGGAGTGTGATAGACTTGGTTTCCCCTGCAAAACCAGCAGACAAGGCCTACGGTGAGCTAAAGAGCACTCTCAGAAAGCATTTGAAGCGCACACCAGTCGTGATGGCAGAGAGGCGAAAGTTTATCCGCCGTGATCAAAGGGAAGCTGAATCTTCCAGTGACTATGTGCTACAGTTGAAGCATTTGAACTTAAATTGTGAATTTGGGGCCAAGCTGGACGAACAACTTCGGGACAGATTTATCAGTGGCCTGTGCAACGAGTCTACGTCCTTGCGACTGATGGAGAAGGCGAGCGAAAAACCAGATATGTCATTCCGAGATGCCGTGGACTTCGCACTGGCTCGAGAGGTTACAGCGGAGGAGGTTCGGCGATACGGACTGAATCGACCCCGCATACGCAATCTACAAGGTCTGGAACAAGCACGCCAGTCAACAAAGTCAGCCAACAGAGAGGAAATTCTCACAAGAAAAGCAGTGGAAAACCTAACAGAAAGCCGTATTTCAGATGTGGGAATCAACACGATCCAAAGGAATGCTAGTTTGAATCAACGAAATGCAGAAACTGTTCTAAAGTGGGACACATTGAAAGAGTGTGTCGCTCAAAGAAGAACACTGAAACTCAGTTCAGGACAAAGGACAAAAACAGAGAAGTAACGAACAAAGGAAAAAAAATAATATTCGTAAGGTTGACACGAATGCTAGAGAAGCTAGAGCTAGCAGTGAAAGTGATGATGTTGGTGAGGTGGATGATGAGTTTCATTTCACTATGATGATGAAAGATGGTGATGAGCATAATCCTGCTTATGTAGCTAAGATGAAGATAGAAGGCAAGATAATTAACATGGAAGTAGACACAGGATCTAGTGTTAGTATGATTCCATTGAGTGTCTATAGGACACAATTCTCTCATGTTCGCCTAGAAGAGTCCAACCAGGTCTTTAGTAGTTTTATCTAAGGACATAGTGTCAAACCTAGTGGCGAGGTAAAGGTGGAAGTACAATATGGTACTTCTGAGGTAGACTTACCTTATATGTTGTAGATGGTACAGAGTACACACTCATGGGAAAAGATTGGTTAAATGTAGTACCCCTGAATTGGAAGTCTCTGAACAGGTCAGGTTCTAAAACTGGATCTAGTGATGACCATGTACATAAGCTAAGTGACATTGTACAGAAGCACCCAAAACTGTTCGATGATGAACTAGGCAAGATTACACATGTAAAAGCGAAAATCGAGTTGAAAGAGAGTGCAGAACCCATCAGAACCAAACCCCATAGAGTCCCTTACGCAATGAAAGTAGGTATGGAAAAAGAATTGGAACGGTTGCAAAAGTGCGGAGTTCCTACACCTGTAGAATATAGCGAGTGGAGTTCAGAGCTAGTTGCCGTACCAAAATGGGATGGGTCAGTTCGTCTTTGCGGGAATTACAAAAATTCAGTCAACCCGGTTTTAAGCATGTAGCTCCATAGCCTTTTGACAAGCCTCGTGACTTGGCTATTTTCCTCGTCATGCTGTGCCTGAGATGAGACTAGCCGGCGACGAAAAGAATCAACACGGCCCGGGTGAACGCGCGATCGAGCGACTTTAGTCGCGAGGCCTTTTGGAACCTGGGTTTCCATCGTCCGATATGAATTATTCACGAGTTGACATTCGTATGCTAACACGCCTACCGAGGATTATCGACCAATCACAACTGTATCTGCGGGGCTTGCTTTCCATGTGATTCGTTCATGGTGCCTGCTTGTCCTCCAGCTTGAGCTTG
Organism: Heliocidaris tuberculata; assembly: GCA_025618425.1. Taxonomy (NCBI): domain Eukaryota; kingdom Metazoa; phylum Echinodermata; class Echinoidea; order Camarodonta; family Echinometridae; genus Heliocidaris; species Heliocidaris tuberculata. The sequence goes on from CM046843.1 coordinate 34,841,304, forward strand.
CGATCGAAGATAGTCCTTACATGGTCCTTACACAACGGGATCGCCTGGTAAATAGCGCTTTTGCCATATCCCGTGGGAAGGCTCACAAATACATCCTGTCCTTTGAGGACTGAAAGAATTGCCCTCAGTTGAAAGTCCTTGAAAGCTGAAATATTCAGCATTTGCGAGGCAAATTCCGTGCTTTTCAGCAACAATTCTTCTTCGGACGCCATGATTGATGTAGCTTGCACGGGGTGCCGAGATGAAGGCGAATTTGCATACCAAATTTATGCTGACGTCATGCGAAGATACGTTCGCTGATTGGCTCCTACCTATAAGGTAGCAGATCCTCGCTAGGAACAAGGGATAGCATAAGAAATACAGGCCAGGTTCCAAAAGGCCCTCGCGACTCACGTCGCTCGATCGCGCATTCACCGGGCTGGGCGGCTAGTCTTGTTATGCAGCCACTACTAGCTTACTTGCCGAGACAAATAGCCAAGTCACGAGGGCCTTGTCAAAAGGCTAGTAGCTCCACCTAACATAAATGTAGATGATATCCTAGCAAACCTCAGCGGAGAAAGCACATTTTCGAAGCTGGACTTGGCGCATGCCTACAATCAGTTAGAATTAGAAGAGGGATCAAAGAAGTACTTGGTACTCTCAACTCATAAGGGGCTATTTCAGCAGAACCGATTAGTATTCGGAATTACCACGGACCCTGCGATGTGGCAAAATGCAATAGAAGGGGTATTGCAAGGTCTGCCCGGTGTTCAGATATACCTTGATGACATTCTAATCACTGGACGAACGCCGAAGGAGCACATGAAGAATCTCGACGCGGTACGCCTAGAAGAACGAGGATTGCGACTCAAGAAAGAGAAATGTGAGTTTGTACGCGACTCGGTAGAGTTCCTAGGTCATAGGATAGACGCGCAAGGCACTCACAAGCTAAAGAAAAAAGTGGATCAGATAGAGAAGATTTCGCGGCCAACGGATGTTTCCCAGTTAAGATCGTACCTGGGTATGCTAAACTATTACAGAAAATACATACCGAACCTGGCACACGAGATTGCGCCATTGACCGCGTTGTTGGAAAAGTCAAGGAAATTTGAGTGGTCAAAGGATGCAGAGAATGCATTCCTGCGTTCAAAGCAATCGTTGAAAGATTCAGGTTGCTTAACACATTTCAATCCAGACTTGCCAGTATCGGTAGCAACAGATGCTAGTCCTATCGGAGTAGGCGCAGTAGTTTCACACATCCTCCCGAATGGGGATGAACGGCCCATACAGTTTGCCTCGCCGGCGTTGTCAAAGACAGAGCAAAAGTATCCTCAGATTGAGAGGGAAGCACTTGCATAGTGTTTGCGCTGAAGAAGTTCTACATGTACTTATATGGAAACAGGTTCACAAATCACGGACAACAAGCCGTTAACTGCTATTTTGGGACCGCACAAAGGATTGCCAATCCTTGCCGCAGAAAGAATGCCGCGATGGGCCATGTACTTGGCAAGATTCGATTATGACATTAGGTATCGCACTTCGAAAGAAAATGCAAATGCGGATTGTTTGTCAAGACTTCCTGATGCTAAAGCCAAACAGGTAACACGTGAACCGATCATATCAGTACTACATACGGATGTATTGTCGTGTACTCGGGACGAAATCCGGAATCAAACGCGCAAGGACAAGGTCCTGTCAAAGGTCATGCGCTACACTATGGATGGATGGCCAAAAGTACTAGCAGAAGATGAAGGCCATTTGAGACCGTTCTATACTCGTAGACATGAGATAACGATAGAACACGATGTTCTATTGTGGGAATGCGGGTGATCATCATGATCATTCCACCGAAACTGGGCAGCGCAGTTCTCTTGGAACTACATGAAGGACATCTCGGTGTCGTAAAAATGAAATCCTTAGCTCGAAGCTATGTATGGTGGCCTCAGATAGATAGCCAGATCGAACAATGCGCTCGTGTCAGGTCATACAGAACAATCCAGGGCCAGAACCGTTACACCCTTGGATACAAGCGTCTAAACCGTGGACGCAGATACACATAGACTTTGCAGGTCCTTTCGAAGGGGTCACATAATTATTTGATAGTGGTCGATGCTTATTCGAAATGGCCGGCAGTTTTTGTTATGCCGAACATGACATCGGATACCACCATTGCTAGACTAAGGGCCCTGTTTAGTAGGCATGGCATACCGCAGATTTTGGTTTCAGATAATGGGACTCAATTCACATCGGACGAGTTCCAGCAGTTTGTCAAATCAGTTGGTATCAAACACAAGTTCAGTGCTCCTTATCATCCAAGTTCCCATCGACAAGCAGAAAGATTTGTTCAGACACTCAAACAAGCACTACGCGCAGCTAGGAAAGATGGAGGTTCAATCCAAGCTAGGGCTAGAAAGGTTTCTACTTGCGTACAGAAGTGCAACCCACTCAGTTACGGGTGAGACTCCATCTACCTTGTTCATGGGTAGACAGTTGCGAATGCGATTAGACAACTTAAGGCTAGGTGTTGACTTGCGATACAAAGATCAGCTGTACAAACAGGCATGTAGTAGGAACAAGCACAGAAAGTATGTAATTACAAGAGAGTTTGCAGATGGGGACCCAGTGCTTGTCAGGAACTACCTAAGCAAGGAGAAATGGGTACCTGGTACTGTAGTTGGTAGAGAAGGTTCAGTCAATTAAAAGCTTCAAGTTAGAGGGGGAGTGTGGAAAAGACACATATAACAAATCATTCCAAGATTGGAAACGGAAGAAACTAGAGAAACAGAACGTCCAAAGTTCAATCCAATTGATGAGAGTAGTCAGTTGAGTGGAAGTTTTCAGTTCAGTAGGCAGAAGGTAGAATCTGATACTGTAACAAACCAAAGTATGAGGCAGGAACCACAAGTTGTTCAAACTGATGATTCGACAGATGAGTCGGAAGTAGTGGATGAAGTTGTGAAGGGTGATTTAACAAGCAATAAGTGACCTCAGAGGGAGTTTAAAAGATCTAAGAGGAAGGTTAAACCTCCTGCTAGATATATTATGTTGTAGAGTCAGGAGAAGATAAAGAAAGTAAACTGCATATTAACTTATTCATGATAAGTCGCAGGATAAGTACATACATGTCTTTTGAGTTTATGTTCATTTTTGGACATTGCTAAATGCAATGTTTTGTCAGATGTTTGTTGTTATTTGCATGAAGAAACAAAAATACATGTAGTCATCTTTGAACTAAAACACAGTTTACTCAACAGATAACAAAATAACTCATGAGGTGTTTCTCAAGATTATACTATGTTATTGTAACAGAAAACAAGTATTGTAAAATATTTGGTTAAATATATACATGTACTAAAACATATATGGAATTACATCAAAAGAATGAATCTTTAGGTTTTTTAATACATATCTCATGAACTTCTGAAAAGTAATATGACAGGATTCATAATAGTACAGAACACATTTACAAGTAAAGTCTATGTTTAAAAAAAAAAAAGAAGAAAGTATCAGACATATTTCAAGAGTCTTGAATATGTGTATGTACGTTAAAATGTTAGAATGTAATTGTATATGGCAAAGGTTGTAAGAGTGTTATAACAGGGTTGTCAGTAGTAAAAGAGGCTAACTCCATTTGCCAAATTTGGTTAAAGGAACTTAAAGACTTGACGGGGGAGAGTTGTTGTGTATTGACAAATGGCGTTCCATAGTATGCCGATATTGCTTCTGCATTGTATACGTGAGATTAGAGGAGTCTGCTAATAAACCATGAACGTGCAACACACACGATTGTGTAACTCTGGTTATTTATGAAGTAGAACCCAACAGTATTTAACCCCCCAATTTCGTCAGATGGTAGATTAATAAATTAACTTTCAGAAAATACAAACAACTTTATATAAAAATTTCCACCCCAAACAACCCTTTTCAGCTGTTTATTCTAAAACTCCCTTTGCGACTTATTGGTCGTTTTGTGGTGGAGGGTCACGAATTACGATTTAGTTGTCAACGTTCCTCTGCATGCTTGGAGCGTTGTCTGTCACACTGCCGTCTTATTTTCCCATCCGAGTTCTTTTCTTAACAAACAGATGCCCGTCTAATCTTATTTTGATTCCTCCCCAGGGGCGTCGTTAGAACAGTTTAAAGGGGGGGGGGGGGGGGCTGAAGCTTATTGCCGAAGGGAGTCGCCTTTTGCCCGAATATTAACTTTCCAGTTGCCAGTTTTTCCTTCTTTTTTCTCTTCCCTTTTCCTTTCCTTCTTTTCTTTCTATTTTTGTTATCCTTTTCCTTCCCATTTCTTTTTTCTTCTCCTTTCTCTTCCCTCCTTTACCCTTTCTTCTTCCCTCCCCCCCCCCCCTCATTTTTTTTGTTTTTTGCCCACAGAGGTACACATGCCAGTGTTGTAGAGCGTTGATGCTCGGCCCTGGACTTAAGCTAGGCGCCTTAAAGGTCATGTAGAGTTTTGGTAAGCCCTCAAAAACTGTTCGTCAGATTTTTTCAATTTTTGTTGATAAATAGCAAGATACTAGCAACACTAGGACACTGTGAAGATTTCGCCTCCTAAAGTTTAATATTAAACAAATAAGAGGCAAAAACTAATTTATGTGCCGGGACAGGCACGTAAAATTCCAACAAAGGTAGCATGTGGTATTCACTGTACGTTTAAAACCAATGGGTAGCTACACACAGTGATACACATGCTGTCTCTATGCGAAGCCCCAAGATTGCTGTGCGGGGAGCCGTCGGGGTGGAAGAGTCCTAGCATAATGGCAGTGATCGAGCATTCCTTAAAGATATTTACACTGAAATTCACCAAAAATCATAGATGGAATACCAAATGATCTCTTACGGACATCTTTTGATACAAGGAGAAGAACATGATACTATATTTAACCTTTTTCTTTCCAATTTCCTTTTTGCTACCGATACTGTACATGAGCTTTAAGGCCTATAATTTTTTTCAATGCTTTGGCCTTGGACTTGGATGCCTTGGCCTTTTGCATGCCTTGACCTTGGCTTTGAGGGTTCAAAGCCTTGGCAATGGTATTGAGGGTTCAAGCCTTGGCCTTAGCCTTGTGGGTTTGGGCCTTGACTACAGCACTGCCACACGCCTTAGACCCGTTCCTCTATATCTAATGTGTAATCACAGTACTGTTGTGGAAATACTCGAATGAATCCCAAACTTTCCGCCAGTTAACATTAACCTGCCTTAGGTAAAACTGAAATTGAAGTTAACTTAAAACACAACAATAACAACAACAAAACAACAACAAAACAAAGAACATAAACTACGAAAGAAATATTGTCGGCGGAGCAATTGCCGCCGGAGCAATTGTCGTTCAGGGAGCATTTGACATCGGAGCAAATGTCGCGGAGTAAATGTCGCTTTTTGCGAGCATTTGTCACCAGAGCAATCTTCGCCGGAGCATGTGTCATGGATTCAATATAACAAGCACTGTCCTTACTGTTAAAGATAGTACAATAAGTAACAAAAAAAAAGGGGTGGAAGAAAGTGGACACTCTTTATTGTTCAAAAGTTTCATGATTATATACCGTGACATAAATATAATAAAATATATATCAAATTAAAGAAAAATAATAATACTTTACCAACATCAGTTAATATTAAGTTTTGAACGTTCATGCTTTAATAGATGGGCACATTCATAAAAAATGGAGCTAGTAGCCATTCAAATGTCAATGAACATTTGCATTTGTAAGACATTCTTGTTCAACAATAAAAATAAAGAATATAAGAAACAATGGATTCATTAACTACGTAGACTCAGGCCTGCTCAATGATGATAATAATTTCTTCTTTATAATTCAATATTATATTTTTAAAAATCTATTAAAATCTATTTATCATATTAATGTTATGTATTTATGATAACTTTTAAGTGTGTAAGTATTCATTAATTGTATGATCAATTTTGTAAATTATTCGCAATTAAGCCATTGGCTGTGATAAAATGATAAAAACTTTAATTCAATTCATTCAAAAGATATCTTTTCATGTGTTAAAGGCCTACCTATGGCGCGAACTTTTCTTTTTTACCCCTTTTTTCACACAGCAATTTACGCCTGCCGAATGTACTACGGACATATGTGAGAGTAATTGTCTTGACACTATTAAAGTCTTTGCTTCTGGCCAAAATCTCTAAGAATTTCATGTAAGCCAGTGCAATTGGATACTTTCTATATCGCTTGAATTGGACGAAAAGATGTTGAATATATTAATGCTATGATTGATACTTCACAATGACCTTAAATGAAACAAGCGCAATCTTTAGAAACATGTGACCAAGTATTCATAGTGAACCCGAGAGCTCTGAGGACTATACAGTGCGTCCAAGTACGACACGACACGCTAAAACAGAGGGTTATTGTCATCAAGCTATATGCACTGTGACTATGATTATCTATTTTCCATAAATTAGAAGTAACATGCCTTCAAATGATACCTTGATCATGTTGATGGCATCCATCCGTACCTGCCTTACGAAGCCCCATAGTTTTTATAATGCCATGTAAAAGACAAAATGTTTCAGAGTTTTGTGAAACCATGAGAACATGCATCACATGGGAACATGACCTGAAAGGTACATAGATTGAGAATATCGTTCTATCTACTTATTTTAATACTGAGGGCCTGGGAATACTCTCATCATGAAATAAACGACAGTCAAAGGCCAAGTCCACACTAATATCAAGTTGATTTGAATAAAGAGAGTAAAATTAAACAAGCACAACAGCGAAAATTTCACTGAAATCGGATGTAAAATAAGAAAGTTACGGCATTTTGAAGTTTTGCATTGATTGATTGATGCAAGATTTATTTCATTTCATTTTTTTCCAAATACAAAACAATATGGTTTACAAAGTACAAAATCATGAAATGAAAAAGGAACCTACTGGAAAGCATAGCTTGTTTGTGTAGGTTCCCAAGAATAAATATAACATTAACATAATTATCTTTTTTATATATTGGCATATCTCTCATAACAACATAATTAATTAAATAGTCATAAATCCTGTATCAATAATGATGAAAATTTTCATAGCAAGATGCTGTACATTAAAGAACAAATGACAAGACAGAACTCAGAGGACAAGAAACTGACAAGATAGTACAAAACAGAACAGGACAAGACACGATAGGGTAAAACCAGGATAGGACAACACAAGACAAAACACGACAAAGAAAGAAAGAAAGAAAGGAAAGAAAGAAGAAAAAAGACAAACAAAAGTCAAGAAAAACAAGAAACTGACAAGACAGAACAGGACACAACCAGGACAGGACAACACAGGACAAAACAAGAAAAAGAAAGAAAGAAAAGGGAAAAAAGGGGAAGGAAGAAAAAAAAGACTGGCAAAACTCAAGAAAAACAAGACAGAACAAAGGCAGAACTGCACTAGAAAAAAAGAAGAGAGTGACTTTAACTCCGAGATGAACTGTACTTTTGAATTAAAAGTTTTTTAAACCCTCTACTGAAACTAAAATGTGTGGCTTTATTTCTGATTGGATCTGGGAGAGAGTTTTTAGAGTTTTGACCCTGTAAATATAAACATTTTATTTGAAATCAATGTTCTCGTTCTTGGTAGATGAAAAAGCCCGGCAGACCTAGTAGGGTACTGATGAATATTGAGATTCTTTGAAAATATTGAATAAAATACATTGGGAAGTTCGTTTCTATCTAAATTATACATAAATATTCCAAGATTATAACTATATAAATCGCTTATCTTTAGTATGTTATGTTTATGAAAGAGTGCATCGGTGTGCGCTCGGTAATCCGAATGACATATAACACGCAGAGCTTTTTTCTGTAAAAGTAAAACTCTATTTAACTGATAGTCAGCACAACTGCCCCATGCTACTATACCATAGTTTAAATGTGGAAGGATCAGTGTGGAATACAGATTTAAAAGTATACGAGTTGGGAAGTAAAATTTGACCTTGTTTATTATACCAGTATTTCTAGAAACGATTTTACAGATGTTATCTATGTGATCGTTCCACGATAGCTTATCATCAATTGTGATTCCCAAAAATTTAGTGTTTAGAACTCTTTGTATGATCAAAAACTACGTTACCTGGAAGCTCATTTATGATATTACTAAAGACCATGTAGTAGGTCTTTTGCAGAATGAGTGATAATTTGTTGGCTTTGATCCATTCAGAAACTCGTTCTAATTCTTGGTTGATTGTGGCAATCAAAACATGTGGGTCTTTGTGGGAAAAGAAAATATTAGAGTCATCTGCAAAAAGAATAAATGATAAAACATCTGAGGATTTATAAAAATCATTTATATAGACAAGAAAAAGAAGCGGGCCCAAAATAGAACCTTGTGGGACACCACAGGTTACATTTTTAAAGTTAGAGTCGACGTTAGCAATAGAAACATACTGTTGCCTATTGAGGAGGTAGTTCCTGAACCACTCCAAGGCTATTCCTCTGATTCCATAATAACTGAGTTTATAAAGTAGTATATCATGATTAATTGTGTCGAAAGCCTTGGAGAAGTCCAGGAACACCCCAACAGTGTGTTCATACCTGTCAATCCCACTAGTAATCTTATTAAGCATTGTCAACAATGCATGTGTAGTACAATGTTTTTCACGAAACCCAAACTGCATCTGGTATAATAATTCGTGCGTATTTAAAAACTTAGTTGTACGTACAAAAACAATTTTCTCCAAAACTTTAGATAGACATGTTAACAACGATATTGGTCGGTAATTTCCTAACATTGTCTCCCTTTTTAAAAACAGGAATAACTCGAGCTAATTTCATAGCTGTAGGGACAACTCCAGTAGAGATGGACAAATTGCAAATATAAGTCAGGGGTTTAACGATTTCGTTTAAAGTTTTTTTAATTAAAACATTACTAATGGTATCATGCCCTGAACTATGTTTATTCTTTAACTCATGAATTATACCTGCAACCTCCGTCTCGTCTGTAGGTGAAAAGTATATTGAGTTAGGGTTAGGATCCTTAAGAAAATCTGTGAAATGATTAGAAGAGTCAGGAATGATACTGGCAAGATTCGGGCCAATACCGGCAAAAAAGTCGTTAAATGCATTTGACAATCTTTGAGGGTTTTCAATAATTTCCCCATCTAAACTTATTTTTGAAACCGAACACTTTTTTTGGTTGCCTTGTAAAACATTCTTAATAATTTTCCAAGTATTTTGTACGTCTGTTTTGTATAGTTCAAACTGGTTACAAAAGTACATTTTTTTAAAATCTTCTAAGTACACCTGTAAGTAGGTTCTTGTAATCAGTATACTTCTTTTTGTTCTTATCACATGGTTTTGAGATTGTTTTTAGATAAAGATTATTCTTCCTGTTAATTGAGCGTAAAATGCCTGGAGTGATCCAAGGGCATCTTGGAATCTTTTTATAGTTAGAACGCTTCTTTTGTATTACCGGGAAACAGCTATTCATTTTAGAAGAAACAATATTCATAGAAGAATCGAAGGCTTCACTAGCATTGTGTATTCTGTAAATTACAGACCAATCAACCTTTCCAAGCTCTTCTTTGAAAAGATTCATATTATTTTGAGAAAAATCACGTTGGCTATTAATAGTTTCTGTATTCAATGCAGAGATGTTTTTAATTTCAAAATGCGAGAAAATAGGAAAATGGTCTGACAAATCTGAAAGAATTATACCGGAAGAAATGGTACAACGTGCATTTGTAAATACGTTATCAATGAGAGTAGCCGAATTGCCGAAGATTCTAGTTGGCTGAGTAATCAATGGAAGAAAACCAGCAGTCAGTAGTACATCCATAAAAGTTTGTACAAATATTTCCGTATCATACTTTAAGAGATTAACATTGTAGTCACCGAGTAAAAAACATGTTTTATTTACCATGTGGGGGTGCGCTAATAAATCATGAATACAAGTTAGAAATTCATCATGAAGAGAATTGGGTGGCCTGTAGATGATTCCAACTAGAATGTTTTTATCACCTGGAATAATAATTTCTACAAAAAGAGTTTCTATAAAGTCATTCATGTAATTCAATTCAGGCCTCAACTTGTACTCATAATGTTGCGATATAAACAAGCCAACACCTCCCCCTCCTTTTCCTATTCTGTTGTTTGTAATCAGATCATATCCAGGTAATGAATAAAAAGATAATTGGGTACTATTGGTAAACCAGGTTTCTGATAATCCTATTATAGAGCAATTGAGTTTAGAATTCATTAGAAGGGAACGAAATGAATCGAAATTTTTGTTGGCGCTGCGAATGTTGCAGTGTAACATTACAAAATCATTACTCAGGTGTTCAGATGCAAGCTGTCTTTCCGTATAATAGAATGATGGTGTATGCTGATATGTATTATCATTTGGGTCAGAGACAGTATCAAGATTTTGACTTTGGGAATTCATAGATTGTACAACGGATTCATGAAAAGCGCTACTCGAGTTGTTAGTAAAGTTTGTATTCAGAACAGACTGAAAGGTATCTTACAATTCATCATTATTTAGGGTGTGAAAAGGAACATTTCCATTAGCAGTCATCATGACGGAATTATAGAAATCTCCAGTGGAGTTAAGGTTGAGGATGGAAAATGTAACATACAATAGAGAACTAAGAAGAGAGAAGGTGTAAGGAGATGTGCAGAAAAACTTAAGGACATGACAACACATGTCATTAGAGACGAAAACACAAGAACAATCACATACAAACACGAAAGACGAGGAGAGAAATGGACAATTGATAATCGGCGGAAGAGCATCTTAGCGATTTGCTAATTGACAGCAACCCGCTACTTAAATTAGGCACTTAACAGCAACCCGCTACAATACAAATGTTATTTTGAGAACACTTGTTCGGTATTTAAAAGAAACCTTAGGAAAAATAACAAAATAAAAACAACAAGGGAAAAAAGAAGAGAATACCATTTCATGCATCAAAGTTACGTTTACAAACATCTTCGTCCCTTTTCCCCTGTATACAAGCAGAGACTCGTATTAAGCCTGACTTGCAAAATATGACTAACAAAGAACTGTTACATAACTACATGGAGAATTTTTCTAGTGGGTAACCAAGGAGTAACCGGTTGTAATCAAATTCAATTATGTGCGTCCATCCTCCCAACACCAGCGATGAAACACAGTAAAGGCGCCGCTTAAAGAGTTTTTTTAAGGACTTATACAAAATGTTTAATATCCAAGCAAATTGTTTACAATAGTCCTACAACAGGTTGATCAGCTCGTACATGTCATACCGCAAACAAATTTTTGCATTTTCAAACAGCGTTTCCCCTGTGAACCGCGCCGCTCACCTGCCACAAGCTACTGCATCCGAGCAGGCGGAATGCAACGTGCCATGCCCACGCTTGCCGTTACCAGGTCAGGCAAGGCATAATGTATGCTCGGCCCTGAAATAGCCCACTTTATGCACGCGCAGCTCGCACCGCGCCCAACCGGGCACAAAGACTCACATGAGACGAGCGGCACGCGACAAGACAGCTGTTGAGTGGATGGACGAACTAAGTCAGGTTACATAAGACACTGTATTTGCTTAAAAGTATTTCACCCTGGATACAACCTTATCATAACAATGCCGTCATACCATGGTCATACAAACAGAGGAGATGCACATAAGTTATAGCATTCCTTAAACATGTAGGGTTCCCTCTGTTAATCGAGGGTGAAAACACATCGACGCCCGCACACAGCGACAACAACATCCAAAAACTGAGATTAATCACTCTGTAATCAATCTCAATTCCCGGATGCTGCCACCACTGCACACAGGCGCCGAGGCACCTCCAACCTCGACCAACAGAGGGAAGAGAAAGGATTTAAATCTCATGAAAAATCTCAATTCCCTTCTTTGGGAGAAAACGGATAAGCAGACAAACCTGGCCAATTACACCAAAAGTCAGAAAGAAATAGAATAAAAGCACGAAATGGTTGTTCCATTCAGTCTAAAGTCGGGGGGAAAAAAAAAAAAAAAAAGAGTGAGGAAAAAATTTCATGTTTTCTTTCTTTTTTTTTTTTTTTTTTTAAACCTCTTACCAAACTATTGCAAACAGGTCAACAACAACAGGGTTAACAACTGTTAACTACTGTTAACTGATAGAGTTAACAACCTAAATCCTTATTTCATTATCAGTATATAATTCGTATTCACACCAGCATTAATCTTATAAAATGTAAAATGTGAAAACAACATACCATCGTGATTTCCACGTCTGCAGTAACAACAGCATTCAAAAATCAAAATTTCTCACAGACTGACTGTGAAGAGAATGGATTATATATCAAGAAAAAGTTTCATCTCAAATTCCCTTGTTTTCAGAGGTCAAACGGATACCCAGTCCAACCTGACCAATTACACCAAAATCGGAAATAAAGTGAAAGCACAAAATTGATGTTCCATTCTGACCGTATTCCGTTTAAAGGGAAAAATTGTCAAGGAGGGAATTTCAGTCCCCCCCCCCCCCATCCCCTTAAAAAAAAAAAAAAAAAAAAAAAAAAAAAAACCTTTCGCCAAACCATTGTAAACAAGTTAACAACTGTTAACTGGTAGAGTTAACAACCTGACTTCCAATTTGATCACCAGTACATAAATTCTGTATCTGTGTTCAATTTAGCATTAATCTTATAAAGTGTTGAAAAACATTACAATATGAGCCGTAATCCTTCATCGTCAGCCTTCATTGACATAATTCAAGTTACTTTATAAGTCATAGGAAAGGCAGCCAACATTGGAGCACAACGGTAATTTTATATAACAATCCATTCTTAATTATATAACCACCATAATATTTCCAGTAGTTCATGATCGCACACATATCTTAGTGTGTGGTGACTATAACTTTATAAGTAGATGTACACAGTATGCCTTCTTTTGAAATGAAATTATTGTTAATTTATTTGTAAACACATGAGTTATAACATTCCTTTGAGCATGCAGGGATTTCCTGTTAACCGAGTGTTAAAAATAAGTGTACGCCTGCAGTAACAACAACATCCAAAAATTAACATTTATCACATATAGTGACTGGAAATTGAAAGGATTTTGTATCTATCTCATGATAAAAGCTTCGTCTCAATTCCTTTACTTATGACAGAATGGATAACCAGACAAACCAGGCCAATTAGACCAAAAGCCAGAAAAAAATTAAGTAAAAGCACAAAATGGTTGTTACACTCTGACCATGTACAGTTAATAGAGCAAAAGGAAAGAAAAATGCAAAAGAAGAGATTTCTTCTTCGTTTTTTATTTTTTTATTATTTTTTTTTTGCCTTTTGATTAACTCCTATAAACAAGTTTACAACTGTTAATTTTGGAGTTAACAACCTGATTCCTTATTTCATCTTTAGTACATAATTCCTGTATTCGCGTTCATTCCACCTTCAATCTTATAAAGTGTGGAATGACATTACTTTATGAGCCACAAGCAATATACAAAAACAAACAAAAAATAAAAACAACTTTTGGGCACAAGGTACATGTCTCTCTTTTTTTCGTGAACTTCAATAGTTTAAAACAGTCATGAGGTAAATCAACAATCAACATAATTCCTCTTTAAAAATTAACAATCCTTTTTTGTATCATCAACCTAATAATGTAATTCGTACTAAGTCGTACTAACCCTTGTCTTATGCGTGACGACTATTAAATTGTGAGTAGATGTACTCTGTATGCCTTCTTGGAAATAATTGAAGTTATTATAAATTTATTTGTGAACAGAGCATCAACAGCAGAAAAAAATGAAAGCAAGCAGCTATAGAATAAACGGAAGGCTACATCTCATTTTCCTGGTGATCTTTCCTTACTATGAAACTATCATAAAATGGCTCGAAATTCGACATAATTTCTCTTAGGTCAAGAACTGGTTCTCATTCATTTTTCCATTCCATCCACTTAGCCAGGGGTTCGCCGCTGTTGGGTCGTTTCCTCGTTAGCAAGACAACTTTTGTCCCAACCACTCTAATGCTTGTGGCGAGGTGTTGAGTCTTGCGAAGATTGTAAGCCGTGGCTGCAAGCCGACCTCTCTCTCGTTTCATACTTGGTGGAAGGTCGGTACGAATAGCGATACGTCGCAGTGGTGATCGTGATTCATCGTCATGACTTTCCCTCGCACGGTGTGGTTGATCGAAGGCATGAAGGAGCTTGTCGCGATCACTCATCTTGGCAAAGCGCACAATAATGGGAGGCGGTTGGTTGCTAGGCCCCGGCGTACCGTTGCTGCGCGAAGCTGGGAGACGGTGAGCATTCACCAGTGGAATTTTTGTAGCCTCGTCATGTGATAGATTCAAGAAATGCATGAATACCGGAGTTAGAGCCGCGTACACGTTTTCGTTGGATGTAGCACTTACACCATACACCAGTAGATTTTGCTTCCTATCATGAATTTCAAGCTTCAGAAGCTTCTCTTCTAATTCTTTCTTCACATTTTTTATTTCTTCACTCAAATCGAGCATCTTCACAGATTCTAGATCATTTAAGCGGTCTGACGCATCGGTGAGACTAGCGCCCAAATCAGAAACAGACGATTTAACTGTAGCCAATTCCCGTTTAAAGCCAGAAATTTCAAGCAGAATATGATCAAATCTTTCTTTAATCTGATTATTCAAGGACGAAATCATACCTCTCATTTCCGCCATAAAAGTCTCTAGTTGCAAGGCGACAGGTGGGTCTGAGTGCTGCGTTGTCGTAGACGGGCTAGGGTCGGCGTTTGTGGGAGGTGGCGAGTCGTTGACTGGGGTCTTAGTCGAGCTATCACTACTGCCTGCCACGCCCAGTTCCTTCAAGTCGTGGTTTTCCAGTTTGTTTGGTCGATTTGATTTCCTTAATTGGTAGTCACTTTTACTCCTCGCACCCTTGGAAGTCATAATTACATCCAACTGAAAATAATTCAAGAAGTCAAAGGCCAAGTCCACACTAATATCAAGTTGATTTGAATAAAGAGAGTAAAATTAAACAAGCACAACTGTTTACAGCGAAAACTTCACTGAAATCGGATGTAAAATAAGAAAGTTACGGCATTTTGAAGTTTTGCATTATTTCATGAAACAGTGATATGCATAACATGGGCGGTATGCAAATGAGTGAACCGATGATGTCACACACTCACTTTTTCTTATACATTTTATTATATGAAATTTCAAATATTTCAAGTTTTATGGATGTGATAATAAAGAATCTCTCCCTTGTATCAAAATAAGTTACAATAATGATGATTTTACATGGATAGAGATTGATAGCATGTACATTGCATATGCATGCACTGCTCTTGACGTTCAAATACTGCCCTTTCTCGTCGGTGGCGCAAGTTCTGTCAACAACAACAAAAAAAAATCGCGTCCCGGGTCACCCTCCGAATGAGTGGTTTACGGTTGTGCCACGTTTGGTCTGGATACATCCGTCCTTTCATCCATGTAGACTGGGCAACCTCCGATGCTCTAAAATCACCCGATACGGATGACCCTGTATGAGGGGTTTAGCAGCTTTCGTACATCCAAGGATCACAACACGGGTCAACACTGATCGTCGCTCCTGTCTCACCGTACATATGCCGGACAGGCCTCCGAGATCCAGGGAGTGGCGCGGGGCGCCCCTTCATTTTTTGACCTAGGGCCGCTTCATTGGAGCCATTTCACATGAAGTCTACGCCATCTCCCATCAAATCGGCGCCGTCTCTCATAAAATTGACCGCTTCATTGGAGTCATCTTTTTTTTCTTATATGTCTTTGTTCAGATAACAACCCTCAGCCTGGGATCTTTAGCGATAGTGATGGTTGGAGTTTGTTATATGATATATACTATCTGTTCAACCGTAAGCATTTTCCTTCATTTTATTTTTTTTAAGTAGCCAAATTGTTGGACATGTAAGTTGTCATCCGGACCATCAGGTGTCCGTGTTATTAATGCATGTATAGTAAATTTGGGGAAAGGAAGTCACTTCGCATACAACTTTATATATATATGTTCAAGGAGTTTTTGATATCACTCATTCGCTATCACGAAATGCCAATATCGTTAATATGATGAACAACCTAGCATTCGAATTAATGTAACCAAAATCAAAATTCATATTGCTTAAGAAAAAAAAAATCAGCCTCTTATTTTTAATAATCTATTTCATGTATTCAGGCTTCGTCGTCATATCGTACATAGTGCATGGGGCCGCAACATGGGGGAGGGGGGGGGGGTGGGGTTAGAGGGCTAAATTAGTAGAATTAACTGGTATTTGTAAAAAAAATTATTCTTCGTTGTGATGGACCTACTGCCAGGTCTGCACAGAAAGTGATTCTCCGGCATCGATATTGTTTACTTTAATGGTCAGAAACTTTTTATGTCAGGAAAAAATACGCTCCTTTAACTAATAATATATGTTTTAAAAATGACAGCATGTAACCCCGGCAGTTCCCACAATTTATCATATTCAAGGGTCGCACAACAGCGATAACTGTAATTTATCCCTGACCAAAATTTTCTACATTACGGTGGAAATAGCGCCACCCCAATGATCCGTCACTCTTTACGAGAAATATAATTGTATTGAGAATTTCATATCAAGTGTCCTGTTTACCACTTTAGTTGCTTGCAATTCTATTTTAACTAACTTTGATTCCATAGGATGCCGAGAGTAAGACAATATACGTCAAACTACCGGGCACAGAAGTCAAGGCACATATGGAAACCCGCCGTAAATATCGGTACGTTTTTCCAGTTTTATTTGTTTTGTTTTTGTTTTGCTGTTGTTGTGTTTTTAATTACTTTATTGTGATTGGTAACAATCAGTGGCGTATCTAGGGATAATGGTGCCTGAGGCAAACAATAAATCCCCCCCCCCCCCACCTCCGGCTAGACTTATCTTCGTTATTGTACAAGGGAGGGAGCAAAGCGAAAGCGCTAGATATTTTTTTTTCTTGCATTTTTAACGAATCTTTTTAAAACAATAGTGCATCATTAAAATGAATCTAAATGTCCCTGTAATATCAAAACGGCTGAGAGGGTCCATATAAAGTGGGCTTTTCGCATGACCTCATTTCAGTGTTGTTGTCTACCATCATAAATTAAAACCAAAGATTTAAAAATCTTATTTTGCAAACATATTATTTTGGGCCTTTTGGGGCATATCTTGTTGATTTCAAAGACGTATTTCTTGACTGATCAGTATTTTACTTATATTCAACAAATTAGTGACTTTAAAGCATTTTGATATATTATGGGATAAGCTTTTATTTGAAAAAAAATTGGAATCTAAAGCACTTCACAAGTGCTTTAGGTTCCAATTTTTCAGTTTCTCACTTCACAAAATGTGTGAAGAGAGAAACCATTTTTTTTTTCTTATACTTTCAGATTTGGTTAATCACATATGTAGCAAAAGATTTACGTATAACTCACTCCCTTTCGAGCACGTTTCATCAATTTTGCAGAGCTAAAATTCCCGTTAAATGTATATCAAAACTTTATTTGATTCAGTTCAGTCAATAATTAAGAGGAAAAATACAATGAGAGAGCCATAAGAATTGGGCACAAGGGCCCCGGATTGTGTTTCCTACATAAATCCGCCTATCCGTGGCTCAAACAATGCGATGACGAGAATACCCCCCCCCCCCCCCCCAAAAAAAAAAAAAAAAAAAAAAATATATATATATATATATATATATGTATATATATATATATATATATATATATATATATATAATCATGTCAATGTACTTTTATAAGCTAACAACTAAAACAAAATTTGACCACTTTGTATCCGCATAATGATAACAAAATTAACAAATCTTTAATTTAAAGCATATCGACCTTTATGATGTTTGACGTTTGACCTTTTGAACCCAAAATCCAATCACTTGGTATCCCTATGGTGATGCATGCTATTAACAAGTACAAAGTTCTCAGCTGAAATAGTTATTGAGATATGATGATAACAAAACTGATACAAACATTAATTTCACGTATATTGACTTCTATGACCTGTGACCTGTGACCTTCAACCTACTTAAGCAAAGATTTAATCAGTTCGTTTCACTGTGGTGATGCATACTAATACCAAGTTCGAAGTTTGAATGGTTCTTTTGATATCGCTATAACGAGGCTAAAGCCTGAAATATTAAATATTGACATCTATGACCTTTGACCTTTGACCGACTTACACCAAAATCTAATCAAATCGTCTTCCTATGGTATTACATAATATCACCAAGTTTGAAGTTCATACCTCAAATCATTTTTGAGATGTCTCTTTAACTCTTTCAGTGCCGATGTCACATATATGTGACAGATAGACTTGTCATTTTCATTCACCAAAAGTTTTGAGCATAAATCAAGCATTCTAAATATATGATTATAATTATATGCTACCATAGAAATTTTCAGAGAAAATTGCAGACTTTTAGAAAGATATTACCTTATTTCAACATAAAAAATTGTTAACAAATGAGAAACCAAAAAATAATGGACCAAAAAGAAACTCAAATGCAATTTTCAATAATTCTTAAGCATAAAGTTGGGTAAAGTAATAATGTTTGGTATCATAAGAAATGGTAATAAATTTCCTACAAGTTTTGTAAAAATAATGGTCTTGCATAATTATAATTCGCGTGAAAGAAATTGATTGCATTTGGGTATATATTTCTTTTTCCTCATTTTTCTTATTTATAACATTTTTTTCTGAATAACCAGGGAGAATAGGAACAGATTACCAAGCAATTATGGTTCATACTTCCTGATGCCAAACCATAACTAAAGCACCTAAATACATATCACATGTAATAATGATAATAATAATAATAATAATGATATTTTAGATATAGATCGAGGTGTGAATAATAGAAAAGCCTGGAAATTCTACGGCATTCTTAGAACAGTCATTTCCAGGCCCCCTGAGAGCCCCGACCCCCTGTCTGACGTCATCTAAAGACGATCTACACATGTCCTGACTTAATAGGATTATCCATTACAAAACTCACTGGGGCCATTACTTTAATCAAAAGTAGGAAAATGCAAATACTAGTTTACTGATTCACCTCATCCCCCTCCAATGACCAAACAGCTGTTGTTTACTGCCAATAATTTTATACATATGCAATGCTTATTTTTCCCTATCATTAACACACGGTTCCGCTTTGATGCCTGTAGTGATTTCAAAGATAATCCTTCGCAATTTAAATGAATGATAATGCCTTCAGATGTTTCTGGAAGCATTCGCTTTTCAAAGAGCTATTTTATCCAAACCACTTCCCCAATAAATTTAAGTTTCTTGAAATACATGTAACAGTTTAAAGCATATATTTCTTAGTTTTCCATTTTGTTCCTATTCACCCCGATGTTGGGGTGAATAGGAACAGTCATAAAATTCCATATCAGAATTAAATCTGATATTGAGGGAACTTCTTTTATACGTCAATATTTTACGGGGTTCCATGTTAAGTTTCATTCTGACAAATACCAAAGAAGAGAAGACATTCAATATAGTTGCTGTGTGTGACATCACCGAAAGTATAATTATGCCATTTAATATCAGTCACAATCAAATATAATCATTATGCTTCTGCATAATTCTGACAAAATAACTTGTATAATTTTGTATGGAGATCCACAATGAAACTGTATTGAGTAACCATTTTGATATATAACTAACATGAACTCAGAATATTAAATCATAGTAAAGTATTAATCATAATCTAAACCTTTCAGATTATAGAGGTGTTGTGGTCTAGTGGATAAGTCAGCGGACTGAAGATCACAAGGTACGCGGTTCAAATCCCAGCCCAACATTAATCTACATTTGCCACTCTCCACCCAGGTGCTAATTGGGTACCCGGTAGGATGCGAAGGTCAATGTGATTGGATTAGCATGTGCGCGCCCGTAAAAAGGCGACTGGCTGGAATGCTCCCCAGGGAGTGGAGATTGTGCACTGTGATGTGCGGGATGGTATACTTGAATCCAGTGACCGGGGTAATAATGATAATGTAAGCGCTTTGGTATATTCTTGTAAAGCGCTTTATAAGCAACCGTTATTATTATTATTATTATTAGAGGGTATATTGAACCATGGAACAGAAGTAAGCAATGTCTCAACACTTTCTAGTTGATCCCTTATACCATTAAGGGAAGTGCAGGAATACCCCCATCTCACGAGAAGGCGATTCTGCTGCGATCCTCAAAAATCGGCAAAGCGTGGTGGATCGTGGCTTGAGCCTTTCTCAATCTTTTCCGTCGTATCTTGAGCCTTTCTGAAGCGTCAGTGATCGCCACCATCTTCCTTGTTGTCACAAAATTTTGAACATGTTCAAAACTCCCTAGCGAGAGCGCCGAGGTCACAAAGAGCGCCAAAATCGTCTGAGGCGGCGCTTCAATGACGGTTCTAGGACACCTACCCGCTGGACAACCACCCCCCGGATAACCATCCCTAGGATAACCACCCTCTAGGACAACTACCCCCTAGGACAACTACCCCCTAGGGCAACCACCCTCTAGGATGATTACCCCCCTACTAACTACCCCTAGGACAACCACCCTCTAGGACAACTACCCCCCAGACAACTACCCCCCAGACAACTACCCCTTAGGACAACCACCCCCTAGGACAACCACCCTCTAGGACAACTACCACCCCCGGACAACTACCCCCTAGGACAACCACCCTCTAGGACAACTACCCCCGGACAACTACCCTCTAGGACAACTACCCCCGGACAGCTACCCCCCCCCCGGACAGCTACCCCCCCCCCAGACAACTACCCCCGGACAACTACCCTCTAGTACAACCACCCTCTAGGACAACTACACCCAGGAAACTACCCCCTAGAACAACCACCTTCTAGGACAACTACCCCCCCCCCCCCCCCCTCCCGGAAGCGTGTTTTCATTTTACACCGTAGCGTAGGTAATTTCGCTAAAAAAAAATTATGCAAGTGCTCTGGCGAAAGAGTCTAAGTCGTCAGCGCACATCCTTGTTGTAACTACTCTCTGCAAGTTGTGGACGATCATACAGCCAGCCTGGGAAGCTGAGAAAGGGGGGGGGGGGATGAAATACATAAGAAAAGAGAATTTAAGCTATAGAGATACAGTGGAAACGCAGTATAACAGAGGTCCTTGGGACCATCGAAAATGCCTTGTGATAGGAGGAATCTCGTTATATCAGGAATATCGTTATATCAGGTCTCTTTATACTGTGTTTCCACTGTAGATGGAAGGAAAAACAAAGATATACATAAGCAAAGAGAAAGGGATAGATGGAAGGAAAAACAAAGAAATATATAAGGAAAGGGGAAAGGATAGATGGAAGGAAAAACAAAGAAATATATAAGGAATGAGAAGAGGATGGATGGAAGGAAAGAGAAGAGGATAAATGGAAGGAAAAACAAATAAATACATAAGGTAAGGGGAGATGATATAGAAGAGGAAAAACAAAGAAATACATAAGGAAAGAGAAGTGGATAGATGGAAGGAAAGATAAGAGGATAGATGGATGGAAAAACAAAGAAATGCATAAGGAAAGGGGAGAGGATAGATGAAAGAAAAAACAAAGAAATACAAAAGGATAGTGGAGAGGATAGATGGAAGGAAAAACAAAGAAATACATAAGAAAAGGGAATAGGATATAGAAGGGGGAAAATGAAATACATAAGAAAATAGAAGCTAGAGATAGATGGAAGGAAAAACAAAGAAATACATAAGGAAAGTGAAGAGGATAGATGCAAGGAAAACAAAGAAAATACATAAAGAAAAGGAAAGGATAGAAGAAAGGAAAAACAAAGAAATACATAAGGAAAGAGAAGATAATAGAAATACAAGGAAAGAGAAGAGGATAAATGGAAGGAAAAGCAAAGTAATACATAAGGAAAGACAAGAGGATAGATCCTTATGTATTTCTTTGTTTTTCCTTCCATCTATCCTCTCCCCATCCTTTTGTATTTCTTTGTTTTTTCTTTCATCTATCCTCTTCCCTTTCTCTATGTATTTCTTTGTTTTTCCATCCATCCATCCTCTCCCCTTTCCTTATGCATTTCTTTGTTTTTTCCATCCATCTATCCTCTTCTCTTTCCTTATGTATGTTTTTGTTTTTCCTCTTCTATATCCTCTCCCCTTTCCTTATGTATTTCTTTGTTTTTCTTTCCATCTATCCTCTTCCCAAGTTATCTATTTTTTTTGTTTTTCCATCCATCTATCCTCTCCCTATCCTTTTGTATTTCTTTGTTTTTCTTTACATCTATCCTCTTCACTTTCCTTATGTATTTCTTTGTTTTTCCATCCATCTATCCTCTTCTCTTTCCTTATGTATTCTTTGTTTTTCCACTTCTATATTATCTCCCTTTCATTATATATTTCTGTTTTTCCTTCCATCTATCCTCTTCCCTTTCATTATGTATTTCTTCGTTTTTCCGGCCATCTATCCTCTTCTCTTTCCTTATGTATTTCTTTGTTTTCCTCGCATCTATCCTCTTCTCTTTCCTTTTTATATTTCTTTGTTTTAACTTCCATCTATCCTCTTCTTTCCTTCCATCTATCCTCTTTTCTTTCCTTATGTATTTCTTTGTTTTCCTTACATCTATCCTCTTCTCTTTCCTTATGTATTTCTTTGTTTTCCTGCCATCTATCCTCTTCTCTTTCCTTATGTATTTCTTTGTTTTCCTCGCATCTATCCTCTTCTCTTTCCTTTTTATATTTCTTTGTTTTAACTTCCATCTATCCTTTTCTCTTTCTTTCCATCCATCCTCTTCTCATTCCTTATTTCTTTCTTTTTTTTTCTTACATCTGTCCTCTTCTCTTTCCTTATTTATTTCTTTCTTTTTTCCTTCCATCTATCCTATTCTCCTTCCTTATGTATTTCTTTGTTTTTCCTTCCATCTATCTCTAGCTGCTCTTATTTTATGTATTTCACTTTTCCCCTTTCTACCAACTTCCCACGCAGGCTGGTTGTATCGTGCACAATAATATGTGTAGTGCATAGAGTAGTTACAACAGGGATGTGCGCTGACGACTTAGACTCTTTCACCAGAGCACTTGTATGATATTTTCGCGAAATTGCCTACGCTACTGTGTAAAACGAAAACACGCCCCCCCCCCTCCCCCCCGGACAACTACCCCTTAGGGCAACCACTTCTTGACAAATACCACCTAAGGTAACTACTAATAACTATAACTACATTAACGACTTAGGGTAATTATTAATCGGACACAGGCGCGCCGGAAGCAGTTTGGGATGGGGGGGGGGGGGGGGGCAAACATTCTAAGGGCTCACCTTTCAAGGGCTCATGTCTTCTCACCTCTAAAAAAAACACACACGCTTTCCCACCTCTGACAAGCATTTTTGGGGAGTATTTTTACTGGAAAATTCTCTGACAAGCATAAAAAAAACAAAACACCAGAATTATGCTAAAATTCTGCTAAATTTTGTCAAATTATGCTAAAGCATACAAAGGCTTACAATTACGTAATAAAGCAATCAAGCTTTTAATATACACACGATTTTTATTCCTTTACTACTGATTTTTTTTTTTTTTTACACGGGGGGGGGGGGCTTTTTTTTTTTGGGGGGGGGGGGCGAAAATGCATTTTGCCCCGCCACTTTTTCGTTTGGGGGAGGGGGGCGACCGCCCAATCCCCCCCCCCCACTTCCGGCGCCTATGATCGGACAACAACCAACATACTCTCACCCTCACCCTCACCCATGGCATGTAGGTCAACTATCCCCCCAAACAGTTACAACTCCCAGGTACTCGATGGCATTTAAACTGATTCGGCCAAGGGAGGACGTGGAGAGAGAGAGAGAGAGAGGGGGGGGGGGGTGACCAACAATCAGTAAGGATATCATGAGTATCCAGAGGAGGGGGTATCTACCTCCCACGGTAAGAACGTTTTGGAAATCTGGTTATAAATAGAAGGATTTTGGTGCTTGATAATGTTAAAATTCACCTCACCACGTGAGTTAAATGTGTCTATACCCATGAGCACCGGGGGGGGGGGGGGAGGTTTCCCCTGGTATTACATTTTTGTTTTAAAAGTTGGGTGTTTAAACTCGGTGTTTGATGGTGCATTGTACTGTTTAATTTTTCCATCAAATTTGGGCGAAAAATTCTGTGATTTTTTTTTTTTCTTTAAAAGTAATGTTCTGAGAAATTTTATGATATATTCAATATTAAATACCAACTGGGAAGGATATAAAAGGTTGCTCTCCCACAGTAAGGTCTTCTGGAAATTTGGGGGTTACAACCAAGGGTTTGAGTGAGTATAAGTAGGCCTATGCATTTTCACGAATAATAAATCCAATATCTTGTCATGTTTCCTACTAAAAAGGCGAACTTAAAATAACAATCTACAACGGTCTGCGAGTAAAATTCAGACAGAGTCTATGGCCCCAAATGATAATTATAACTGTCACTTGTATAGCGCATAATCAATTAAAACTGCTGTATGCGCTTTAGAGCTATCCAAGATTATTACAATACCAACAAATATGTCTTTTGATTCTTCTTAAAGGGTCTCTGAGGTCAAAAAAAATAATTTGTATACAGTTAGAATGTATAAAATTAACCCCAAATAACTTACCCGGTATTCTACAGGTTAGCGGTTAAGGAGTTTGAAGAGAATAAAGGACAGCGTGAACGAACGACGCGCTGAACTCAACTGGAGTTGAGTTCCGCGGAGCAATTTTCTATGCGTGTGCGTTTTTTTTATGCGTGCACTTTCGGCGAACGCCAAGACGCGATAGTGGAATTATCGCGATCGCATTATCGCGTTGTCGTCTGATATGTACAGCGCCGGGGCTGACAAACACTCGAAAATTGATTTGGGGCGGAACTTACGGATAATATTCAACTCTAATGAAACAACAAATCAATAGAGGATACAACGCAAAATGTTTTTATCCAACTGGAAATTGATTCGGCGCGTAACTGATGGATAATCCACAACCCAAATAAAACAACAAACGAATGAAGTCATACAACGGAGAATGTTTTTAAAGAATCAAAAATTGATTTGGGGCGTAATTTACGGGGATTCTATACCCCAAATAAAACAACAAATGAATGATGTATATAACGCAAAATGTTAATATCGAATAGAAAATTAGTTCGGCGCATAAATTACAAAGAATCTACAGACCAAATAAAACGACAAATAAATTAGAACTAAGACGCAAAATACATTTATCGAATCGAAAATTGATTTGGCGCTTAACTAAGGGATAATATACAACCCAAATTAAATATGAAATGAATGAAGTATACAACGCAACATGTTTTTATCGAATAGAAAATTGGTTCGGCACATAAATTACAAAGAATCTACAGACCAAGCGAAACAATAAATAAATTAGAACTAAGACGCAACATATATTTTTCGAATCGAAAATTTATTTGGCGCTTAACTTAGGAATAATATACAACCCAAATAAAATATGAAATGTATGAAGGAGCAACGCAAAATGATTTTTTATCGATGGAAATCGATTTGGCACGTCGCTAATGAATAATAAACAATCCTAATAAAACATCAAATGGATAAAGTATAGAACGTAAAATGTTTATATCGAATAGAAAATTGGTTCGGCGCATAAATTACAAAGAATCTACAGACCAAGCGAAACAACAAATAAATTAGAACTAAGACGCAAAATATATTTATCGAATCAAAAAAGTGATTTGGCGCTTAACTTAGGAATAATATACAACCCAAATAAAATATAAAATGAATGAAGTAAACAACGCAAAATGTTTTTATCGAATAGAAAATTGGTTCGGCGCATAAATTACAAAGAATCTACAGACCAGGCGAAACAACAAATAAATTAGAACTAAGACGCAAAATATATTTATCGAATCGAAAATTGATTTGGCGCTTAACTTAGGAATAATATACAACCCAAATAAACTATAAAATGAATGAAGTATACAAAGCAATTTTTTTTTTTTTATCGATTGGAAATTGGTTCGGCGCATAAATTACAAAGAATCTACAGACCAAGCGAAACAATAAATAAATTAGAACTAAGACGCAAAATATATTTATCGAATCGAAAATTTATTTGGAGCTTAACTTTGGAATAATATACAATCCTAATAAAACATCAAATGGATGAAGTATACAACGCAAAATGTTTATATCGAATAGAAAATTGGTTCGGCGCATAAATTACAAAGAATCTACAGACCAAATAAAACAACAAATAAATTAGAAGTAAGTCGCAAAATTCATTTATCGAATCGAAAATTGAAAGTTAAGACGTTCCTGAATCGATATATCGTTAGGTGAGCTATCGTGATCGATCGACTAGTCTTTGCTCAAGTCTTATTTATATTAATTTTGGGGGGTATTTTATTTTCAAAAATCAATATCTCCTGTATCCTGTCACCGTTGAATGTCGTGTTAAGTTTTCTGGGGTTGATTTTGTGTAAGCTAACTATACGCAAATTATTTTTTCAGGCCTCAGGTACCCTTTTATAATAATAGCTACTGAAATAATACACAGAAACATACAAAAAGAGATTAATTCCGGGGAATTATGTCGTGTGTAAACATGATTTTCTTTCTTTTTCAATTAATTTTCCCAATTTTTTTCTTAGTGTCAGGTATTTTGATACAGGTTTTTGTCGTAATTTTGCCCAAATTTATTGAAGTTTTTGCAGAAATTAGCCAGAACTTTGCCCCAATTTTTTTTTCTTCCAAAAATAGGGGGCACAGTGCCCCCTGCCCCAAATGCCAATGAAATGAGCGTGTCAAAATTGTGTGGTGTTTCATAATAATCTTAATTGTCTCAAAAGTGTGAAGATCTGATTATTCTCTCCGTGATTATGATAGCGTTTTTGATGGAATAAATGTTTAAAAAGTCATTATGCTAGTATTCAAAAATTTCTTGATGGTGAAAAGGCATAAATTTCCGAACATTGTGATCTAGGTTGCTTTCTCATCCATCTTAACATGATTGTATACCCCATACTATTTTTTTTTAAATCGACCAACCACAATGCTAGGTTCCTTTAATACTCGATTGGATGGTAGCTTTGTAACGAGTTGCATAATTGTAGAGTGCGTGAGGGAGAGGGGGGGGGGGGGGGAGGTGACAAACGGCTGGAATATTTGTTTTCCTTCCAGTCCCCCCCCCCCTTAATTGTTGACCATGCAAAACATCCAATAGAGAGTTGATATTGCACATGGGAATACCTGCCTTCATGCACTGAAGAAATCTAAGGCAATATTTTACAATTAAGATGTACCAGTTCATGTGCTTTTAGTGGTACTTCCATTTCGGCCAGCGAGCGTAGTGAGCGAGCAACCCCCCCCCCCCCCACCCCCCCCCCCCCCAAAAAAAAATCAAATGATAGTATACATAAACTAGTTTTTGTTGTTGGAAGTTTATTGTTGGAAGTTGAAGTAATAATAATAATAATAATAATAAACTATTCTTGTATAGCGCATAACACATTACGTAAGAATGTCTCTATGCGCTTGAGGAAAAAAAAAAAAAGAGAAATTACTGAGTTCCTATACCTGCTTAACAATTGGAATAAGTATGTTTTAAGGGCAGACTTAAACGTATCTATGGTATTAATGTTTCTAAGAGAGTCGGGAAGGCTATTCCATAAAACCGGGGCAGCATGTGCAAATGAACGTTCACCATATGTCTTGGTATGAACAGGAGGAAAAATAAATAAATTCTTCTTACGTGATCGGAGATTTCTTGTTGGTGTGTATGTAGTGAGTAAGTCATTTAGATAAGAGGGAGCTAATCCATGAAAACATTCATAAGCTAATAACAGTATCTTGAACTTGATGCGTGACTGGACTGGTAACCAATGTAAATTGTGTAAGACAGGGGATATTGAATCATGTTTCTTTGTACGTGTGACTAGTCGCGCGGCTGAATTCTGGATAGTTTGTAGTCTTTGAATTTGGCGAATTGGTAACTGAAAAAGGAGACTATTACAAAAATCAAAATGACACATTACAAAAGCATGAACCAAACGTTCTGTTGTCCTTCTGTCAATAAAATCATGAATTTTACCAATTTTGTGTAGTGCAAATGAAGTTGCACGACATTTTTGTGTCACAAAAGTTTCAAAAGTAAGCTTGTTGTCAAATGTTACTCCAAGATTCCTGCATGTTTTGGTAGCTTCAATTTGCTTTCCATCTAGATCCAAATGAAAGATAGGGGTTGTGTGTTTAAACCGGGATGAAACATGAAGGAACTCTGTCTTACTGCAATTTAGCTTGCGACAGTTCTGTTGAGACCATTCTTTGACTGCTTGAAAACAATTTGCTATCTGAGAGGTTACATTAACAAGTCTTGACCGTTTGAATGCAATATACAGTTGAGTATCGTCAGCGTAAAACATCTTGAATATGTTATATTTATCAATGAAAGATTCTAGTGGAGAGGTATATAATGTAAAAAGAACCGGACCCAAAACGGATCCTTGCGGCACTCCCTTGGTGAGCACATGTCCTGAAGACCGATCATTTCCAATGACTACATTATGAGTACGTTTTGATAAGTATGACTGCAACCAATTAAGTGCTTGACCACAAATTCCAAATCTCAGAGATGAACGTTTAAGCAAAGTCTCATGTTCAGTGGTATCAAAAGCTGATGAAAAATCAAGCAAAACAAGCATAACCTCTTCGCCCTTATCAAGTGACAACAGTATGTCATTTGTAACTCTCAAGAGAGCAGTCTCAACACTATGAAATGATCGGTATCCAGACTGAAACTTTGCGTGGAGATTAGATTTACCTAGATATTCTTGTAGCTGATATGCTGCCATCTTCTCTAGAATCTTAGCAAAGAACTTGAGGTTTGCTATTGGACGGTAATTCTTCAGATCATCACTATCACAAGATGAGCCTTTAAGTTTTGATATGATATTGGCACATTTAAACTTGTCAGGAAAACTACCATTTATAAAAGAATCATTAATAATGCTTGTCATAATTGGAACCAATTCAGTAAGAAATTTCTTCATAAATGAAGTGGGGATAGGATCAAGATCACAGGTTGTTGAAGAAGACTCTTTAATGACTCTTAAAACTTCACTGATCGATACAGGCTTGAATTGATTAAAGGAGAAGCTTGTTTGGTCTTCAACAAGAACATTATGAAATACTGATGACTGCAGTTCCTGAGTAATAATTTCTATTTTTTCTGCGAAGTAACTCAGGAAGCGTTCTGGAAGGGAAGGTTCGGAGTCATTACTTCTTGGCAGTGTACTAGAAGAGCATGGTTTTAAAAGCTGATCCTGATCAACTTTCCTGAACAGTTCACGTGAACTACAGTCTCTCAGTTGATCCTTATGATAGCTTTTTCTAGCAGACGTGAGTTGGTTATTATAGCGATGACAGGCCTTTCGGAAATTCTGACGGTCAATTTCCAGCCCATGACGGGAGAAGGCCTTGCGCTCAAGAGCTCGGAGTTCTTGTTTGCTGCGGTGAAGTTCATCAGAAAACCAAGGTGAGTTTGGACGACATCGGACTGTTCGTGTTACTTCTGGAGCATGTTTGTCAAGAAGTGCAGATAAGACAGACTCATACTGATCAATACGAGCATTCATATCATCACCTGGCAAAGAAAACAATTCAGATCGTATGATATCTTGGCGAAACTCTTCAACATCTATTGCATGTATTTTCCTAGACTTAATCTCTATTTTCATCGGCTTCGGTTTAGTAATGTTCAAGGAGCATTTGATAGCTACATGATCAGATGGGAAGTAGCTGGTTGAGCTGACACCACTGACAAAATCATCAGTTGCCCGTGTCAGTATAAGATCGAGAGTATGGCCATCCTTATGCGTAGGAAAACATACATGCTGTTGAAGATTAAGTGAGGTTATCAAGTTCAAAAAACGAGCCGAATTCACATCATCACTTAAGTTGACATGGAAGTTGAAATCTCCTACTATCATCAACCGATGTGAAGTCAGTACCAACTGTTCCAAGAGAGTTGAAAATTCTTGGAAGAATATCTGATCTGTTGTCTCTCCTGTAGCCATTCGCTGGGGCCTGTAGATAACAATCAAGCGAAACAGGAACTTGCCGATGAGATGTCAAAAGTAGATCAATATGTTCAAAGGAAATAAATTCTAAAGTAGATTCGTATGATTTTACTCGAAAAGTCTTATCGACACCACCTCCCACACGTCCCAGACGTGGCTTATGATGCCAATCATAGTTCTAGAGGACAGAAGATAGTTGGGCCATAGAGAAGTTGTCGCGTTCATCGCCAGTAAACCAAGTCTCTGTTACGGCAGCAATGTCGATATGGTCACTTATAATGAGGTCACATAGCATGTGAGTCTTATTCTTTAATGACCTGGCATTCCATAAAGCAAACCTCACACAGTCCTTGTTGAGCTCTTCAGGTGAGGAAGACTGGTGTTCTTGCTGTTGTTGACGACGTCGGCACCTTCCACCCTTTCTACTTCGCTTTGTTCGACAACGACGACGACATATTCCAAGATGATTAATAGTTGACCACAGAGACGCTGATACTCGAAACTTTTGAGAGTTGAGACTATACAGAGTATCAATATTGTATTTGACCTTGTTTGATAGATTAGTGCTACTTCCGGATATACTGATTTCAGTGTCAGATTCATTACCACAAGAAGGGCCTGGATTAGGGTGGATGTCTCCACATTCTATTAATCCTACTTGAAAGGTACATGAACATGAATTTGTGGGATAATACAATATTCTTTTCCCAACATACTTTACATTTACATCTGGAGAGAACCTATCTGGAGAGAACCTGTGAACATATATGTATTAACATATAGTTCAGTTCTACAGTCTATATTACAAGTACAAGTAGAAAGTAAAAGGGCAAGACTAACAGTCATAGATAGCACATGAATAAAAGCCATTATGACTGAGTGCTTAATTCTGCTGTGAGCAGACTGAACATTCAGATAAAATCAAAGCATCAAAGAATGGTTTACACTTGCACCAACACAGTTGGTGACATACAATAGACTGCTCTTACACCAGTGGCTGCACATACATAATAGAGACCTAGGTTGTGTACAGATACATTAGTCCAACATGGCCACAGCTTCTACTTACAGTGTGAGGAAATCCAAAATGAAATTCAGTAATTACAGAAACAACACTAGATAATGTCAGTTGAAACCAGTCCAGTAGAATCACTATCATATAATGATCAACCTGTAGTACAAAATAATACTTAATAGGAACTCAGTACAGAGAAATATAGGGTACAGAGGAGAGAGCTGGAGCAGCTGTTACGCGCTTCAACACCCTTTACAAAAAAAAAAAAAAAAGTAGGAACAATTAAGCGAGCAAGCACGAGCGAAAACAAACACTTCTCTTTTATAGTAGGCCAGCCAAACATCAAAAAAGGCTCTAGAAAAAGATTCGACCGCATTTTGGGGTAATGCTCGGCATCCGTGCTAAAACTCTTGCAAAAATACTGAGGAATAAGGAACGGGAGGATGCCACGCGCATTTTTGCCTAAAAATGCCATTTTTTGCTCAAAATTTGAAGGAATGTCAAAAATCACGATTTTTAATTTTTTTGACCTAATATGTATTACCTGATAAAGACTTTTCAAGTGATGTCAAATTTATTTTGAGTTTGAAGTTATAAACCTGATTAATATTCATTTGAATGTTGGATATTACACACACATGTATGGCGTAATGAAACATAAAACTGTGATTTACTCGAAATAATAGGTTGTGAAAACTATCAATATTTCAAAGTTTTTTACCCAACGTAAATTTGGCAATTAAAACGCTTTTTCTTGATTAAACATATCATGTATATTGTCATGTCACACAGAGAAAAGAAATTATCCGATAAGGTGATAGATAACTCATTTTATGTTATCCCAAATGGAATGATGTATTTTTACTGGATGCGCATTTTGAATGAAAAACACTATTTGAATGTGCATCTAGAGTGTCCATGTACATAATGCACTTATCCCATGTATTATTAGTATAGTCTATGGGCTAAAAACTGAAATGTCCCCACCCCCTTAGAAATAATCTGAAATGAAATGTTTGGTTTTTTTCTGTTAAATTGGACCATTAACTATCAAAATATGCTTCTTTGCCCTAAATTAAGAGGTGGGCGTGACCACAAGGGCTATTACCATGGCGACGGATCAAGAACAGTATAATTTCAGAAAATGTCATGTATTCGTGATTAAGAAAGTACAAAAACACATTGTAACATTTTAGAATAATGTATCAAAAGTTTCTCACTGGATTAAAACCCCCAAAAGAGCTTTAAAAAGTATGCATCATGTTTGAAAATGGTTGTTTCCATGGAAACAGTAAGAAAAAAAAATATATTTGAGCAAAAATCCCTTGATGCTACAGAAAAAAGAAGTAAATATTACTATTGCCCATTATTATTTTCTCTTTTACAGGACACTCACTTATCATAACTTGTTTTAGTAATGGGGTGATGAAGGTGACCACTACATGTTTAGGCCGTTACCATGGTAACAAATATATTTATTGTGTTGTATATCTAGCAAAATACTGTGGTTGTTTTCAGCATGAAATAATGGTAAACATCTAATAGTTTTTGCCGCCTGATTGATTATATTCAAAATTTTTGTTAATTGGAGTAGAGTTAAATTTGATTTATAAAAAAGCTGTTGCCATGGAAACAGAATGTTAATGAAGGTGAAATCTTTCAAACAAAGAAAGAAATGTGACCTACCAATGCAAAAAAAGTGTAAACAGAATCTAAACAATATCAAATGAATCATATATTATTTCCCCCCGTATTTATCAGAATCAGCTTTTTTGCCTTAAAGGCCAAGTCCACTCAAATAATGAGTTGAGTTGAATCAATAGAGTAAATTTAAATAAACAAAAACAGTAAAGAAATACAAAATCGGATAAAAATAAGAAATTTATGGTATTTTGAAGTTTTGCATTGTTTCGTGAAACAGTGATATGCATAACATGGGCTGTATGCAAATTAGTGATCCAACGATGTCATGAGCTCACTTTTCCTTTTGTATTTTATTTTATGAAATTTCAAATATTTCATTTTTTTTCATAGATGTGCATAAAGATTCTCTTCATTGTATAACAATAAGTTATAATAATGATCATCGTACACATTCTATGAGGAGCCAAACTTTATTTTACATTCTTGGCGAAGAAAATTGAAATATTTGAAATTTCATATAATAATAATAAAATACAAGAGGAAAAGTGAGCTTATGACATCATCGGCTCAATAATTTGCATACAGCCCATGTTATGCATATCACTGTTTCATGAAACAATGCAAAACATTAAAATGCATAAATATCTCGGGGGGTTTTCCCCCGATTTTGATGGATTTTTGATTTTTTTTTTTTGGGGGGGGTTTAATTTTACTTTATTGATTCAACTCAATTTTTTTGGTGAACTTGGCCTTAAAAGTTGGTTGTGGATGTGTTCCTCATGGACGTTGTCATGGTTAATAATGAGTTACACATCACGAAACTGTTGGAATTTGAAAATTACCACCACATTCCTAATTAAACAACATGCAAGCAAATGTCAGATTCTTGATAATCTGAGCTTTCAATTCAAATCTTTCTAGATATTAGATATAAGTGTTTTGACAAAATTTTTGCTGGCTCACAAACTTTAAAAACTATAAAGCTGATTTTGAGCTATACAGGCAATATCGCCCACTCCATCAAAAATACGTCTGCATCGTCGAACACTCGGAAGTCAGTCTCAGCAAGGTATTGATAATGTATCAAAATCATATTGAATATGTAAGAAAACTTGCCTACATGTACATTATAGGATGGATGGGCCGGTCACATATCAGTTCCCTATAACCGAATTGCAGTCCCAAATCTGCCCCTGGCAGTGTCCAACTATTTTAAAAATTATTATTTTAAAATTATTCAAAGATTAATCATCAGTTTTTAACATTATACTTGTAATTATTTAAATAATGCTGAATCAGATTTACCCAAAAATGTAAGTTACAATTTGCGATATTGCATACTAAATCAATGGTTAAAACATTCTGTGATATTTGGGTTTTTCTTTTAATTTGTCGTGCAAAAAACAAACATTATTTCATTTTTATAATATAAGTTATCATTAACTATAACTGGAAAAATGATACATGTTATATGAACATTATAACATTTATATATATCATTATCGTTCATTATAAATTCACTGTGCGGCCCACAAACAGAGAATTTTCATTTTTAAAAATATATAAAGTCATGTGAATGCGATGGCTCAATCTCCGGGAGGTGGAACATCATAATTATAAGAAAGAGAGAGAAATAAGCAACACTATTCAGTGATGATGTGTCATGTATCCATATAGAGATAATGGAATTCTATACTCTTGGGAAGAGCAGACTTAAGTATTAAGAGGGTTATGTGAAGACAATACTATGTATGATATTGTGTATTGTATTATGTAAACACGGTAACATAACCATGGGAGTGTTTCATAAACATGATAAAGCTGTTCATAAAATTACGCATGACTTTACGAATGACTTAAATATGATAAGCCAAAGGGGATGCTCAACCATTTTTAACTGCATCAACTAAAGTTAAACTGTGCGGATGTAGATTAAAATTCTTAATATAACAAACAGTTTTAAAGCGCAGTATATGTTTTTCCACAATTAAAGTAAAGTCATGCGTAACTTTACGAACAGCTTTATGAAACACCCCCTAGTGACTCTAGTGGAGTAATGTACATTTATCCTAGGCTAATATGCAAGTCAATGAATGTGCAAATCTGTGCAAAAAATTTTACCATACAGACAGCACATCTAATCTTTGTTGGGGTATGATTTTATGTTTTCAGAATGAAAGACAGAGATGATTTTTATCTTGTAGTAGATCGTATCTATTACTAATTAAATCCTTATTTGTATACATGGAATTTAATTTAAGGTCATTAAAGGTTATTATAACTTTCCTTGGGAACAAGGGTGCCGATCCGTGTTCATGATTGGGGGATGACCGGCGAGGGGAGGGTGTGGGAGGGGGGGGGGGGTATCCCCCTCCCACACCACAGTCTATAAAACTTGCATTTTAGGGCATCCCGAAATGGTTTTCTGTGTGATTAAATGTTGTTAAATTATGAATTTGGATAATTATTAGTTTTAAGTTAATGTATTATAATTCTCACTTATTTTATCCAAAAATATTGGGGGGGGGGGGGGGGAGGGAAGGGGGTGGTGATAATACAGGCCATCCCCCACCTCAATTTCGGGGGGGGGGATCGACACCCATGTTTGGGAATCTCGATACCACTTAGCTATCTCTTTCCTTTGCATGAAAAATCTCTGCTAACTGTTCCATGTTCTAACCAATGTTGTACATCTGACAGTCGGGATTCTAGGACAACTACCCCCCTAGACAACTACCCCCCGGACAACTACCCCCCGGAAAACCACCCCCTGTACGACTACCCACCTAGGACATCTACCCCCCAGGACAACTACCCCCAAGGACAACTACCCTCCAGGACAATTACCCCCCAGGACAATTACCCCCCAGGACAACTACCCCCAGGACAACTACCCCCCAGGACAATTACCCCCTGGACAATTTTTCCGGGGGTAGCTGTCCAGGGGGTAGTTGTTCGGGGGTAGTTGTCCTGGGGGTAATTGTCCTGGGGGTAGTTGTCCTGGGGGGTAATTGTCCTGGGGGGTAGTTGTCCTAGGGGGGGGTAGTCGTCCAGGGGGTGGTTGTCCGAGGGGTAATTGTCCAGGGGGTAGTTGTCCGGATACGGACAGTCGGAGACATGCAAAAGTGGTACATCCGGGGGTTGCACAGTTTCCCACTTTTAAAATATCCCCAAAGTACCCCTTTTGAATAGGACAAGTGAACCCTTTTACTTCAGAAAAGTGTCTTCTTTTCTTTCTAACCGGTGCCAGTTCCACATTCTTATGAAAGTCTCCCTTACCACTTATGATAAAAGCCACCCTTAACTCAGATAACTATCCCTATTCAAATCAAACAAGTGCTACATTTACTCTTGCAAGTACCCCTTCCCCTCCCAATAGTTTCTTTATAATGTGTGTTTATTCAGTAGAATTGTTGAGAGTTCTGTTACATTACGTCACAGCACAGTAGAATAACTAATATAGTAGCTACATTATATAAATTTATCTGATTATTAATAAATGTTCCTTTTTCACCTCTAAAAAGGTCCCTTTTGGTAATACACGTTCTTTTAAAAATAAAAACCCCTATTCATATCTGATACGTGCCCCTTTTCCTTCGATAAGTGCTTCTTTTCCTTTGCAACAACATTTTTTTTTCATTCTCATAAGCTGATAAGTACCCCTTCATCTATCATTCCCCCTATTAATTCTGAGAGCTACCTGTTTTACTTAGACAAATACCCCTATTCCTTTTTTTTTTCAATGAAGTGATCCTTTCCCTCTAATAGGTGCTCCTTTCCATCTCTGTTGAGTGCCCTATTTATCCTCCCCTTGCCCCTTTCATTCTGATACATGGCCTTTTCCTTCAATTAAGTGCCCTTTCGACCCCTAAAAAGTGTCACCTTTTTATGAAACGTGCCCCTTATCCTTTTAATAAGTGCCCTCGTTTTTTTGATAAGAGCTCCTTCCCCTGATCAAAATGCCCCTATCAAAATCTAATAGGTATCACTTTTCCCTTTCTGCAATAATTGCCCCCATTTTTTTTTTCTAATAATAAAATACTCCAGTCTCCCTTTTCCATTCTCATACTAATAGCTGGTGAGTATCACTTATGATATGCAAGAAGTGCCCCTTTCACCTCTGATTGTTGGCCTTTTAGCTCACCGCCGAAAAGTTCAATTGGGCTATTGCGGTAGCTCACCATCTTTGTCGTCTGTCGTGCTAATCTTTTCATTTTTTTTTTCAACTTCTTCCCAAAATGCATGGCTGGACTTTAACCCAAACTTGGTAGGATTCATTCTTAGGCAGGAAAACTACCCTCAGGACAACTACCCCCCCCCCCCTCCCCAGGACAACTAACCTATGACAATTACCCCCCGGACAAATACCCCTGGATTCTGGGGTAATTGACCTGGGGGGAGGGGTATCGGGGTAATCGTCATTTTATGGGGGTAATTTTTCCTGGGAGTAATGTTCCGGGGGGGGGGGGGTGGGTAGCTATCCTGGGGGTAGTTGTCTTGGGGTGTAATTGTCCTGGGGGAGGGGTAATTGTCCAGGGGGTAGCTGTCCAGGGAGTAGTTGTCCTAGAATCGGTCATTAGGCATTTTATGTCGTCAGAACAAAAACAAAAACAAAACAAAATAAATATTCCCTTGTGACCATAAGAACATTGTTGGTTTTGTCGGTACATCACCTTGAAATAAAATAAATCAAACGATTTTGCCCGCCCCGCCCCACAGCATGAAAACCCATTTTATGCTCCGAATTATTATCAAAAGAAAAGTGTTTATTTTTATCCCTCGCTATGCTCCCTCGCAAAGATGAAATTAACATCCCCTTAAACATGTTAAACACGATTGTGTCTGCTCCACCACGCAGGAAGAAGACACATGCTACCAACTATTATAAAAAAAAGAGGATTTTTTTTTTCTTTCTTTTTGCTCGCTTCTTACGCTCGCTTGTCTAAATAGAATTAACATTCCCTTAAATACGATTGTGCCCGCCCCGCTTCGTAGCAAGAAGATCCCGTTTATGCTATCAGTCATTATTTTAAAAAAAATCGCTCGATCGCCTAAATAAAATTAACATTCCCTTACTGAATACGATTGTGCCCGCCCCGCTTCGTAGGAAGAAGATCCCGTTTATGCTACCAAATATTATTTTTAAAAAAGAAGTTTAAATAAAATTTACATTCCCTTAAATACGATTGTGCCCCCCCCCCCCGCTACGTAGCAAGAAGATCCCGTGTATGCTATACATTATTATCAAAAGAGAAGTGTAAAAAAAATTTTTTTGATCCCTCACTACGCTCGCTCGTCTAATCAATATTAAAATTCCCTTAAATATGAGTGTGCCTGCCCCGCCCCTTGCCAAGAAGATTCCGTTTATGCTACCAATTTTTTTTCAACGAGAGGTATTACTATTTTTTCTGCTCGCTCTCTACGCTCGCTCGCCCAGTCAAAAATTAACACTCCCTTAAATATGATTATGACTAAAATCAAACATTAAAAATGGGCTCGCTCGCGAATATGAAATAAACACTCATTTGATGAGGAACAAGTGATGATAGGTGGTGCTTTAATTAGAAATCGGCAAGAAAAAAAATATATTCGAATTAGATTTGTTAAATGAAAATAGACTCACGGTTGACACTGGTTGAGAACAAATTATTCTATTACTTGCTCTGCACCTGCCCCCCCCCCCATAATGATGTCGTCGTTCACAAACAGAGGTTTATCGGTAATCGGCACACAGACTCAGGCTCTTCGGTAAATTAGTGGTCTCGACACCCCCCCCCCCCCTCCAACTCAGAAAGGCCTAGCGACGCCCCTGAGTCTATCCAGTCTTTTATGATGACATTGTACTTTGAACCCCATGACTTTTTCCTCTTCATAAAAATGTCACCGGCGGATGCAGGATTTTTCAAAAGGGGGGGGGGGGGGGGAGTCTCGATGTGAAAAAGTGATAAGCGAAAAAAAAAAGGGGGAAAAAGGCCTCTGCCACCAAAATAGAGGGCCGAAGTCCTAGATGTCTATCAGGAATAATTTTAAAAAGCTCCGCCAAAAGCCCCCCCCCCCCCCTGGATCCACCACTGGAAGTCACAGCCTGCTATATTATGCTTGCTTGGAAATTAAATGAATATACAGACCATCACAGATCCTCACACTGAACTGCACGCTGGGATGTAAAGAGAGAAACAAATAGGATTATTTGAATCTTTCCTGAGATGGCTTCAAAATGTAGGGTTTATAATGTATTCACTTTTACGTTTCCATTTATGCCTTTCCCTTTTCCCTAAAAAGTGCCCCTTGCGTTAATGCCTCCTTGTGCATGCCCCCTTTTCCCCAGAAGTTCTATTTCTGCTGGTGTCTACCTTATACCTTACCCCCCCCCCCCCCCCCCCCCCCCCCATCACGAGACGCTTTGCCGCCCTGGTCTGTGACCAATATTGATTAGTTGCCAACTCGTGATTTTAAGTCGCTACGCTCTACATCAACACTAAAGTTCTTATTTAGATGACAATCCACAAAGCTACAGGAACTATGTATGGGATATTTATTTAATACGGGCCATTTTTTTTTTTAATCATGTAGTCTCATTAGTACATGGATGTTATCCACATTCCACTTTAGGCCTAGCATTCACAATATACTCAAATGGTTATTTTTGAAATATTCATAGCCGTTTATCATTGTTGTTTTTACTTGTTCAATTAGATGTTTTTTTTATTATGTGCCTATATTACTTGTATTTTTTTATAAAAATGGTTACCAATTTATGCTATACCTTATTGTTTATTCCTGTTACATCAGGACCATAATGATGCAAAACAGTTTTATACTGATCATGCTTTTATCCTGTATGAATAAGTTCAAATAAATAAATCAATGAATAGCCTACATAAATAAATGGATACAATTTTGAATGAATCAAATAGGAGATCTTGTCATCTTGTTCGAGGCGAAGATTTTGGTATCACCCATTCTATTGGGGACACAAATCTTCTGGAACTAGATTTGAATCAAGTAAACAGACATTCTGGCAGAAAGACAACACCACTTTTTGTATTAGCTACCACTTTTTAGTAACAGCTATAGTGGTCACATTCACAGCCACGAGCAGATTCCAGTAGCTGACGGTGGTTGTTAATCTGGTTGCCATATATTTTATATTGGTCAGTTACATTTTTTTCTTTAGTTGAAAGATGTCATCTTCAATAACATTCTTTTTCCAATTATTAGATGTTTACCATTATTTCATGTTGAAAACAACCATAGTATTTTGTTAGAAATACAACACAATAAATACATTTGTTACCATGGTAACGGCCTAAACACGTAGTGGTCACCTCCATCACCCCTTTACTTAAACAAATTATGATAAGTGAGTGTCATGTAAAAGAGAAGATAATCATGTACAATACCAATGCATTAATATTTACCGTTTTTCGGTAGCATCATGGGTTTGCTCAAATATGTTTTTTTTTCTTACTGTTTCCATAGCAACAGCCATTTTCAAACATGATGGACACTTTTTATAACTATTATTTGGGTTTTAATCAAGTGAGAAACTTTTGATACATTATTTTAAAATGTTGCAATGTGTTTTTGTACTTTCTTAATCACGAATACATGACATTTTCTGAAATTATACTGTTCTTGATCCGTTGCCATGGTAATAGCCCTTGTGGTCACGTCCACCTCTTAATTTAGAGCAAAGAGGCATATTTTGATAGTTAATGGTCTCATCTAACAGAAAAAAAAAACTTCATTAAAGATTATTTCTAAGGGGTGGGGACATTTCAGTTTTTGGCCCATAGACTATTTTGATAATACATGGGATAAGTGCCTTATGTACATGTACACTCAAAATGTACATTCAAATAGTGTTTTTCATTCAAAATTCATTCATCTAGTAAAAATACATCATTCCATTTGGGATAACATAAAATTAGTTATCTATCACCTTATCGGATGATTTCTTTTCTCTGTGTGAAATGACAATTTACATGATATGTTTAATCAAGAAAAAGCGTTTAAATTGCAAAATTTACGTTGGGTAACAAACTTTGAAATATTGATAGTTTTCACAACCTATTATTTCGAGTAAATCACAGTTTTATGTTTTATTACGCCATTATATGTGTGTGTAATATCCAACTTTCAAATGAATATTAATCAGGTTTATGACTTCAAACTCAAAATAAATTTGACATCACGTGAAAAGTCTTGATCAGGTATTACATATTAGGTAAAAAAAAAATAAAAATCGTGATTTTTGACATTCTTTCAAATTTTGAGCAAAAAATGGCATTTTTAGGCAAAAATGCGCGTGGCATCCGCCCGTACCTTATTCCTTAGTATTTTTGCAAGAGTTTTAGCATGGATGCCGAGCATTACCCAAAAATGCCGTCCAAAGTAAAAAAAAAAAAAAAATCATCTTGGCTGGTGCTCATGTAAAATATGTTGGAAAGAACGTTGTGTGCCCGGAAGAAGGGCGCGAATGCCTGCGCGCACGGAAAACACAGTTTCGTGAAAAACGTGATGAAAGATTATGCTTCATTTTGCAGCCGCATTCTGAAGTAATAATCCAAACATCTAAATTTCACCAAATGACAAAATAACACTTCAAGAATCATCATTGTACATTTTATTACTTATGGTGGTAAACTTTCAAAGATATGAATACATTTTCCGTTCACGACCTGCTTGGAAGAAATTACGCGAAATCAGTGTTTTTCTTCCCGGCAAAAGGGCGCGAACAACGTTCGCGTCACATACACGGCTATGCGCAGGAGGCTTCACGCCCTTCTTCCGGGCAAAATTGACCTACGTCGCGGAGATTTTCTTCCTGACAGAAGGGCGAGAACAATGTTCCGTTGTTCGCGCCTTTTTGCCGGGAAGAAAAACACTGATTTCGCGTAATTTGTTCCCAGCAGAAGGTCATGAACGGAAAATGTATTCATATCTTTAAAAGTTTAGCACCATCGGTAACAATATTTACATTGAGGATTTTTGAAGTGTTATTCTATCATTTGGTGAAATTTAGAAGATGTTTGGATTATTAATTAGTTCAGAATGCGGCTGCAAAATGAAGCATAATCGTCAATCGCGTTTTTCTCGAAACTGTGTTTTCCGTACGCATAGGCGTTCGCGCCCTTCTGCCGGGAAGGATTTTTGGTATTTGGCTGCCCGCGCCATTTTCATTTTTTTCTATTACGTAACAATTAAGGCATTATATGAGTTGAGAAGCATATCAATCGAAAGGCCTTTCAATTCTCTATCATATGTTACCAAAAACTGAAAATCGAAAATTTTATAATTTTTTGCGTTCGCGCCCTTCTGCCGGGCACACGACGAGAAGATATTTATCATCAGGCTAGTTCATGTACTGCTACATTTCATGTAAAGTTTACTGAATGTGGGGATGTACATCCCAATACAGGTCCACAGACCAATGCTTATAATTCATTGGATAATCTTGGTAGTATTCAAAGTCAAGATGTAATTTCAAATAGAATTCAGTATGATGTAGATACGCTTTTAAGTTTTAGATCTCAACAGTTTAGAGTAACTCCAGTAGTTTGGTTAACGCTTCCCAATTTAGGTATATGCAAGGGTCACATCAAACGGGGTCGTAAAGGTGGTCGATGTCGGCGGCGTCTTCTTCAGGAGCAGTCAAGTTCACCAGAGCAGAATGATGGCCATATAAGATTTGCCTTGTGGAATGCACAGTCTTTGAACAACAAAATGCAAATGTTATTAGATTTCATTATTGGTGATAACATTGATATCGCTGCAGTGACAGAGACATGGCTAAATGGAGACGACCGCGACAAATACCCCATCGCTCAGCTCACATCTGTTCTGAGAGACCATGACTGGCATCACAAGCCCCGAATGCATCGTGTCGGCGGTGGTGTAGGAATATGCATTTGAAAGTCTTTTCGCGTCAAGGTGTATGATGATACGACTTCCAACTTCAGTTCCTTTGAACATCTAGATATACTTTTAACTTCACACAAGCAAGTTCCAACACGCCTTATTGTCATATCGTCCTCAGCGCACAGCTACAGGAGAATCAACTGAGCAGCTCTTTCTCCGTGAGTTCTCCACGTTCATGGAACATCTTACCTCATCGCCTCATCAATTATTAATTAGTTTATTTATTTATTTATTTCTGATCTTTTGTCAGGGTAGCCCATTCACCATAAAGTAGTGGTCTTCCATGGGGCCCTGAATAATAATAAACATATTTACATCTAAATGCATAACGTATATACAGAATAGTTCAAAATAAAAATCCTCAGTAAAATTAGAGAGTGCAAACAAAGCAATAATAGACGTGGCGCAAACGAATACTCATTTGAAAAATAAACAAATATCAGTAAACTAGCTCAACTGTAATGCCAATATGAAAATATTGATTCAGTCGCAAATATGTGCACAAATCATACTAATATTACAGAATAAGCACTGAGTGTATGTTAGACTGAGTTATTCATAAATTACAACTTTGTTTAAACATCCTCTCAAATGAAGTTGGTGGCTTTAACTATCATGTTAACGCTGTCACTGATGTTAGACTGAGTTATTCATAAATTACAACTTTGTTTAAACATCCTCTTAAATGAAGTTGGTGGCTTTAACTATCATGTTAACGCTGTCACTGATATCAACTCCAAGAATTTCTCATCTGTACTAACAGCATTTAACTTGCAACAGCATGTTTCGTCAGTGATCTAAGCTCAACGTCTTATCTCCCATCGGATCATGTTGCTATCTCATGCAGCTTGGACATTCGAAAGCCTCCACCATTAAATTGGAGATAAAGTCTAGGAAGATCCACAACATCGACATCGAAGCTTTTTCCAGTGACATCCTAGAGTCAGATCTGTACTCTTCTCCAAGCCCATACCTGAATGAGCGAGTAGATCAGTTTAACAACATTCTATCCTCGCTTTTAAATAAGCATGCTCCGGAAGTCACTAGAACTGTTAGATATCGCCCAGACTCACCATGGTTCACAGATGAACTTAGAGAATTGAAGCAAAAACCTCGTGCTCTGGAACGGAATGCTTTTTCTCGGTGTGGTCTTGAAATTGATTGGCAGATCATGAAAGCGTCCCATCATTATAACAATCAACTCACTTCTGCCAAACGGACTTACCATCGTAATCAGCTGAAAGACTGCTCTTCGAGAGAGCTCTTTAGGAAGGAGGTTGAACACCTGTTACGGCCCCAGTCCTCTAAAACCTTTCCAAATAATGTCAATTTTGAAATATCTCTGTCAGAGCGTTTCTTGAGATACTTTGCTGAGAAAGTTCAGTTGATCACTGATGAATTGCAGTCGTCAGTGGCTGATAGCAGTAGGGAATTTTCTGAGGAACCCGCAACCTCATCATTCAGCCAAATTAGGTCAGTGTCTGAAGATGAGGTTGTCAGGTGCATTACTACTTCTTCTTCCACAACATGTGAAATTGACCCGGTCCAAACTTCATTTATGAAGAAGATGCTAGTGGAACTATTTATGACACAGGTCATTAATGATTCTGGTTCTTTCCCCGAAAGTTTTAAGCATGCAAATATTATACCTAGACTGAAGGGTTCAGCTACTCATGTTGAAGATTTTAAAAAAAGGTTATCGTCCGATTGCAAACTTGAGATTTTTTGGCAAACTTTTAGAAATAATTGCTTCTTTTCAGCTTCAGTATTTGAATACATTCAGTTTATATGCAAAGTCACAATCTGGTTATCGCTCATTTCTCAGCG
Organism: Heliocidaris tuberculata; assembly: GCA_025618425.1. Taxonomy (NCBI): domain Eukaryota; kingdom Metazoa; phylum Echinodermata; class Echinoidea; order Camarodonta; family Echinometridae; genus Heliocidaris; species Heliocidaris tuberculata. The sequence continues at coordinate 34,885,685 of CM046843.1, forward strand.
TTTAAACTGCTCTTTTGCGAGTAACGGATGACATCCTTTTATCACTTGACAAAGGAGAAGAAGTCATCCTGGTACTGCTAGACTTTTCAAGCACGTTCGATACCATTAAGCATGATATCTTGTTGCAACGTTTGAGACTTCGTTTTGGAATTAGTGGTCAAGCACTTGCTTGGATAGAGTCCTATCTATCCCAGCGCACTCACACTGTAGTGATTGGAAAGAGCGGTCATCCACAAAAACTATCTCTCAAGGGGTCCCTCAAGGGTCCGTATTAGGACCGATCTTATTCACTCTTTATACATCTCCATTAGAAAACATAATTGATACTCATAACATTCATAAGATGTTTTATACAGATGACACACAACTGTACAATGCATTTGAGAGAAATGATATTGTTCATGTTACTGCACAAATATCAAATTGTGTGCAATCAATCAAAGAATGGTCTCAAGTAAATGGTTTAAAGCTCAATGATACTAAGACTGAATTTATTCATCTTTCTTCGCGCCATAGATCAAGCAACCCAATATTAACATTGAACATAAATGGCACTCCTGTTCATGCAACTAAAACATGCAGAAATCTAGGTGTTATTTTTGACGATAAGTTTACATTTGAAAATTTTGTCACATAAATGTCGATCAGCATCATTTGAGTTATATAAAATTGGTAAAATTCGAAGTTTTTTAAACAAATCAACCACTGAACGATTAATTCATGCTTTCGTTATGTGCCAATTCGATTTCTGTAATAGTTTGCTTTTTGGTCTTCCATCTTCTCAAATTCAAAGACTACAACTCCTTCAAAATTCTGCAGCGCGACTTGTTGCACGGACAAAGAAGCATCAGTCAATATCACCAGTCTTAAGAGATCTGCACTGATTGCCCATTAAGTCTCGTATCCAGTTCTAAATACTTTCATTAACCTATCAATGTTTACAAAAGCTAGCTCCTTCCAAGTCTCTGCTTTGTGTTCCACAAACCATGACAAAGTCATACGGGGAAAGGTCTTTCTCATACGCAGCCACTTTTTTTGTGGAACAAACTGCCAGAACAACTCAAAATTATAGGAACCTCTGACACCTTCATTAGTACCTTGAAAACGTATTTTTCACCACTTATGAATAGTCAGAAACATGAACCCAGTGCATTTTTTCTTTTTTTCTTTTTCTTTTCTTGTATAAACTTGTTTTCTATGCTTAAAGTGCATAGAGACATGCACATTTACCTATGTGTTATGCGCGATACAAAAATGTTTAATTATTATTATTATTATTATTATTGTCAGAGGAGTTGGTTATCCTACAAAATATTAGCAATATTTGAAAAGAAGGGTTATGAAAGTGAATTTCAGTATATTCATCACAAGAAACTGACTATTAAATGGAGAATAGTGGAACGGAGATTTATTAAAACATCTTTGCAATATAAACCTAAAAGTAGTCCACTCCGTATTTTCTTTTTCTGTTTATGAGTGCAGGTTCTTAGCAACAGATTCTAATTCATCGATCTTGTTGTTAATTGATCAGAGGTTTGTAAGTAGCACAGTAGGGATATCATATACTCTGTTCCTTTAATAATTCGAAATTATAAATTTCAAACCCTGTCAGACGAGATAAAATATTTCTCTACACAGGTAAATACAATTTTATCCATCTTCTTTTCTTCCATAATAGAAACTGATTATACTTTTAAGTTTATTGCATTATCATTATCATGAGGATAACGCCTTGTTTCCGTTTTGATTTTTTTTTTTTCTTCCACATTCTTTTTCTTCTAGAAACATTTTTTTTCCATTAGGCGGCGAAAAAAAAAGAAATTTGGCTTATGACATTTTTGTTAAGACTTTAGCTTGCACAGGTCAGAAAATTTCGTCATAATTATCTTAGCACTGTGACTGTCCATGTGCTCTATAATTTTCATGCATGCATTACCACACTTTAATTGAATAGCACCCTCTTTCCATAAATACTGTTTTCCTTATAACTCTTTGAATAAACTTGGCTTTAACTTGAAACCTCCTTTGAATCTTAACAGTATCATTTTCCATATGCATGTAGATTTCCATGCATATCTAAAATATCGCCCTCCTTATAATTCCCACGATAACGCTCGTGTATCGTATGCACGATCACAGGTCTACTTATAGATGTTATGCTTGATGAAAAGTAGAGAGAAAATAATGTACCCATAGAAAGTCATGTGCTCATCTCAGAGGGTAAAGTGTTGGAATATTTAAGTGCATGAAAATTCCGTTCTAATACTATCTCGTATCTTTACAGCCACTAGACAGAAGTTCAACCTGACCAATATTTTCTGGGGCTGACGGTCAACGCTTGCGAATCCTTCGGTAACTTTCGACAAAGTACATTCGACTTCGCTAATCATCGGTCTTTCTTTATTCACATAGATCTTCTTCAGTGTAACGAACACAACATATCACCATTACCTTGTTAGTCTAAACATCTTCCTAAGAACGAAGCGTTAAGGCCCTGCCGCTCAGACCATACCCATAACGATAACTACAGACTTTTACTTCGACTTGCAGTCTACCAAGTCACACCTCTACCGTTATTCCCAACTTTAAGAAACAAAACTTGGTCTATTTTATCGTAACATTTTTCTTCACTTAACTAAAAGAAAAGTATAATGTCTTTGAATTCCTTCATTGTGTAGCTGCTGAAAATTAGTAAAATGAAAGAATATTTATATGATATTGAAAGGCCTTGAAAGAAATACAAGGGTATATCGCACGAGCTGATGAGCATATTTCACGAGTCGGGACGACGTGTGAAATATTTTCAATGCGAGTGCGATACACCCTTGTGTCTCACGAAAAACGGCTATTCAATATCATTATAATTAATTGTATGAAACCTAGTTTCACTTTTCACCATTACTTGTCCTTAACTTTTTGTCTTGACTTCAACATAAAATACAGGTAGAAAAACATTATTTTGTCCTTATCCAATCATCTTGCAAGAGCTGCGCGCATACATCCTTTGTCTTATAACCTTTCTGTATTTAAACGTGTATTCACTTTTTGTATGCATCACGCACATCAAAAACCATGAGATATGGAAATGTATATACCTTACTTTAAGAATCTTTCCTAATCCTGTCATCTGATTGGTTGAAAGTGAAGTCGTGTTTTTAACAATACCCGCAAAAATGAACTATGCCCACGGGCATAGTTAAATTTTGCTGAAATCCCCATTGGTTTACGTGTAAAATATATCTTTGTGCGAGCGCGGATACCTTTGGAGTTATATGACAAAAGTTACTGTTTGTGTTGACTATTCCTGTTTCCCCTGTTCTGCTGGAGCACAGTTTGATGATGATTTTCAGATGTGAGGACCCCTTGATTGGTAATTCGCACGTGTATTATTTGACTCTTATCTTTTTTCGGTATATAAAAGATATATTGACTGCTTTAATATTCGAGGCATAATTGTTTCTATACGCTCTCGCGGACCTTACATCCTGCTATGACCCCTCGGCGCGCCTCGGAGTCATAGCAGGATGTAAGGTCCCCTTGAGCCTAAAAAACAACTATGCTTCTCATAGCAGTCAATATATCTATAATATTGTACGGTTATCCGGGTACTTTTACACAAACCATGAGATATTGTTTTAAAACTACACGGTCAACCGGGTACTTTTGCGCAAACCATAATATGCGCCAATTTTTCTGGTCCCTTGGAAAAAAATCTTCATATAAATAAAAATGATGATTATCATTTTTATGAAGGGTTTTAAAATTTTAAAAGAATATTCAACATTCAAGATTTATTGTCCATATACATGTATAATACAGAAATTTGCTTTCCATTGGTGTTACATGCAATATGTGAAACATAGATAAAACATCGTGTGCCGAGAGCCAAAAAGGCGATAATACAAGATGGGTTTTCATCTTTATAACTGGCGTGGATTTTTGCTTCTTCTCTTTTCTCTTTTCTTCTTTCTTTTTTCTCTCTCTCTCTGTCTGTCTGTCTATCTGTCTCTTCCTCTATCTTCCTCCTTAAGTCTTTCTTTACCTTTCCTTACCTTTCTTTCCACCTGTTATAACTTGTTGTAAAATCCGTCTATTATATATTTTTCAGGTACCTAGGGCCGATCAATACTTCAGGCTGTTTTTTAATTTTTAATTTTCATATTTTTAATCGTGTAAATAACCACTTTTAGTAATCATTTGATCTGTGTTTGTGTATATTTGTGCCATTATATTGCCAAAATTAACTGTATTTTGTAATAGATCGTTTCACTGATTTTTTTCCCCCTTCTTTTCTTCGTTGATTTGTCGAGCCAATGCTTTTCCGTCTGTGAATTCCTTTCAAACCTAGTTTTTAATTGACCTAACTGTGTCGTTTTATTATCCTCCAGTAATCTGTACTTTTAACTGTAATTGATAATGGTTTCAGCTGCTTTTCCTTTAACTTATGCTCATTATTCCTTAATATCTAGTTAATATTTTTACCAAAGTTGAAATTAATGTCATATATTTTTTTCTTCTAATTATTTCGAATTTTGATGTTATTTACATTGTGTTTATGTAATATTTGAACGTTCCTTTATGTAAATTGAATTGACTGATGAGAGAGAGTAGAGGTGTCGTAGTCGAGTGGTTTAAACACTTGACTGGAGATGCGAAGGTCGTGGGTTCGAACCCCGGCACGGCACTAGTGTTCTTTGGCAAGACATTAATCTACATTTGCCACTCTCAACCCAGGTGTTAAATGGGTACCGGTAGGAAGGAATTCCTTGAATGCTGTGAGCACCGAATTCGGTAGCCTAGCTAGAGCCGGGGTAATACTGGAGCGCCTTGAGCACCTTATTACGAGGTGGATATGAGCGCTTTAAAAATACCCAATATTGTTATTATTATTATTATTATAGGGAGCAAGGAAAAAAGTGACAGGGCAGAAAAGTAGACAGGGAAAGGGAAAGAGAGAGCTAGGGAGAGATAGGGAGAGATAGGGAAAAAGAGGGGGAGAGTAAGAGAGAGAGAGGGGGAGAGAGATTTACATAGAGAGAGAGAGAGAAAGAGAAATGGAGAGTGACACAGAGAAATAAGAGCATCGATATAGCTGCAAAAAGAGTCAAAAGAGTAGAATAATACAATTCAGATAATTCAAAAATGTTAACAAAATCATAATCATCATTATTTTGCCTTTGCTCGTAGCTGAGGACTTCTTGTTGCTTGTGCGTTGTAGATGTGAATAGAATTTGGATTAAAAGAAGTTCAGAATCTGGCTCTCCGAGTTATTGGTACACAAGCGTATTCCTGAGCGGTTAGATGTGAAACAAGAAAATAATGGGTGTGACGGGTCTTTCAAAATTACAATTATTTTAGTCAGTGTGCGATCTTGAAACAAAACTGATAGGGGTGGCAATTCAATACCGATCAGACGCTGTGCAGTTTTCCTAGGACGTTCTAGTTTAGTTTGGCATGCTGCTCGAGGAGGACCTATTCATTACTCACTCCAAAAATCAATTTGATACCTTTAGAGGTAAAGTAGGAATTTGGCATTGAATGAAAGTATCACAAAAGCTCTCCAAACATTCATTATCTTTGAACTTAGTGAAAAAAGGAGTCATTTTAAAATGCCCCAAAAACATATTTCTAAGTCGAATTACGACTCACAAACTTGAGACATGATAGAATGATAATGAAACTACCCATTTCTATCAAAAACAGAAAATCGACTGATCCAAGCAAATTTATTATTTTGGGCTGTTTGCTACGTTGTGGTCCGTGCGACTTATTGTAGGTTTTGAGGCGGCGGATCACATATGAATAGTGCATGGTCTATCATGCACTATACTGGATTATGTGCAAATACTAAATTATCCAGAGTGCAGTTTTGTTTCACCGAGGGCGCAGGCCGAGGTGAAATAGACCTGCACGAGGGATAATTTAGTATTTGCAGTTCATATAGTCCAGTAATGGTGCATAAATAGAACATGCACTAATTTTTTACAGTAAATAGACCCCTAGATCTACATTTATAAATGTTTTTGTGTATTAGGCCCGGGCCCTAGGTTCCCCGTGCAAAAATCAGTTAGAGTCAAAATTTTTGCACGTCACGTGATTCGAATCTAACCAATCACAGCGCGTATTACAATACTCTATTTACTATATTTCCATATCTCATGGTTTGGGGTGCGCGTGATGCGTAAAAAGCCCCCTGTTCAGACACAACACGTTTATACCGAAACTCGATAAAGAAACGTCATATAAAATTTTCATCGTATAGCCTACGGACCGTTCAGACACATATCTCGACCGATTAGAAAAACATCGTATAGATGCGCAGTTTTCCACTGCGCATGTTGTTATGGTCGCCGCCCCCCGGTAAGGACACCTTTCACGCGCGCTCACGTTAAGCCCCGCCCAGTTATACCGTTCTATGGTCGCCATACGTTCAGACACACACGGAAAGGTGATTCGTTATCGAGTTCTAGTTCGAAACGATGCTCTGACCCCAGTTTCGTTATACGACGTTTCGTTATACGATGTTTCGTTAGTCACCGTTCAGACACGTAAATCCCAAAAAACTCATCGTATAGCTATACCGTTTAGGTATAGCTATACCGTTTTGGTATAAGTCTGAACACCCTGAAGGTGAATACACGTTGAAATACGCAAAGGTTAAGCCAATGGATGTATGTGCGCAGCTCTTGCAAGATGATTGGGTTAGGACAAAATAATGTTTTTCTTTTTATGTTGAAGTCAATACAAAAAAATACATGTAATAGTGAAAAGTGAAGAACTAGGTATCATAAAAATAATAATTACATACTAGGCCCGTCTTCATCAGCCCGAGTTTCCAAAATAGCCCGCTAATTCTGATCCGGGAAACTAACCCGACCAGAACTAGCTCGAGCTAGTTTGTAATGAAGACGCAATTAGCTGGCTATTTCGTGGGTTTCTAGCTCGAGCTAGAAGCCTAAGTCAACTCGGGTTTTTTTGTGAAATAGCGCGCTATTTGGCGAATTAGCCCGCTAATTCGCAGGTGAAGACGCACTCGGGTTTTGACTCGGGTTAATTTATTCATGACACCAATCCTAGAAATGTTATTTTCCTTATGTAATTTTTGATTTTCTTCTCTCTTTCCACCTTTTCCTTATGTATTTCTTTGTTTTTCCTTCTTTCTTTTTTCTCCTTATGTATTTCTTTGTTTTCCCCATTCTTTATTCTTCTTTCTATATATTCTTATTTATTTCTTTGTTCTTCTTGCTATCCTATTTTCTTTATATATTTCTTGTTTTTCTTCTCTCTTTTTGTCTTTTCCTTATGTATTTCTTTGTTTTTCCCATTTTCTGTTCTTCGATCTTGCTATCCTCTTTTCATTGTTTATGTATTTCTTTGTTCTTTCTGTCCTCTTCTCTTTATATTTGCTTATGTATTTCTTTATTTTTCATTCTATTCTATCTTTTCCTCATGTATTTCTTTGTTTCTTATATATTACTTTATTTTTCCTTCTCTCTTTTTTCTCCTTATATATTTCTTTGTTTTCCCCATTATATTTATTCCTTTTTTCTATTTTAATGTATTTCTTTGTTCTTCTTTCTCTCCTCTTCTCTTCATATGTATTTCTTTATTTTTCTTTCTATTTTATCTTTTTCCTTATGTATTTCTTTGTTTTCCCAATTTTTTTATTCTTCTTTCATTTCTTATGTATTTCTTTGTTCTTGTTATCCTCTTTTCTTTATATGATTCTTTATGTATTTCTTTGTTTTCTTCTATCTTTTTATCCTTTCCTTCTGTATTTCTTTGTTTTCCTGTTGTCTACTCTTCTATCTTTTCATATGTATTTCTTTGTTCTTCTTTTTTACCCTCTTCCCTTTATATTTCTTTGTTTTCCTTCTCTATCTTTATCTTTTCCTTATGTATTTCTTTGTTTTCCCCATTTTCTGTTCTTCGATCTTGCTATCCTCTTTTCTTTGTTTGTTTATGTATTTCTTTGTTCTTTCTGTCCTCTTCTCTTTATATTTCCTTATGTATTTCTTTGTTTTTCTTTCTATTTTATCTGTTTCCTTATGTATTTCTTTGTTTCTTATGTATTACTTTGTTTTTCCTTCTATTTTTTTCTTCTTATGTATTTCTTTGTTTTCCCCATTATTTATTCTTCTTTCTATTCTTATGTATTTCTTTGTTCCTCTTTCTACCCAGTTTTCTTCATATTTCCTTATATATTTCTTTGTTTTTCTATTTTATTTTTTCCTTATGTATTTCATTCTTTCTTATGTATTACTTTGTTTTTCATTCTCTTCTTTTGCTCCTTATATATTTCTTTGTTTTCCCAATTATCTATTCTTATTTCTATTCTTATGTATTTCTTTGTTTTTCCTTCTCTCTTTTTATTTTTTCCTTATGTATTTCTTTGCTCTTTTCTCTTCAATTATCCTATATATTTTTTTTAATTTTCCATCTTCAAAGTGCGCATGCTCTGAAGCTCGAGTTCAAGAACGAGCGGGAATCGCTCGACTCGGGCTGATGGAGACGGGGTTTTTCAAACTCGGACTTTTTCCTCGAGAAGCGCTGATCGGGCTAGAATCTCGAGCTTGAGCAAACTCGGGCTGATGGAGGAGACGCACCTACTATCTCTGAAAATATTTTACTCGTCGTGCCGACTCGTGAAATATGCTCATAACTCGTGCGATATACCCTTGTATCCCACTCAAGGCCATTCAATATGATATAAATGTTTTGTCAGTGATCGTCAAAGATCTCCCAACGTGTCCTCAAATATGTTATTACACGTGATCCTCAGTTTACTCTCTAATATTGTAGCCTTAACTTGTAGGATTAGTTTTTGATGGTAAATGTTTGAAATCAGCAACAAATCTATCATGAATCACGGAAAATTATTTTCAATTTTCAAGTTCATTTCTTGGGCTATTTTCCCCCTTCAATTTCTTCTTATTCTATGATCATGTGCTTCCACAACGCCTAAAAATTGTCGAAAAGGTTTAATACTGTCTGGCCATCCATTTTAGTCTATTCAATGGAGCACCTCTCGCTCCATACGATATGAATCACTTTTATTCTCTATCAATTGAAAATAGATCACTCCGTCATGAAAATGATGTGAAGAAAAAAAATGATACAAATTTGATTCAATAGCCTTTAGAACTGAATAAAATAGTATAACAGTTTGTATGAAAACAAAATGTTGGCACTCAAGAGATGACGTCCCGGCTAGGAGTAAAATCAGTTAATTAATCTGCTTTCAAAAATATCAGCTTTTCGGGGGGATAGGTCAATATAATGCATGAAAAGATATTGCTGTATTAGAAATCTGTGTCTTTAACTGAACTGAAATAAAACATTGATGAATAATTTCTTGAATTGATAATTGAGTTAAACTTTCTTCTTCCTCTATAAATCATAGCTTGACGTTGTATTTATTATTTTACCTGGAATGAATGATTGATATTGCAGTAAACAATCACATTGTATCAAATTTCAAATTGGTACATAATACACTCAATGAAACGGTCAAATCCAGTCAACCTCAAGTGGATTGAATTCAAATGAAAATCTATTTATTTTCTATAAGCACCTTTTTTCAACGTTCAAGTGCACACATAAGACTGGTAATCAACAGAACTGGAGAAGGTTTTATCTATTTAGAGTTTGCCAACTGTGCCATACACCAAAAACAAACACTTATTCTCAGAAAACCTGAATGTGGATACACGAATACAATATGTATATATGGGCAAGTCCAAGGTACGTCCCAGACGTTACCAAGAATTATGGGATTGTATTGCGGAATTGCGAACATGAATTGACATCAAAATATAATTTTACTTTATATTTTTTTCTGATCCAAGCTCCATATTCATTCATTCATTTATTTATTCTATTTTACACCTCCTGATTTATTGCGGGGGGGGGGGGGGAACAGGGCAAAACGATATGTTTGCCCTCCCGATATTTTCTTGGGGGAGGGGCACCTCCCCCCCCCCCCTTGCCACCCCATAATCGACGCCTCTCATGTTGAGGTCGGTAACGTATGGGACATTAAATAGCTTGGACTTGCCCATATTCACAGCGTACCCCCTTACCAAATATTCATAGAAAGTTATAATTTTCCAATTTATTTATTCATTCATTCATTCATTTGGTTTATTGAATAAAAAGAACATGCAACTCGAGAGATGAAATTGTTCAGTTTACAAAAGTAAGACATTCAGAATTGTAAATTATCAACAGAAAAGGTGTTTGGAAATAAATTAAACGATTAAACTGAACAAACAGAATGGGAACATGAAATATTACAAATTTAAAAATGATTTAAACACTTCATGCCAAGAAGCGGAGGAGGAAAGGGAGAGATGAAGGGTTGAAGAGAGAGCAAAAGTTAGCGGAGAGACAGGGAGGAGAGGGAGAGGGGGAAAGAGAGAGAAGAAGAACAGAGGAGTGTATGCTGCATAGAAAGATAGGAAGGAGAGGGAGAAAGAGAAAGAGATGGAGAGAGAGGGAGAGAGATGGGGAGAGAAGGAGAGAGGGAGAAAAGGGAATTGACGGGGGGAGAGACATGGAGACCAAAAGTATGATAATGCGTATAAATATTAGTCTTGAAATACGTTTTCATTCTTTTTCTCTTTTTTTTAAATTAAAGAAACACTCACACACGTATTAATATGCCAATTATCATTTATTTAATGTACAGTAAAATAGATAAAATGCCTTGCTCATGGACATTAGTGCCGTACATGGGGGAATCGAACCCACGATCCTCGCATTTGCAGTCGAATGTTTTTAACCACTCGGCTACGACTCTTCTTCATTCGGACATATGCAACAACAAAAAAAGTAATACCAAGAATATGTGCTGACTGTTAATGTGTAGAGTATAAAGGCAAACAGCCTGAATATGTACGAAGTGTGGTGATGAATTTTATAAAAGTAACTACAATTCATATGATTCAAGAAAAAAAAACACCTCATGCTGTATGGAGAGGAAAAGTTGATCAACGGGTAAGAAAAGAGGGAGAGGGGTAGAGGAAAAAGAGAGGAAAAGGATAAAAGGGAGAGGGAAGGAGGATGAAGATCTTTGAAATTCATGTGAATCATGAAACAGTCATGACTCAAAAATGTCAGACCAAGTTACATGTAAGAGTGCGAGAAACAACATGAAAATGAGCGATTCCAAGCAAATCAGGACATGAACCCCAAAATTTCAAATCTGTCTGATCATATCATATTTGGTGTCATATTAATCGTAAATATCCAAATTTTAACAATCTGTGAAATTTAGACATTTTCACACTTATGAATACTGAAATTTTGCATAAATAATTAACATAATCTTGAAATCAGTAATTGATACCAATTATGATAAATTGTAAAAGAAGAGTAAAAGTCATAGACATGTTTGCTAAAATATACTTGATAAACAAAGTTTAAATAAAGTAGTAACCAAGAATAGCATTTTTCCTGCTCTGCATAATTTTTCATACTCCAGTAACCATGGAAACTTAAACTAAAAAAAACCCCTGTCATTCCGTTACGTCCTAAACGCATAATTTCAACTTATTTCCGAAAAGGACTATCATTTGCCCCTTACCGCTAGAATCATTAATTTCCATTTTCTTTAAAGAAATTATTAATTCATACAAGCACCTTAGATATAATCATTGATCATATGTTTTTACACAATACCTGTATGAAACAAATCTATTCCTTCATCAAAAACTAAGAAAATGAAAATTTATGAGATTTTCTGTACTGAGCAAATGGGAGAAGGAGCTCACAAGATACGTCACGGAGTTGCCAATTTGTGCTTGATTGATTACAACTTCAAAAATTCATAACTGTCTTATTTCTTATCAGATTTTGATCAAACTTTCACTAATCTGTTCCTCTCATTTTTCTTCCTTATTCAAATCAACTTAATACCAGGGTGGACTTTCCCTTTAATAATTTGGATATTAGTTTTTGTGTACAAAACGAATGGGGAAATGGTGTTTTCTTATTCCATTTGTGAATAAGATGTATTTCTTTCCTCTATAGCTTTGATTGTCCTTTATTCTTGACTTAAATATTGATCTAGATGATAGAGCAAATCATATGAAATTTATGGATATTGAAAAAAATTTGAATACATAAAAATTCCATAAAGCAATGAAATAAATGTGATATAAAATGGAATGTAATAATTAAATCTATCTGAATGTTTTTTAAGCTTACCAGTATCATTTTACAAAAAGAAATATTCTTCAGAATTTTTCAAAAATTTTATTATTAACAAAAATATGAATTCATGAATAAAATTTGCATAAATTATAGTACAATTATAAACGCTAATAGAGCTATTTTTAACACAGATATCTTAGGTCATCAGAAATTATCAAATCGTTTGCTCAATCTGTGTTTCAAACTATGTTTTAACTACTTAATTACATAATATGAATTTTATATACTCTTTCCAACTTTCAGGAGTCATTCCGTAACGGTCATTCCGTAACGCTGTTTCATTTCATATTTTACATCATATTTCAAATATTTTAAAAACAGATTTCCAGGAACACGGTGACATATCAAAGCTAACATACTACAGAATGCAACAGCAATCTTGAAAACCGGATACATATTCCAAGTTCACAGAGTTTGAGCAATTTTTATTCTGGTTGAAAAGTCATTTCCGTTTTGTGTCATTCCATAACGGAACAATATAATACTTAAGAGCTACTGTCTGAGAGAATCAGGCAGATTTGAAAAAAGTCGGAAGATGGGGGTCGGCGGATTTCTTTTATATTTTAAAGTTGTGGTTTATACAGAGTATATCCTACGAAAATGATGTTTAAATTTTCTATTCATAATTCCATTCATAGTTATCCCTACCCCCTAAAAATAGCCCTTTTTGGTACCTATCAAGGACATGAATTTTGAAATTTAGTGCAACTTTCATTCAGAGTAAAAATGCAATTATGATTATACCATTCAAACAAAACTTACAGGATTTCTCCTTCTATCCTTCCTCTTATGATTTGTATAGACAATATTTAAAATAAGGTGTTGGATCATTCCATTATTTCTATAGGGGTGATGCAAATTTTCCCATTTTTAAGAAAATTGAAAAATGCCCATTTTGGGTCATTTTTAAAGTGGTGTATCTCAAATGGCCCAACTTTTTAAAAGTTGGTTTTGCCATTGAATGTGGGCCAAACCTAGGTCAATCCATTCCAGGTTTCAAATTCGTGGAGTGTCTTTTACTTTTTTTGTCCCAAGCCGCTTGAAATAGGTAATTCCAGAGAAAAGCTGAAAAATGTCGTTTTTGAATGAGTGGTACATTTTTTGTAAATTTATGAATATTCGACTGAAAAGCAACGGAACTACTGTAAAAAAAAAAAAAAAAAAAAGTCATTTTATCGTCGGAAATGTTATTTATACGTTTTTTCTTCACATTTGCTCACATTTGTACATTATACATACCTAGAATACTCAATGGACGACTCCAAGCATGCCAAGGGAAAAATTGTCCCATATAGACCCTATAGTTATACGTATGAATTTTCATTCATAGTAAAAATTTATTTATGATTATGCCATTCAAACGAAACTTGCAGGATTTCTCCTTCCATCCTTCTTCTCAAGATCTGTATAGACAATATTAAAAATAGATTGTTGGATCATTCCAATATTACTATAGGGGTAATGCTAATTTTTCCATTTTTAAGAAAAATGAAAAATGCCCATTGTAGGTCATTTTTGAAGGAGTATATCTCAAATGGCCTAACCTTTTTAAAGTTGGTTTTGTTACTAAATGTGGGCCAAAGCTAGGTAAATCCATTCCAGGTTTCAAATCCGTGGAGTGGTTTTCATCTTTATTTTTATTTTTTTTTGTCACCACCCGCTTAAAATAGGTAATTTCCGCGAAAAGCTGAAAAATGTCGACTTTGAATGAGTGGTACATTTCTTGTAAATGTATGAATATTCTACTGAAAAGCAATGGAACTATTGTAAAAAAAAAAAAAAAAAAAAAAAAAGGTTATTTATATGTTATTTCCTCACATGTGCTCACATTTGTACATGTAAACATACCTAGAGTACTCAATGGACGACTCCCAGCATGCCAAGGGAAAAATTGTCCCATATAGACTCTATAGTTATATTTGCATTCATAGTAAAAATGTATTTATGATTATGCCATTCAAACGAAACTTGCAGGATTTCCCCTTCCATCCTTCTTCTTAAGATCTGTATAGACAATATTTAAAAAAAAATAGATTGTCGGATCATTCCATTATTACTATAGAGGTAATGCCAATTTTCCCCATCAAGAAAATTGAAAAATGCCCATTGTAGGTCATTTTTATCGTCGGAAAGGTTATTTATATGTTATTTCTTCACATTTTCTCACATTTGTACATGTAAACATACCTAGAGTACTCAATGGACGAACCCAAGGGAAAGATGGTCCTACGTATTTATAACAGAGAAGGTCAGTTGGAAGGAATTGTGCAAAAGATAAGAAATAATGTGTATCAGTCCCGTACAATATTTTGGGTAATGGACTAAGCTAGAGACATATGAATAAATTGGGAGGTCAAAATTTTTCTTCTTTTTTTCATATGTTTAGTTTGTATAAACCTGAGAAAAAAAAATCAGAAAATCGAGTTTGATTGAAAATGTTTCTGGAATTACTTAATTATTATAATTTTATTTAGAATCACTAGAGAATACCTTTACTTGATTATCCTATCATTGGTTATGTAAATTTGGTACGAGTTTATAACTGAAATCCTGCTATCGTCAAAAGAATATTCTTTTTTTTACAGTAACTTTCCTTTTCCCCCTTTTTCGAGTTTAATCAAAACCATATTGTTAATGTTACAGAATCTTAGCTGCACATTTGTTATCATTTTAAAGTCTGTAAAATTTTCTCTGAAAAAACAACAAATTCATTAATTTTGAGATGTTCATAGCAGCTGCTGAATATTGGGAAAACTCGGAAGTTCGATCTTCAGAATGTATCGCTATTTTCAACGGAGGACCCTGATTATTGACTCTTGTTTCAAGCTTTTTCTTTAGCATGGCTGTTGCTTGAATGATTTACATTTTCAATATGAAACATGCACGATAATTACATTTTATAATCTTTATTTTTGTTTGATTGTGCCCATCCCCTTAAAATTAGACGTTTATTCTAAATTTTTCGTTTTTTTTCCCCTACATACTATAGACAAAATTATTAGAATTTTTTTTATCTTAACATGATTAAAGATGAAAAGAATTGAAAATAGTATACACATTAACCCTGCTTTGTATTATGAAACATAAACTGCTACTTTTTTCTTTCACCGACAGGAATAAAAACCATAATTTCATTCACAACACAATGTTATCCAATCCAATATAACCAATCAAAATGTGGGTAAAACAAAAAAATCTGCATACTTTTTCTGTTTGAATGATCAGATTTCTTAAAATATTTCTCAAAATATATAAAAAAGTTTCAGGGGGAACTTACTTTTTGGGGTTGGGTAAATGATGACGAAACGTTAACCGTTTCCCAACACGTAATACAAAAACCGTCTTTCCAAAAACACACTTCTTGCTGTTTTATCTTATTGCTACATGTATGTTGTTTTTTTTCTTTTTTCTTTTTTTTCTTTCTTTCTTTCTTTCTTTTTTTTTTTTTTTTTTTTTTTTAGGGGGGGGGGGTTCTGATAAATGATTTCTAACCCGTTAGTTTGAAATTTGACGTTTTTTTATCGCAGTGTTCGTACTTGTGGAAAATGATATTAGGGTTTTGTTTCATTTACGGAATTGGGAACCCCATTCCATTTCCGTAATTACAAAACTTCGGATTAACGAACCTTCGGAATTAACGAAGTTTTGATTTAATGAACTTTTGGATCAACGAACCTTTGGAATCATAAAAACTGGATAAACGACATGTAACCATTTAAATATTATCGTCGTCCACTTGAATTGCATTAATATTTCGCCATTGCAATAATTATGATTTCTGTCCAATTTTGCACAGGTTTGGTGGAATAGGGTTAAAACTACTTTATCACTATTTTTTCCCATTTTGTCATATTGGTAAATACGACAACATGAAACTCTTGTTTATGTAATATGCGCAGCATAATTCCACATCAAGTTATCAAAAGTGAAATTACGAAGGCACTCTATGACCAAGTATTGGGTAAATCAATGTGGAGTTATGTCTTAAATTTGGGTTGATATAATTTAAATAGGTTAAACTTTCTTTGTTCAAAATGTGAACCCTGGCATATTTTAAATATAATCTTCACATAGGTAGAGATGATTTCTCAATTCTTAAAAGAAAAAAATATTAAAATTAGTAATTATTAAGGTATCCTGTGACCAGGACATTCCTAGATTAGTTAACAGGGGCTAGGTCATTGATATTAGGATTACTGAATTATCAGAGCTCAAAACTTGATTCTCTCTTATTTTATCCAAAAATGTTAAAATTGGCATATTTTATGCACATTTTATGTAGGAAAATTTTTGCAAGGTACAAATTACTCCACCTCTTGAAATTAGGTGAGGTATTGGAAGTAGCATTATGCAGACACTCTGTGATCACCTAATTCAAAATATACGTAATTCATCGATTTTAGCGTGAGATGAATTTTAGATTAAATTAAGTTTTTATTTTTTTCTTTCAATTTTCAAAAAAGAGGGAAAATTGATGATTTTTAAGGTTTATTTCTATATAACACACATTACTCCACACTCTCGAAATCGAATATTGAAATTTGCACTATGGAGGCACTATGCGACCAATTATTGATTGAAAATAGGTTAGGTCATTTACATTAGCTTGATATGAATTTAGGTTTCAATTAACGTTTTTTTATTTCAATTTTCAAAAAAAAAATATGAAAGATGGCATATCTTAAGGCCACCACACACCTTACGATTGGTCTGCGATCCGATTTCAAAAGAAAAAGTAACATCATTTGTTAAATCATTTAAAAACGAAAAATATTTTTGATTGAGGGTCTCAATAGTCATAGAGATAGTATATAAAATCGATAACACGGCCTTTGCCGAGTTTTCTAGTCGGTGGAATGTCCAAATCGGCTCCGAGTCGTAGTGACGTCATAAGAATCGTACGACTGCCTAAGATTTGAAACTAATTTTGACCTTATTCCCTGTAGAAAGCTGACAGCTCACCAAAACCGCATGTTTAGTATTCATATTACTTTTCAGAGCCTGAATGGGGTAGATTTCATTTGTTAAAATGCCAATATTTAATGCCATAGCGATTTATTTCACAAATCGGATCGCAGACCATCGTAAGGTGTGCGGTGGCCTTTTGGTGTATTTTTACATAACAAATACACATTACTCCACACTTTTGAAGAAGCATTATGAAGGCACTGTGAAAGCACTCTGTGACTAAGTATTGATTAAAAATAGGTTAGGTCATTGGTATTAGCCTAAGACGAATTAATGTTAAAGTTATTGTCATTTTCTTGCAAATTTTCAAAAATGCGAAAATTGGCATACTGTAAGGATCCTTTGACATAAGTTTTTTTTTAAAAATACACAACAATTTTGAAATTCATGATGGCCCAACATGCCCAAGTATGATTTGAAAATACATTGGGTCACGTATTATTTTGTTTGTCAACGTTAGCATTGAAAAACACTTTTTTTTTTTTTAATTGTCGAAAGTTAAAAATGGTAGTTTTTAACAGACATGTGCATAAAAAGTGTAAGACACTCCACACTTGTGAAATCATAAATCAAAAGTGGATACGTGAAGACACTTCCTGACCAAATATTAGCTCATAAAAAGTTGGGCCATTTTTGTTATACCCTGCTGAATTTACCGTAAATTTGTATTTTTTCAAATTTTTCAAAAATCGAAAAAAATTAGAACTTTCCAAGTAAAAATATCACCATTTAGTCCAATCATTTATTATTCAATTTTATATCAGAAGCACCAACAAGGTAAAGATAGTTTGTGGCAAAAATTGCAAAGAGGGTCATTTTACCTAGGTGAAACATTTACGTAAATTTGGGCGTTTTTCGTAAATTAAAAGAGTAAAAATAGGCTACAGAGGGCGCATTTTGGGGTGGGGTGGTAAAATCACTGATAAGAATGGTGGAGCGGTTTTATAGCTATTTTTGAAAATGCTTCAAAGTACTTGATCAAACTTCAAATATGAGTCCAATTTGCCGACCCCTATCTTCCGACCCCTGCCTGATTCTCTCAGACAGTAGCTCTTAATATTTCGTAGATCTGATGAATGGTTGACATGAAACTCAACAGTTGTGAAAATTTATGCATTGTACTATCAGTTTGACAATATTTATTACGATATTCATAATATTCTTCTTTCAAACTTGAAAACACTTTCTGAATGTCATTCCGTAACGCTTGGAATTGCCCAACTAGGTGAAAAGAAATTTGCGTTAGGGAATAGGCCTATAATAATTGTGAAGTACAAAGAAAAAAAAAACAACAACAACAACAGAAAATTTAAAAAATGAGACTTTGTAATGTTATAACTGCATAGAAGGAGATCACAAAGATTACAAAAAAATTGTAATTAAGATTAGAGAAAGGGTGCACATTTACATATGACGCTAAAGAATGCACAAAGCCGTTGCTCTTTTTTCAAAGGCTTCCGATTGTTTAAGATTTCAGGCTATAGTACACCAGACTGGGGAGGCGAATTCTATAAGGGGGGGGGGGGTGGAAATACATGACATAAATAAACAATTATATCATTACGAATGATTCCGTTCCTCCCAGCTGAGTACAGGATGTAGAGCGAGATACGGTGGATATGACCGCTATATAAATATCCATTATTATTATTATTATTATTATTATTATTATTATTATTATTATTATTATTATTATTATTATTATCATTATTATTATTATTATCATCATTACTTCTTCACCTACGTAACTGTCCCATCTCAGGTCTGAGTGGAGAGTAAAACCAAGAAGGCGCATGGATGCAACAACTTTAATGGGGTTATTGTCGATAGTGATGACCGGGGGAGAGACATATAATAGTCTGCAGAAAACTAATGAGCATTAGTTTACATTTCTCAGGCTTTGGTTTCATATAATTATGACTCCATTCGCAAATAGAATCTACATAAGTCATGTGTTTGAAAATTATTGTGGCCGCGGCTTTCTTGGTAATTTCCACTAAACTGAGGTCGGCATAATCAAAATTATCTCTGCAAGATGATTTTAAAACCCCTTTGGTAATTGCATCGGGAATTAAAATATATGTCCCGCCTTTTTGACTGTGCATATCAACCATTCCATTGTGACTCGCGTGACTTTAGAATTTGTCTATTATATTGCAAATATATGACATGTTGTTTCTTTTTTATTTGTTTATTTAGTGAAAGTACAGAAATTAAGAATTTGGGCATGTAAGCTGTGACAGGCTAGTAATTAGCCTTTTATACACCAACCGGCATTAGGATTATTTTGTATAAATATATTTCTAAAAATTCATATTTTAGGAATAATAATTTGATGAAATTTAACATTCGAAAGCAAACTGGCTGTCAATAATTATGTAGCAGGCATTAAAAATAAGATCTTGACATTGTTACAGTGACTGGTACGGTCTTTTCCGAGTCATAAAAGAGTGAATCGTTTAAAAAGTGATTGCCCAATGCACAGTGCAAAAAAAAAAACAAAAAAAAAACATAAATTTATTAACTGGCGTATTGGGTGATTTGCCTTCACAGGCTTCATTTGCACAAGTACTGACGCAATCGAAATGA
The DNA here is from genome assembly GCA_025618425.1 of Heliocidaris tuberculata. Lineage (NCBI taxonomy): Eukaryota > Metazoa > Echinodermata > Echinoidea > Camarodonta > Echinometridae > Heliocidaris > Heliocidaris tuberculata. Next base: position 34,905,458 of record CM046843.1, read on the forward strand.
CGCCTCGTGTGAGCATGGTGAGCCGGGCTTTAAGCTTCTATAGAGATAACGGGCCTTCCATTTATAACAGCGGGTACGATTCAAAGTACACTCAAAATGTGTAATTGACTGATTCTGCAAGCTTAATCGACGTTTAAGAACTCTGTCAAAAACTAGCCAACTGTTTTGCTAAAAGCTGCACGCTGGACCCAGGGTATACAAAATAATGACGGCGGTGAGTATCCTGCATCGTGCTCGCCCAGGAAAGCTGATAGACATATATATCTTTTTTTGTTGTTGTTGTAATTTTCAATTATGAATATTTTGATATCTCAAAGTGAATTACAAAAGCTCACGATCTGTTTCCATAATGGTAACAGACAATAACTACAATTGAGAATATTGCGGTCATGAATTCCCTAAATTGAGAATTGTTCCTCATCATCAACAACAAATTGACGCCGCATGCATGGTTTGTATCATTATCTTGGTTTATATATTTCTCGGGACAGCTAAAAATCCATTCTCAGTAACCATGGTAACCCTTTCTCCATCTCCCCGTCTGCTGTTGTGCATTGAATTCTCTCCTGACGTTTTAGTCGGCCCCGGTGTTGTCCTGCCCCGAATTGTCGAGTTGGACACATGCTCTTCTAAGATGGCGGCGTTCATAGCTGAGATGCTGGACCGTTGAGTGGAAGAAGCTCGCGAAAGCCTCGATTGTAAATCCGCTTCAACGGTCCTTTAAAGAAATAACAAGTTCAGTGTTAGCACTTCACTAATTCAGTAAACGCTTGCAAAATTATTTTACAGATTTAGTTAAATTTACACAAAGATCCATCTTAAAGAAACAAGCCTGGGCGGTCTCTGAAATTCGTTTGCGAGGTGGATTCCACTTGAATATGCTACAAGACTGTAAAAGGTGAGTGAAATGCAAGTCGATCTGATGAACTTCTCACGATTTGCATGACATCTACAATAAGACAAAAGCCTTGAGGTCGACATACATTCACATGTTGCGGATGCACCACAAGGAGGAGAAAATGATGAAGAAGAAGAAGAAGAAGAAGAAGAAGAAGAAGAAGAAGAAGAAGAAGAAGAAGGTGACGAAACATGATGAAGTGAATAAAAATGGAAATAAGTGAACACACAGGAGTACGGCTCGACAATTTCTAATAGAGGGGGTGGTGCACTGTCACATTGTGACTGCATGCCCTGACCCTCATTCATTTGTAAATTAGGGTAGATGAACTCTCATAATTAGCAGTTGCAACTTGAATAGGTTTGGTTGTTAAGCACCAGAGGCAGCTTTCTGTAGGGAAATCTCTAAACCAGGTGTGTGTTCTTTTGTTTGCTGAGAGAGGAATTGGGTGTGGTAAGGTTTGTTATAGAAGAGAGGTTAGAGCATACTGATAGTGTGAGAGGAGAGATGAGATGCTACTCAATTTTTGAGAGGGGAGGTTGTGTGTGGTTTGGGGAGGAAAAGAGAAGGCAACAGAGGTGAAATTGCAGACTAGCCACCTGTATTTTGGCAGCCATGTTAAGCAATGTTCTGCACCTAGGAGTTCCCGGCAGCACAGGCCAGGAGAAGCCTTCACCACCCCTCACTTGCTGACTGTTTTATGAACTGGACGAGCTGGGCTCGTATCGACTCGTATCTGCTCGTATCTCGCAGATCGTATCTCGTCTACTCGTACCAATCGTCGTTTCTACTTGTACATAGTACCATGCAACAGTAATGGTATCATCAGCCTGCATCTCAATACAACGTGACTTCGTAGTCTTTCATCAACATTTGGAACTCCATCTCATCCCGCTCACTTCCCAGAACCGCCGACTGGACTCGCTACATTATGAAGCTCTAAGCTACAACAATGCACCCATGGTTTGACTGTTAATTACAACTCATTTGCGATATTATAGCGAATATTCTTTTGAGGCCACAGATCTCTATAATAGCTTTTAATTGAATTAATTAATGCCACATTATATGTGTAATTTTGATCTGTTAACAGGGTAAAGTTCAATGTCTAGTAACAGTAATTCGTATTATAATGATTGAAGTGATTTACTTCTAACCCATACTTTCAATGATTGTTTGATCAATAGTTTATTGTTGAATATTTCATTGATTCTTTATCTTGTATTCATAAGCCATATATATAAATACCTTATTATTTCATATTCAGTTCACTGTATCTGAGCGATGTGCTCTGAATTAAATTTTTGTAAACTTTATATACATTTGTGAAGTCGCTTTATTCTTAGTTATGTTAGTCCTTGGTATTCTTTCCACCAGAACCCAACTTATCGTCAGACTAGTTTAATTACAGGACATATCTGAAATATAATGCACCCAGTTCGCCGACTTTTTAGCCAAAAATTGACTAGCAGGAAAATGAAGGTGTTCACTTATTTGCAAATGTGCCGACAGTCATTCTTCCCTACTCCCCCCCCCCCCCAACAAAAAATAAAAATAATAAATAAATACATGTAAAATAAAATAATTAATCAATTAATTTAAAATTATTATTTCCTGACAAGGCTATAAAAGCTCCACTTTTTTTGCAGAAAATGTTCAATCGGTGGTGGACCCCCACCCCCACACAACCTCTAATAATGCCCCTGAATACAAATACTTACATCCGTCTAAAACAGCATGCAGCTATAACTCCACAGGACACTGCGACCATGAGAAGAACATAGAGTACTGAAAATGCTATGAGTCCAGGACGACTGTTAGCAGGTTGATGGTCACTTGAATCTTAAAAAGACAAACGGCAAATCAAGAAATGCATACCATGTTTATCATTTAAAGTTCGTGAAGTGCATATATAAAAGCAGTGAAGGGGCAGTGGCAATTGGGGTAGGGACTCATGTTCCCTACTACCCCTCCCCCTCCCCCTCCCCCAAACAACAAATCAAGCAAGAAAAGTGCCCTGATGCGGATAATAATTATGAGCCCCTTCTAAATTAATTAGAAATCCCCCCCCCCCACACACACACACACACAAATATAGTTATTACCTTTTACGTCGTCCCATGTGTCCGTAGATAGAGATATAAATTATGTTTTCCAACAGGTTGGTCACAACCGGTCGTGCACCTCCTTGCGCTTGGTCTGCGACGGATTTTGCAGAAAACCCTTGCGTCACACGCACGGGTCTGCACATTTTTTCCAAGCACGTAGGAGCACGCAGGACACGCAAGGAGGCTGTTGGACATGTCCAATCTCTGTGTGTGACTACGTGTTCTGATGAACGCCATGACACGCGCAGCCGCCGCTCGTGCTTCTTACGACCATCGAACGAGCTCCTTGCGGAGGTCTCACAAAGCCCATGGCTCCATACAGAGCCGTGACACGTTGCGCGTCGGTTGCACATCGGTTGAAGGGTACCTGTACGGCGGCTGTACGTTCACCTCAAGAGTACTTGCAGGTAATACGGGGTATGTTAATGAGGAGGGAGCAAGACGCGCGCCCAAGAGGAGATGCAGAGGGGTGCACGACTGGTTGTGACCATGACAAACGAAAGACGTACGAATCGCAGGAGTTGGCCCACAGCCGATCACAGCTGCGGACACGCATGTGCAAAAACAAACACGATCAGTTGTGACCATAGGTTGTGACCAGGGGTGGTATTATGAGATTCATTTTATCTTGATTTTAGTGAAAAGATTTTAATTGTCATAACAAATTTCAAACTGCAACATTTCATTGGTGTCTGCGCAGATGAATTCCGCGTACGCAGCCACTTTTGCGCAGGCATTAACCAATGATGCACCATAAGCGTTCATTTTGTAATGACAGTTAAAATTATTTCACTAAAATCAAGATAAAATAAATCTCAGAATACCACCCCATAGCATTAGCGATTAAAAATGTACTCAACGACACAAATAGGGTATGGGAACTTGATATATATCGATAAATGGTATTCTTTTCTTTTTCTTTTTCTTCATAGGCGCACTGACACATACTTATGTAATGTTTATTGTTGTTATTATTATTACTTTTAATATTATTACTATTATTATTATTATTATTATTAGTAGTAGTAGTAGTAGTAATAGTAGTAGTAGTAGTAGTAGTAGTGTTAATGGTAGTAGTACTTGTAGTAATAGTAGTAGTAGTAGTAGTAGTTATAGTAGTAGTATTTTTATTGTCATTATTTTTATTAAAAGCAAGGATTTTTCATAAAGAAAACAATATCGGCCCATATACGCCAACTAAATTATGATTCCATTTCCATGTACATATTTTCATGCCAACAAACACCTGTTCACCTTAAGGATTAAGGAAAAGCTGAGAGTAGTATGAGTGGCATACTTACCTGTAGTTAATATCATGGTAGTCATCTGCCATTGTCTTTCCATGATACCAGAGTTTGACGGTGAAGAGTTCACATCTGTCAATGAAATTTATATATATATATATATATATATATATATGTATATATATATATATATATATATAGATATATATATATATATATATTTATATATATATATATATATATATATATATATATATGTATATATATATATATATATATATTAGTATTCTTTTCTTAACAAAGAAAAACATCATAATGAATATGATTAACAATATATCAAAGATAAGGTATTTATTTGAATGTATAGTTACAAAGAAGGTTATAAGTAGCGCTTATAGTACATTGTAATGGTAATGCCTTACTCGCTTTGATGTTTCACGTGCATTCACTGCATTACATCAAATTTATGATCGTAGCCCGTAGGCCCTTATCAAAGATGTACAGAAGTTTTGGAGTATCCTGAATTATGTTTGAGAGTTAAGGCAAAGTGTACACATACTGTATTTTAAAACTGGTTACGGAACTGCAGAATAATCTACTTCAATTCATTTCGTGCACTTGATTTCAAGTTGTCTCGAAACAATTATATTAAAATGAATGTTTTTAACGCTGTTTTATACTTCCATGATGGTTTCGTCCGAGAAAGTTTTTGATGGAAATAAAGTGAATGAACTAGATAACCAATCAATAGTTGAAAAATGGTTTAGAAAAAGGGAATAGACCCCCCCCCCTCCCCTCCCCCCCCCCCTCCCCTCCCCCCCCCCCCCCCCCCCCCCCCCCAAAATAGAAATGAACAAAAACATGAAAATACAAATAAACAAAAGAGTGTGGAAATTCCGGGTCCCTCTACTTTTGACTTCCCTTTTTGAAGTGGTGGAAGGGTTAGTTACGTTCTTGCACCCGTAGTATGTGCAAAGGGTTTTACCTGTTGTTCCTTCTAGCTCTGTTGGATGTCCACTATTCCTCACTAAGTTATCAAGCTCCTCTCCAACGATGAAACAGAAGATGTGGTGTAACAGGTACATGACATAAAGACAGTTCACATGAAAATCCATTCTACTGCGCACAGTTCAACATTCAGTGACGTGATGCAGCAAATAAACTGCAACAATGCTAGTTACGTAGTATATCACACATGTATGCTGGAGACTTGTCTTGTCAAAATCCCAATAATGAATTGCCTTCAGGGCATGGGCCTTGGTACAAAACATGCTTGACTTAGAGCTGTGAGAATTGTACATTTGCTGAGAATTTTATACGGAAATGAAAAATTTATTCACCAACCCGTCTTATACACCCCTATATTACGGATACGAACTGTTAGTCCTATTCCATTCTCAACATGTAAGAACAACATTATTTCAGTATAGCTAAAATAATTTGACTCAGGCCACAACCCAGAAAATGACAATCAGCTTTGCCCTAGAAAGGTGTTTCATAGTGTTTGTATAATTCATACTCAAATCCGGGAGGTTGTTCCAAGAGAGACAGAGAGAGAAAGAGAGAAAGGAGGGGAAAAGGAGAAAGACTGAACAAAAGGAAAGAAGGATTGAGTGGTTACGATGACAGGGCGAAAGAAAGAGAGAGGGGAAAAGGAAGGAGAGGACAGAAGTAGAAAGAAAGAGAGAAGGAAGAAGTGAGGGAGAGAGAGATGGATGAGGAAGGGATGGAATGAGGAAGGGAGGGAGGGAAAGAGAGAGAGAGAGAGAGAGTGAGAGAGAGGAAGGAGAAAAGAGAGAGACTAAATGAAAGATAAAATAAGGAGAGGAGGACTGAGTGGTTACGGTGACAGGGAGAGAGAGAGAGAGAGAGAGGAGGGGGAAAAAGAGAAAATAGAGCTTGCATATTCAGTGGTTATCAAGACCATTTTTATCCAACGACCTTGAACATTTAAAGAGAAACAAATTCCCAACTGCCTCTAAATTATGATACATGTACTATCATCATTGCTGAGAATTATGACAGTGGATATATACTGAGATAACCGAAAATGGAAGGTGCCCTTTACTTTTCAACAAGTTATAATCAAAATGTAAGCAAATTTCATTTACATTAACGCCTGCATTGATGATACATTTTTAATCAAAGAAGATTCAATTGTCGAGCATGTGTCGTACAACCATAGGCGTATCCAGGGGGGCACAAGGGGGCCATGGCCCTCAGTTCATCCACTAAAAAAAGTACTTTGTGTGATTCCTTCAACCATTATGATGCATTTAGTTAAAATGAAATTGTAGGTACATTGCTTTCAAGACCTAATAAATTAAGGAGAATTTTCCCAAAATTTCTCGCTCGGTCGCTTTAAACGCCTCTTTTATATTATGCACTAGAATTAAATTTGAAATATCTTCAAACATACAAATAAATAGTTTATGCATGAATTATAAAGAATATAATCTGTGCAAACACTTTAAATCAAAACGCAATGAGGCATAAAAATTTACTCGCTCGGTTTTCTCGCTCGAAAATAACTATTACTCAAATGACACTACAATGGATAAAAACAAAATCAAATAAAATGCATAATTTGCAAATCATGAGTAGAAGCTTAGGTGAAAGGAACATCGGAACATTTTTTTCTGGATCACCATTTGTTCGGAAGTCCCCCCCCCCCCCCCCCCAGATAGTGAAGGTGTGTGCGTGTGTGTGTGTGTGTGTGCAACTATATATGACTCTGTGATTTTGTGTGTCACAAAGTTTGCAGTTGGGTTTGATGACCTACATTAATTCTTTAAGATATGTTAGGCTGCATGGTGATCAACAGCATCTTATAAAGAGAGAGAAAAAATTTCTGAAAGGTGTTTAAACACAGTCTCGGCTTGAGAGACTGAAAAGACCTCTAATAAGTAACATAACTACATCAAATATAAATGTGAGCGAGCGTATAATAGAGCAAGCCTTGACGAAATTAAAGTAAAGTTGCTCTAAATCGCTATAAATTAGGGACACAATATCAAGAATGATAATGGCACTTATCAAAAAAGAAAAGGAGCAGGAGTATGTCATATTTTTTTAAAAGAGCAATTATCAGAGGATGAAACATGTGGTATTTGTCGCACATGAATATTGGCACTTTATACCAGAGGTAAAAAAGGGCACTTATGAGAATGGTAAAGGGGTGTTTTTTTTGGGGGGGGGTTGGTTTTTTTTTTAAAGAAGAGTGTACTTGTCGAATTAGAACGGGCACCTCTCAAATTTGAATAGAGTATATGGCCACAGGTAAAGATGCACTTATCAGACGGAAAGGGGGTAATTCTTGTATCTGAAAAGTGAGAATGGAAAAAAGGCAGTTATTGAAAGAGATTAATAGGTACATTTGATGCAAATGATTTAAAAAGGAATTGTCGAAGGAAAGATTTTATTAGAAGTTTTATGAGAGATGAAAAGGGAAGAGGCTCGTTTATAGAAATAAAGTAAAGGGAGCACTTATCAGAAAGAATAGGGGCAATTATAAGATTGGAAAGGGGAACGTATTATAATATAAAGAATACTTATAAATGGGGAAGGGACACTTCTTACTATAAGGAAAAGGGACAGTTGTCAAGGAAGAAGGGGCAATTATAAGATTGGAAAGGGGAACGTATTATAATATAAAGAATACTTATAAATGGGGAAGGGACACTTCTTACTATAAGGAAAAAGGACAGTTGTCAAGGAAGAAGGGGCACCTCTCAGATTTTAATAGGCCTCTGGCAATTATCAATGGTAATAAAATCAAATTTTATATGATTATGGAACGGGCAGGAATATAAAGGAAAGGGAGCACTTATCTAATAAAAGGGGGAACTTCTAGGATACCCAAATTCCTGAAATACTGGGGACACTGTACCCCCTCCCCCTCCCCCACCCCCACCCCACAACGCCTGATTTTAAATAATCCTAAAATTTCTATAAAGAGTTGATGCGTCATTCTGAATCCTGAAAGAAGACTCATGAACTTGTAGAAGATGTGATAGATAGACTGTCATTTTAGAGAATGCTGTACAGTCCCGAGAAGTCACGTGAAAATATCTGAGCTTGTTTTCTACAGTTTGTTTATAATACCATGCTTTATTAGGCCTAGATTTTGCATTAACTGTGCATTAAAGAGGCGGGGATGTATTGCCCATTTGTACCAATGGAAAACATGTTAGTAATGGACATGGATGAGAGATTTTGATATATAAAATCGGAAATATCGGGACATTCAAATCTATCTTTAGCATTTTATCTGCATTTTATAGGAATTATCACTACAATAACAGTCTTTTAATTAAGTTTATCAATTCTATCAATTACTTTTAAGAAATTATTTCTTCCTTGAAAATTAGGGGGGATTTTTTTTTTTACGTGTCTACTCAAAAAAGTGGGGGGATGCAGCCCAGCCCCCCCCCCCCGGTTCCGCGGCCCATGATATACAAACACTTCAAATGGCGGATTTAATAAATCATTATTAGATAATTGCCATAAAAATATCACGTCGTTAGATAAATATGATCTCATTAAATAACGAAATAATCAAATCGTGTATTGTTTAGAATCAATAGCGTTAGCTATTTTATGAACAAAATCAAGGAAAGTTGCCGACGTGGAGTGTCCCTAAAGGAAAAACATTGATTCTTTTGCTGCATTTTACATGAAATAAAACATGAATACACCCTTTTGTGCAAACAACTTTCTGAAATCTCAGAAAGAAAATGAAGAACTGAAAAAAAATGACAATTTTGAAATGTCATCTACAGATGCATTCTTTTGTAAAAATATAACTATCAGCTAGTCTCAGCCATAAGAGATACAGACATAAATGAAACATTTGTTCATTTATTTATTTATTTACTTATTTATTTACCTATTCATTCATCTATTTCTGATATTTATACAGGGTAGCACATTTTTACCGATAGTAGTGGTTTTCCATGATGCCCCGTTTGATAACAAAAAATATCAAATAACGTTTTATGCATATGTTTATCATGTATAGGCATAAGCATATTACATTCATTATATTTCATCGACTATGTCCCTGTATCGTAAACTGTTTTATTTAATATGAATATAAATATATATTCGTAAATATTGTTATACAATAATAAAACAAATCTTTTCTATAAAGAGTGGGATTCTCATGATATTTTCCATGAAACACGACTCCTTTTTTTAATTCCATGTTAATTTGAGGTAAATTTCTTTTCAACTTGATACGTTTCATAAAGGAAAACTTCAAAGTAAGAAAATCGTTTAAATGTGTAAGATTAGGATCACTCTTATCTAAATTATATGACATTTCTTTTAAATGTATATCAAATTAAATGCTATAATAGCTTCATTCATCGGCTCTTTTAAAGTCATATTTCTTTTTCTTTTTCAACAATTAATAAATAAAGTACTGGAAGACGGTCACTAATGGCAGCAACTAAAAACGTTACTAAACAATTATTGAATAAAAAATGGCAAATATATTATGAACAGTATTGCAGGTTTGACAGTTAAACGTGTATGTTGAAGAATAAAGGAGTACATGTACATGGAATAATTAAGTCATACAAGTATCTTAGAAGAAGAACAGCTAGACACAGATAATCAGTGATTTTGAAATCACTAAAGAAATGTAAATCTTATTTTCTCTATTTTTCTGAATTAAGAATTATAACAAAGTCAGTGAGTATAACCTGAGTAAATTGATTCACTGCATGAATGCAATGAAAATGCAAGTTGTATAGCTGAAAACACTGAGTATGAAATATTTCATATCATATATCATATTATTTCATCTTCTCTTTGAATGACTATAAATATACATGTATATTTGTTTCCTGCATGTCATATTATTGCGTGAAAATGCAATGCTCAATTTGTACTACTACCCTGGTCACTAGATTCAAATATAGCACAAAAGTGTGCACCATCTTCACCCCTACGGGAATATACCACAATCCATCGTTCACTTGCAAACATACTAGGCAGTAACAAAGACAATGACAATGGCTTTAGGAAATCCTCACACATATCACCATGCACAGGTACCCACTGTTTCCTGGGTGGAGAGTGGCAGTGAAGATTAATGTCCAGCCAAAGGAAGTTTGTGCCATGGCAGGGATTTGAACCCCGTACCAATAATATTGATGCACTGTCCGGTGACTTATCCACTAGATCACTGCGCCTCCAAATATGACTGGTAAAATATTTCCATGTAAAATCCGACAACTGTATAGTTTAAAAGAGGTTGAGAGGACCCTTCCCTAATACCCTCATCCAATGTTATTGCAATGGCAACTTAAATTCGCATGTCATGAAAAGAAAGCCATTTAATATTAGGTAGTAAAAATATGGATATACAGGGGCGGCGGAACGTCTTTCAAAGTGGGGGGGGGGGGGGCACCAGCAAAAAAGGGGCACCAACAGGGGGTTAACATAAAGCGAAAAAAGGACAAGGTGAAAAACATATATTTTTTGGGGGGGGAGCAAACATGTCGTTTTGCCCCCCCCCCCCCAATTAATCCGGAGATGTGAAATTAAATAAAAATATGTCCCTCTTGCCTCCAGATCCACTGGCACTGCCTTACAAAAATATGGGTAGGCCTACCTGTTACTAAAGCCGCACCGACTCTTTGAAGCTATAGATATGGCTCTTTTCGTAAGAAACAGTGGGAATCATAAGTAAAAGGGGACATTTATCAGAAGAGGAAAGGGCACTTATCAGAGGTGGAAAGGGGCACTTGAAAGTAGAATTTGCATGCATTTTGTTCTAAATGAGAAATCTCATGATAAAACAGAAGAATGGTAGGTTAATGGTTTTAATTATGTACTGCTGTACATAGTCAACTACTTTAATGTTTGTTTTTGTCTTGTGAATGTGTGTTCTGTCCCAATGATTTTTCCTTTCCCTCTTCTCTTTTCCTTTCTCAAATGTATCTTGTCATGTAATTATCTTTCCCCTTTGTACATATAACTTTCTTCTCTCTTTTTTTTTTTTTTTTTAGATGTCATATGCATATGTAATACAATGCATTTATTACATTTAAGTAGAATATTTTTTTGGGGTAGAATTAGTCGTTAGCCATATTACTAGTAATTTGAAAATTAATTATCATGCAATCGCCTTGAGAGCTAGGGACCTTATTTCACAAGCTATGCTTTCCTAGGTCTCTCGTCTTTCTTCATGTTACATACTCTCTTCCTGTTAGGTTGTTAAATCATCGTTATTATTTACTATGTAGCTATTTTCTCATACATGTATTATTTTGTTGGTCATATGTATCTTATGTATCCTGAAGAAAGATAAATAAACTTGAACTTGAACTTGAACTTGAACTTATAAGAGGTGACAGGGATACTTATGAGAAGAGGAAAAGGGCACATATTAAATAGCTAGGAAAGGGGCACTTATTAGAATAAAAGAGGGGGCACCTATCACATTTGAAAAGGGGCTTATCAGAAGGAGAAAGTGGAAACTTATTAGAAGGGAAAAGGGGCACCTATCAGGAGTGAAAATGCATTGATCAAATGCAGAAAAGGGCACAGTATTAGAAAGAAAAAGGGGCACCTATCAGTATTAAAATTGCACTTACATGTAGGAGAAATGGGCAATTATTACAGAGACAAAAAAATTATTTTGATATAATTGACCTTTGTTTTCTGTAGAGTATAACCCCACATATTCTGTTTGGTCGATCTGAAATATATTTTCCTACGTTTTGTCGAGGTTTTGTTTCTATTTACTTTGCTGCCATCATGTTTTGTTTTGTTTCTAATAAGGATAGTGACATTACTTTTCTGTCGAGTATAATCTGATAATTATGTACAACTTTGTTTTGATATAATGTGCCTTTGCTTTGTTGTATTCTGTTCCTATTCGCCTTGCTTCTGTAGAATTTTGTTTGTTTGGTTTTGATGATAACTCTTTTATGTTAGGATTCTATTTTAATAAACTGTGAATTTCAATTTGAATTGCACTTACATGTAGTAAGCTAGATCGGAAATATGCACAGTACGCGCGCCATCTGTAGTCGACCTGACTCGAGAATTATTTATTAGAATTAATTAAGTTAAGCGCACAGTACAAATCGTATTCTTGCTTTTACAGGCTGTGGACGTGAAATCTCCCATTACTTCATCAACTATGAGCCGTCAGCATAGCATGTTAGAGAGGTTCTCTATATCGCCAGAAGATTATCTTGGTAATTTGACTTAATCATGTATCATAAAAATGGTTTGGGAATGTTTTCTACTCAGCGACTTTCGGGTATTGCTGACTGTTCTGCTCAGGCTAGGCCAAGGCAAAGGCTCCCTGAGGGCGAGCGGGTAGCGCGCGAGCATGTAGGCGCTGGCCCGGGCTCGCGCTCGCTCGGGCAGAGGCGTCGATTTGTTCGGTATAGATAAAGCTAGGATGTCTGAAGTCACACTGAAAAGTGTCAGCTTAAAAACGTGCTGATTCAGGGGGAAAAAATGGCACAATTTTGGGGGCAAATTCATCCTGTTATTACAATGTGATCTGAATTAATTTTTATCTCATATTTGGTTGGAATGTATGGAAATTAGATCAAGAGAAAATCCTGGTCATTCTTTTGACACTAAAATCAAGGACAAGTTTTTAGGCTAACTAGAAAATTAAAATAAGTTTGCAAACCCTTATATTTGTGTGTATTCAGATCGCCATTTCCCCATGCGTTTCCTATGGGAAACTGAAATTTCTGTTTTACACAAATGTTGTCACTTTTTCGCACTTTTGCACTGTGATCTGATATTCAAACCTTGAAAAAATTCATACCATCAGAAAGATTGTAAAATTTCCTATGTGGTCATGTAAAGGACAAGTTTTTGACATTAAGTATAAAGTCGTAACAGGTCTCGGAAGCTCAAAATTTGAATTTGTGTGTGTCCCATTTCTTAAATACATAACATAGCCTAGACCCTATGGCAGGAAAAAACTGAAAAATGGTCTGATTTCATTCTCTTATTTTGCAGTAGTAATTAACTGGAATTTTTCATGAAATATCATATTTCTGTCATTTTGATGGTTATTATTTTTCAATTCCAGAAAGAAAATTTAATATCATTTTGAAATAAGAGAAATAATTTTTTTCTCCAGACACCCTAATAAAGCATTGGAGGGGCAGAGCATTGTTCACAGATAATGCTAGACAGAAATAGCCGTCTGTTATGGGGAAATCTTTAATATTTCTGACATTTATCAACCTTCCCCATAGACAGACGGCAAGACGTTATGTACACAGCAAGGGTACGATCAGCCGGTCTGCACGGCGGCCGTTTTGTAACCACCCTAGATCTGTTTTTTCTCCATTTCCCCTCTATTTATATACTATAGTTAGAACTATACATAATGTGGACCATTTAAAATGACAGAAATAAAATGTCAGAGGTATAAAAAGTTCAAATATTATGACTACCGAGCTGGTATAGCTGTAGTTTTTGATACCGTACGTCCGATCCACTGCACAGTGCATATCGACATACGCTGGCAATACACACCGACACACACACACACAATCTGTGTATTGGATTACAGAGATTGGCCACATACTACGGCTAGTACGGTCTTTCAGTCTCTATGTACGGAGGTCTAGTGGAGCCAGACGCAGTCTCAGCAGAACAACCGACGATACAGAGAGACTGAAGCTTTTGGTCTAAGATAATGCTTGCCCTTTCAATGCTTTATCTATACCGAACAAATCGACGCCTCTAGGCTCTGGGCTCGGGGCCAAACTCGTCTAGCCTACTTGGCATCATGAAGCAATTGGATTTGGAATTTGGAGTTCCAACTCACTATAAAGTTAGAACATGTTATGTGAATTGTGATGTGACGTTAGGTTTGGAGCACTCACAGGACCATCACTATATGGGGCTGTGTCAGTTTTGACCTGTCACGACCTCTAAGTTGAGGAGGTAAAAACACCAATATAATCGGCAAAATTTTGAGAAAATACTTCTTTCTACATTTTAGAATGATAGAAATATCTAATTTCATGGCAGATGCTTTGATCATGTTGATAGGATCTTTATCATCTTGATCAAGTGAAATTTTCAGGCTGTTTTTGGTTGGTGATCTTGCTCCTCTCCCGCACACATGTGGGCAAGATATCACACACTTGCCTATGGGAGGCAATTGCTCACAGTATGAAGGTACTGAGTGCGAGGTTATCTCCAATAACCTCGCATAAGTGTGAGTGGGTTTGGAGAGAAGTTCAAGTAGACTAGATCTAATATCTAGCTGTCTTGATCTAGACTAGACCTCTAACGTTAGATCTACATGTATGTAGTTGCTCAATCTTCATTGTTTATGTTCGTGTTTGGTTCGAAAAAGTCAAAGACAGGTTTATTTTTAATTTTTTTAATTTTATTTTTACCATGGCGTGCCATGACATGAGGCATGCCATGACCTAGCAGCCTTTTGAAGAAAGATGGGTCATTTCATAAGGTTGGGACACAAATGTGTGACATGAACTGTATCATTAAAAGCAGTGGCGGATCTACATAGGCAGTAGAGGCGCACGGCCGATATCGGAGACTCTCCCATTTGGGAGATTGTCTCTGTTATCAGAGACTATTATAAATATTTTTGGTAGCCGATGTGGGAGACAGTCTCCCATTTGGGAGATTGATTTTCTTTGTTTACATTTGCGGCAAAGAGATTACCTCGGCGCAAAATGAAAATGTGATAAGCAGATTCCTCGTGAAAAATTACCCCTTATGACTGTCTACTTCAAAGATTCACCTACATGTGCTTTTGTTTTCATAACATTTTTTGTTATGACCCACACACACAAAACAAGTGGGTTTCTGACCTCAGGCAAAAATTTGGCTGGGATAAACAAAACTGCCTTGTTTGGGGGGGGGGGGGGGGTCACCGGCCCATGCCCCCCCCCCTCACTTTGGAAACCCAACTGGCATACCTTAAAGGGAAATCCAACCTTAATAGCAAGTTGCTTTGAAAGGAAGATGAAAAATCAGAGAAGCAGATTGGTGAAAGTTTGAACGAAATCGGACAAGCAATAAGAAAGTTATGAATTTTTGAAAGTTGTAATCACTATGCATATGGGAATTTCAAATTGGCCGAATAAGGTAATGTCACTGTGATGTAGGTGTGGACAACTCCCCCATTCGCTTTAACACACAAAACAACTAAAATGTCACTTTTTTTCAAAATGCTTTACTCAGTATGATCTTTTCGTTCATGAGGACCTGTAACAATATATCTCCAATATATTTTTAGGTACTGCCCCGAGGGTAAAAGCACCTCGAAGAAAACCGCAAATTAATGATATGTGACCCGGCACCACAAAACCACCAAAAAGTCGCAATTTTTTTTTTTCTGATTTTATCATATTTCGATAGAACAAAGTCTCAGCTTCAAAATGATACATGACTCATTATAATTGAAACTTTCTAACCCTTTTAATTCAGCGAATGAAAGGAGCTGTAAGAGAGGTTTGCTGGTATTAAATAGGGAGGAAATGAGCTCTAAAGTAAGTTGAGGCCTAATCAAGCATGCGGAGTAAGAAAACAAGAGACAAAATCAATAGAGAACGAGTCAAAAGGCCATAGCACCCACTATGAATGAATTGTCGGATTACGTTGATATTTGGTAGGAGTGTTAAACATAGTTTATTCATTCTATTGCCAAGGCTTCAAATTGTGAACTTTAGTCATTCGAAAGTTATAATCTATGATGCAAATGAGAGTGTTCTAATGGGAGATTAAGCGCACCTCGCTGGCCTGACACCTGCACTAGACAATGCCTGTTCACTCCATTTGGGTGTCTTTCTTTGTTCCCTGTTACATAACACTGGTTTGTTACCTTGTAGTCCTTCTGATATCATACATTGAACGTGTAATTTAGCCTATAATTAACTTAAATAGGACCTACTCTTTTTTTTTCACAATGATTAACCTATGTAATTTGTTTTACATAGAACTGTACTCTTTCCTTGCTCACATGAATAAACTTGATCATTCGTCCTTTTTCAGACTCTGTTTCGTCATCGAAATGGAACTCAAAACTGCTCTATAATTTGCTTTCGCGACTATTGATGAACTGTAATATCAGTATGATGAGATTGCTGAGAGTTTATTCTTTCTAACAGTATAAAAATCATTAGGGAAAAGGTAATTTAACGCCCGTGAGATTGCAGTGATTTTACGACGGTGAGCGGTACCGAGTAAAAAAAAAAATCATATGGGAAGGCGAAGAATTAGGAAGAAACCGAAGCTGTGCGAAAAAAAACTGGTCTAGAAAAACTGTTAAAAACTCATCTTCTACTGCGTTTTAAGCTTCCAGATTTTGATATAAGGTACAGAAAAGAAAGATCTTTCAGAAAAAACAAAAATCCCAAAATCAATTTTTTCAACCCAAATTTCCACTTCAGCTGTTTACACAAAATCACGGCTTGCGACTTTTTGGTGGTTTTGTGGTGCCGGGTCACATATTTTCGTGTACGACAGATGGGAGAGTTGTCTACAAAAATGTCACAATTGACTCACCAAATTGCCAATTTGAGATTCACATACTAGTAGATGTAGTGATCTCATTTTTCAAACATCCATAACTTTCTTAGTCCTTGTCCGATTTCTTTCAAACTTTCACCATCCTGTTTTTCTTATTTTTCTGCTTTCACACAAATCATCTCATTAGCAAGGTTGGATTGCCCTTTAAGTACACACAAAAAAAATTGCCCCCTTTATTGAGTGCTTTTACGGCACTGTGCCCCCTCTTTTAGAAAATCCTGGATCCACCCGTGATTAAAAGTTTCAGCAGGTTTTCTTCTTTCATATATAATATTCATATCTGAGTACTGAAATATTTTAAGTGGTTTTCAGTCAGGAAAGTTTGTAGCACCTTCACCAGTCATGGCAGTATCATTTGTTTGTAAATATTTGGACTGATCAAAGCATGATCATAGTTTGTTTCAGCTGGTTAAAGTTTATTCACCTGTACACTCCTCATTGGACAATAACAAAGACATTCTTTTTATTCAACTCCTGCACTCGGCATTCATGTTTTGTTCTCCACTACACCAGGCAAGGCACTCTACACATGTTCTGCATTCTTCATTTCTTCCCCCCTTATAATAGAACTTGTTTTTGTTGCCTGGATACAAACCATCCAATGCTGAGCACATGATTTTTCACCTCTTACAGACATTTCATATTATTGGAATCCGTAATTGCACAAGAAGGAACATCAGTAGGCAGTAGAGGTGCAAGGCCGATTTGGGAGACTCTCTCCCACTTGGGAGACAGTCTCTGATGTTGGAGAATTTGCTAACAAGAGGACAATAGAAACAACACCAACAGCAAGGCACTTTTTCTCGGCCAAATTTTTTTCCTCTCAGAAATCAGAAGCCCATTTGTTTTGTGTTTGGATCATAACAAAAAATGTTATGAAAACAAAAGTAGATGTTGGATTTTTCACGAGGAATCTGCTTATCACATTTTCATCTTAAGCCAAGGTAATCCCAATGCCAAAAATGTAAACAAAGAAAATTGGTCTCCTAAATGGGAGATTGTCTCCCAAATAGGCTATCTAAAAATGTTGACATACATGTAAGTTTCTTTTTTTTTCTTTTTCTTTCTTTTTAGCCCTTCCACAGGGTTCCTTTATTAACAAATATCATACATAAAAATATACAAGAAAAGGTATATATACATGCAGAATTTCTAAATGATATTCTTGGCCATTCTAAATACAATATGAACATACATTTGCAAAAATTAATTATATGTATAGCAATTTCTTTTCTAAATGTTACAGAAAACACAATCAGAAACATTTAGTTAACTGTGACCACTTTTTCATAAATTTCTTTTCTTTCAGATTTGTTTTACATATATACTTTTCCATATCATAATAACATTTTATCGCTGAAATGATGTGTTCAAAAATTGGCAAACAGTTTTTGCATTTGGCTGCAAAAATTTCTTTCCTTACTACAATCAAAATACAGTTGAGGGCACTATTATTACGTCCATGAAACCCAAACAATTTATTTTGATTTGTAAGCTTAATGTGTACAGTAGTACGGGATAGCCAAAGCTCAAGTTTTGACCATATTTCATTTGAATAAATACAAGAACAAAATATATGCATAATTGTTTCTTCACTATTATTACAAAATGTACATAGGTTATCTGTTACTAATTTAAATCTTAACAAAGCACCTTTCATGTAAAGAATTCTATTCAGCATCTTGATTTGAAACCACCTCATGTTTATATCAACAGTTGAATGGTAGGGAATTTGGTAATAAGAACTCCATATGATATTGTCTAGGTCAAACTCCTTTTTCCATTTTGTAAGACTTTTACATTCCTTTATCTTATGTTTCAAAAACGATTGATAACTATGTGAACAACCTTTTTTCA
Source organism: Heliocidaris tuberculata (assembly GCA_025618425.1). Classification (NCBI taxonomy): domain Eukaryota; kingdom Metazoa; phylum Echinodermata; class Echinoidea; order Camarodonta; family Echinometridae; genus Heliocidaris; species Heliocidaris tuberculata. The sequence goes on from CM046843.1 coordinate 34,924,126, forward strand.
CTTTCAGTATTAAAAACAATGCATCAGGGATAATACATGTAGGTTCCATGATCTTTGGTATGACGCTTTTATTAAAACCAAATCGAATAGCGTTACACAAGCCATAATATTGAAGAAAGTTTACTTGTACATTGTATTTATGTTGAAAATCAAAATATGAGAGAAATGATCCATCTGGTTTCAAAACATCGTTTACAAATCGTACCCCCTTAATACATCAAGACTTAAAATAAACTACATTACTATTGACTTGTATTCTAGGATTTTTCCAAAGGGGTTGACATGCAATATCATCTACAATGGATTGAGTAAGATCTGAAAAGGCTACTAATACTTCTTTCCAAAATCGGTTGCGCATTGAAATGGCTAATTCTCTGTAATGTTCAGCTCCCATGAATAACTGAAGAGATGTATATGATGGAGGCAAGAATGACTGGAACATATGTAAAGTCAAATTTTCATTACATGGACAACAAATAAATCTTCTTATCCATGATATTTTGAGTGATTTAGAATGCATGAAAATGTCAGTCATTTTTACCCCACCATCACTGTATAATTGGCACATTTGTTTTCTACTTATTTTATCAGGTTTACCATGCCATATGAAATCGTGAAAAACATCGGTTAACATCATTAATAATTTCTAATTTTGGTTCTGGAAGAGATAAAAGCAAGTAATTCAATTTGGGTACTAATAAGGATTTTACTATGGTTACTCTCCCTAGGGGAGTCAATGTTCTTTTTAGCCATATCGCCATCTTACGTTTTATCTCTTTAAACTTTTCTTGATAATTGTGATTAACCATTTCTGATAATTTAACTGAAAAGTCTATACCCAGGTAACTAAAATATCCTTCAGATATCCAGTTTAGTTTGTACTCGTGTAAAATCTCTTTTTTGAAAGTTCTGTTCTTCCCAATCCATATCACTTGAGTTTTAGTCATGTTAATTTTGAGGTTGGACATATTTGCAAATTCATTAAGTATTGTAAGGGCACATTGTAAGTTCTGTGTCGAACCTTTGAGTGTCAAAATGGTATCATCTGCATATTGCAACAGTTTAAGCGTTTTCCCATTCATATGCAATCCAACTAAAGAATCTGAGTGTCGCATTAGGATACCAAGTACCTCACTGACTAACAAAAAGAGGTATGGGGACAAAGGATCTCCTTGACGACACCCTCGTCCTATTTCAAATCTATCTGTACAGTGTCTGTTAACTAATACACAAGAGGATGCATTTGCATAGAATAACTTGATCCATTTCTTTACAGATGGACCGAAGTGAAAGAAATCCAGGACCTTAAAAAGAAAATTATGCGATACGGAATCGAAAGCTTTTTCAAAATCAACAACGAGAAGCATGCCAGCTATATCATTTAATTCACTATAAAGTAGTGTGTCATACATGTAAGTTTCTGATAACAGAGATGGTCTCCCAAAGAGGAAACAGTCTCCAATATCGGCCGTTTGTGCCTCTACTGGTAGGGAAGCATTTATAACTATTTCCTACATTGGTGACATTCTTTTTATTCAACTCCTGCACTCAGCATTCATCTTTTGTTCTCCATTACACCAGGCAAGGCACTCTACACGTGTTCTGCATTCTTCATTTCTTCACTCCCATAAAATAGCACTTGTTTTTGTTGCCTGGATACAAATCATCCAATGACATTAATTTACTGAGCACATGATTTTTATTGCCTCCGCCCACCGAAGGTGATGCCGGAGGCGTTATGTTTTCGGGTTGTCTCTAACCCAGGTCCTCCAAGTTACGTGATCACTTGCTGTTCTACCACAGAGCCAATACACAAATAATTAATTCAACAACCAGACTGCCAGATGTAATATTATTTAAAGAACTAGATATTGATAATCATTCAATATTTATTTTAGCAGGTGTTCTAATAATTTTGACCAGTACTGTATGTGAGTGGGCTAGATCATTCATGAGGAAGGGAAAAATGAATTTTTGAATATTTCATTTTGATCTTCAAAACCCCAAATTTGTAGCAGAGAATAGTATTAATCTAGCAAATCGAAAAAGTAAGTAAATTGAATGCTGCTTAACCCAGGTTATTGAACTGGGCTATTTCAAGCTCCTCTCTGACTGGGGGTGAAGATGCCTTCGAGGGCCCCACTAGTCAGGTCGCGCGTGATTGTCGCGCGTGATTGGCAAAAGAGCTAAATTCACGCTAGTTGCCATGGTTAAATTAATTTAAATAAACCATGGTCTGAACCATCATGGCAACTAGCATGAATTTAATGTAGCTCTTTTGCCAAGCAAGTGCGACCGGCGCACATTCATTATTGGATCTTTTTAAGTGTATGTGCTAAATCAAGCGTATTTATACCACGAAATCTGCATAAACCATGGTCTGAATTGAATCCACCTTTGTGAATTCCGGCCTATGTGTTTTCACCATGACCATATTGGTTTGGGAGGACAAGGTTATATTATAACCTTGTTAATTGGATAAGTGGGTTGAAGTTATGATCCTTTAATGATTTCTTCTCCCTGCAGATCGTCATCATGTGTTGACCTACCTAGAAGATGCAGTGACCCAACTGCTTGAATTCAAGGAGGATCAGCCCAAGATAGATCCAGCAATCTTCTTGCAGGAATAGTAAGTGTGCAATAATTTGGTCCAATTCATGAAAAGAGCAGGCATGAAAATTTTCCGCGTATCCGCGGATTTCTGCTTTTTCCTCCGAGCCTAGATTTTTTTCCGTATTTCACACTTTCCCGCTGAAAATTACGGATTTCCGTGCACACGTCATCGTGTATACACAGTATACATGGGCATGCAATGAAGACAGAATAGGAGGCGATCCCTTAGCTTACTACACGCATACATACTCACGCAGCAATTTGTGTCCGTGTTTATACTGTACGTACATGCGAAGGGATCGCATAATAACTGCCGAGGATTACACAAAACACCTCATGTAATCGCGCACTCGCATGAAGGTGGAAGGCTATTCATACTACATGCACGTGAATGTTATATGTACACAGTCACACAACCTATGTGCAGTGCGCACAGTGCACACCGTATGTTTGCCAGTGCAGTTGCGATGTCTCAAGCAAGCAAATGATCTGTCTTTTGCCGATTTGTAATGTACTTTTGAAAGGATGATACTTGAAAATTCCCAGTTTTACAGCAAGATCGTGTGGATAAGAGTAGAGTTTGACTTTATTATGGCCTTTGGAAAAAGTAAACGGCATGCATTTTGCAAGGTACTGTATGTTCATCAATGATGGGATATTTGGATTGCTCACGGCCTCCGCGGCGCGGCCTTGTTGTTGAACACAGGAAGTCAAAACAACTTCACGTCATAAACATTGCAGAAATCATGGCATTCTGTGACCTCAAAATAGAACGCAAAGACATTGTCGAAAGAGATAATGACACAGGAGAGGCAAAATCTAAAGACATTTTGTAAGGAGAAAAGTTGACTTACTAGTCTAGAAAAGTAAGTTGGGATTTTGGGAAGTGGATTATTTGTTGTTTATTCAGGTCACTGCTCAGTTTTAATTTTTGAAAGTGCTCTGCACATAATACACATTAAATCACATTTGGTGGTATTGATAAATATGTGTACTCAGAGCCTGTTTTGGTATGTTTTACACGTTTTCAATACTCACTACTCAGATATGATTAGCACACTGGGCATACTGTCCATTTTCTGAAAGTAGTAGTCTAATAATCCATACAATATTGCAAGGACCTGCTGTAAATATGACACAAAAAATGGAAAATATCACTGGAAATGAAGAATATTGATACAGAGAGAAAATACTAAGTAAATTTTTAGGAAAAGGAAATATCAATATAAATATCTCTAAATAAAGTATTTAAATAAAAGCATGCTTCGAAAGTATATAGGTCTTCAGAAACGGAGACTAACAGCTTCTTCAAAGACCTCATCATTCCAAAGTGACATTCCAAAGTGATGTCTTTGATTTACCAGTCATTGTAGACTAGTCTCAATTTCGAGACACAATTTATTTCTAATAACATTTGGTATTTTTGTACAATATCTATTTTCATAATTTATGTACATGTAGATTCGAATCAACATTTCAGATAGTGTATATTTTGGAATTTTAATTTTGAATATCTCGTATTCAGGTATTCAGAAACATATATTCATAAGTAAAATGATTACAGGATAACAATCTGTAGATAAAACGGGTTTACTACGAGAGACTCCCCCCCCCCCCCCATCGTTTTTTTTGGCGGGTACATGCTTGTAGGGTGGGTGTAAAACTTCTCTTTTAGGGGATGTGGGCTATTCCATTATTATTGGGGTAGTGCAGAAAATATGAACTTGAAGACATAATATACATTGTAAAAGCATAACAATTTGATAAAAAGTAATTTCTATAATTACTAAAAAAAATTATGAAACAACACAATATGAAGGAGTCCTTTTCTAAGGCTTATACATAGTATTAAAAAATTGGCCCTAAACCTTGAGGCCCCGCCTACAAATGGGAGATTCCATCTGGAAAGAAAAATCTGGATGGGCTATTCCATGTTACATATGGGTACATACAATGTAATACAAGAACTTGGGATAAACTTAATATTTTTGCCATAAATATTTACTTAAAAATTTACTCAATAAACACAAGAATTCCTAAAACATTTCATTTTATTTACATGATATAGATATTGGAAAATAAATAACATGAATCTTATTTGACAGAAGTATGTAGTCAATCCCCATTGTCACATCCCCATGTGTAAAATAGAATGTCCATCTATCAGATAGCTGTGTTGGTCTGGTTTGAGTGATCATCTCCCCTGGCTAGCGCAGCGCCGTATGACTATGGGTTAATACACTGTAAATATGAATACACTTGTTAAGTGGTTTATCGATGTGTATTTGAACTGTTTTATTTTGTCCTGCAGTTTTACCAGTGTGTTGAAAGGCAGCCATGTTCTGTACAGAGAGTACGATTTTGTACGGTCCACGCCGCACAACAGGTCTTCCTTCATCAGAATGTTTTGGAAATGCTTCAAGTACATCGGCAAGCAAGGAGGTGAGAATTTATGGCAGTTTTTGAGTAAAAAAAGAATGAAACGGCCATATGGTGGTTGAGGAAACGCTTGCATGCAGAGTCTATGGACGGGGAATGAGGACACCAATTTGCGTGTGATGCAGTGCCATTCCTATTTTCAAGCTACTCATTTAGGTGAACCAAGAGTAATCCTAGATTGCTCTCTTTTTGTGGAGATGGCGTGGTATAGTGGTTCATTCACTTGACTCTCAATCAAGAGGTTGAGGGTTTGAATCCCGACCCTGCACTAACTTCCTCAGGCAATACATTAATCCACATTTGCCACTTCCACCCACGTGTAAATGGGTTCCCTATATGTCAAAGCGCTACATATTTGGTCGCTGGGTTGTGACCGGGGTAATAATGGTAGAGCGCCATGAGTGTCACGACGTGACGGACCTTTATAGCGCCATACAAGAAGCCATCATTATTATTTTTCTGTAAATGTCTATGGGAAATATATTTACCTGCAGTAGAGGAGACTGTCTCCTATTTGGAAGACCATCTCTATTATCAGAGACTTATGTCATCATTTTTGATGACCTATTTGGGAGACAGTCTCCCATTTAGGAGACCAATTTTCTTTGTTTACATTTGCGGCAAAGGGATTACCTTGGCTCAAAATGAAAATTTGATAAGCGGATTCCTCTTCATAAGTACCCCTTTTGACCGTCTACTTTAAAAATCCACTGTCTACTTCTTGTTTTCATAACATTTTTTGTTATGATCCAAACACAAAACAAATGGGCTTCTGATTTCTGAGGGGGGAAAAATTTGGCCGAGAAAAAGTGCCTTTTTGTTGGTGTTTCTATTGTCCTCTTGTTAGCAAAGTCTCCAATATCAGAGACTGTCTCCCAAGTGGGAGAGAGTCTCCCAAATCGGCCATGCGCCTCTACTGACCAGTGCACTGAATTGTGCCCTTTTCATTGAAGGACTACTAAGTATGTACATGTAATTGTTATTTGTTTTCTGTTCCTTTTTCATTTAGATTTGCTGACAGTAAGTGAATACCATTCTCTGCTTAGTCTACTGTGTCCAGACTTCCTTGTTGATCCAGTTCATAGAACAGCTAGGATTATTTTCTTAGAGGATGCTATGGACTCACTGACTTCCTTTGCTGATTTCATCTTTGCATTCCAGATCCAGTTCTACTATGATGGTAAGAACAATGCATCCTTTCTCTTCTAAGTTCTGTTAAAGCAATGTTCCATACAGGCATTTAAAAGGGATGACAGCTATATTATTATTAATTCATGAATTTACCACACAACCTCCTCAGACATTACAAGTTTATCTAAAGGATAATTTTGCACACCATACGACTTCACTGCAGCGACTTGCTAAAATATGTGAGCGTGTGTATAAGATCGCCTGATATCTTTGTACTAAAAACAAAACTTTCACTCAATCAAGGTGGTAGAGATCCATTCATTGATATTATATGAAACTTAGATAAATGTTTGATCATCGTAGAAAGTAAAAGGCAAGCAATTTAAGATTGGCCGCACCCTAAATTGATAAAACCCACATATGAATAGTTCTGTGAGTGGTCAGAATCGTGACGCGAAACACTCTCATGTATGCTTTGTTATAGAATTCCTTCAAAGATGTCTTGACATCTACGAGCGTCAGATCTCAGCAGCTCAGAGTCCGCGAGAGACTGTCTACATTCCCAGCGAGGTGTCGCCACGTCAACAGAAGAAGCCCACTCAGTCTTCTGCTGAGCATCCTCTGCCAGACGGAGTGGACACCAGGTACTTCTTAGATGCCATCTCCAAAGAATGCCAGAGGGCAAAGTACAGGTATGTCTCCTAGACCCTAACTTTCCTAGGATAACCCTTACCCTTCTATGGATGATCATTCAATTTATGACGTTATAGTATGACGATATAGTATAACCTTGTACTCCTAAACCAATATGGTCCTGCTGAAAAAAACATGATAGCTGCCCTCTACTGCTGTACTACTGCGTACAAACTATAAACAAATGCAGATTTCCTCTCTCCACAAAGAGAGGGCAGCACACAGTGACACACAAAGAGTCGCAACACTGGAGGTCGGTTCTGATTGGCCAGTCATTTCATGAAGCTTTAAATAGTTCCCTCCTATAGAGAATGTACGTGAGTGGGAACTATTGGGAGCTCCGTGATCCGCCATTTTTTCACCCAAGTCCGCGTACGCACATGCGTACAATGCGCAAGTCACAACTCTCTGTGGCGACACCTTAGCTCTTAGAAAAATTTCAATGAAGGCAAAATTGATGCTTTAAATTCCACATTACCCGAATAAATGCTTTAGCTGGTCACCAAAGAAGAGGGAATTTCCCAGACAACTTGCTGGTACCTGTAAGTGAGATTTAAATTTTCATACTTGCAATCTCAAGTTTTGGTGTCCAAGTGCCACAGATTATTGAGTAGCAGTGTAGAATATCACCAGCTGCTGGTTCCTTTAGACCTACAAGTGTCTATGGATAACTTTCCTGTAGAATACTGCATAAAATATTATTTACATGTACAGGTTACAAAATAATTTTAAGGAAGACAGGATCATCAATATTTCTATACCTATTCTCAAATCAATACCAAGCTCACTACATTGGCTACACTGGCTTCTTGCAAGCAAGTAGACTGTGTTTATCAAATGACACATCTTTGAATTTCATATTTTTTTACCAGCTTTCCAGAGATATCTGACCTACGAGGGGTTCTTGCCTCCAGCAGCCGGACATCTTTCTACGGTTTCCTTGTCGCACTGTCTAAGGATGACGCTATCAATGCAGGGATTGGTGTGCTGCCCTCTAGGTCTGCATTGTATGAAGAGCCGTCTAATACCCCACCCATTGCTGAAAGGTAATGCACTTTAAAGTTAAGTCTGGCAAAACCACTCTTCTTATAAATATCCAATGTGGTGTTGCTGATTACTGATTTTAAGATTTCTGCACTAATGGTAGAATTTTACTGGAGGGCATATTTTAATTTTTTTCTTCATTTATATCTCTTTGTCAGCCTTTCAGCACTCACTTGTTTTTGCCCTGTTTCTCTCTGTCTTTTGTTTGACCTATATTTATCAGATCATCTTCTATAGACAGGTAAATACATATTTGTATAAGGCAAATTACAATGAAACAATGTTGTTGTGAGCTCACATAAATTGTTACCTCGCTTCAACTCCCTTTATTCAGATAACAATTGCAAGAGTTTACTCAAATTTCAAAGTCTCAAGGAATAAATTTTTTGTCATGAAGTTAAGTTTTGATTCAAATCATTTTGCCTCTGTGATTTTTAGGAAAACCAAACGGAATACTGCACCAAGACTTGGAGGACCATCCCTGAGGCAAGATGACAAATGACAAGGGTCTTGGTGAGTTAGCGAGATCAGAGACAAGACACTAAAACAGATCTGTTTCTGATGCTGAGAGCCTCAAGAGGTATCACATCTCCGCCATCGGTGGTTGGTAAGATGGTTAGTTCTAGTGCAAGATTCGCTAAAGCCGTCTGTTTCTGAAGCCAGCGAGATCCGCAAGAGCTCTTCTATCTCCTGTCCTCGTTTGTTAGATACCTATATCAAAGACAAATTCTTTGAAGCACTCTGTTTCTGATGCCATCGAAAGCCTCGAGAAGTGTCCTAGCTTCCTTATGGGACCACCTTGGTCCCATAAGATCCCAGCATGTATTTTCATCAAATGGGATTAGACCCAGCCTCATTTGAGATATTCCATATTATTGTAATCACTCTGTGTTTGTTCCTGAAGTCTCATTCAACAGTGATTGCAATCTTACGTTTTATTGTGTGTGTGTGTTTTTTTTTACCCTCTTGATGACTGCACCTGAGATATCTCAGGCTTGGGTTGACATAGGATGTGTAATTTATCAAATCAAACTAAATCAAACTGTTGTGTGCACATGTGTGCATTTATAATAGCCTGTTATACCACAGTCACGCCAACGAGACCTGCGCCAGACCGACAACAGACCGAACAAAAAATTACATTGCCACCAATGGCCAAGAATCGGTTGGTTTGGAGTTGGTGTGGGGTTGGTTGGTTTGGTGTGACTGTGGTAGGCTTTTTGAGTAGACAACATGAAATGAATAAATGTAAAAAATATAACTCAATAAGATTTATTCCACAATATTAGGAAGAAAGTGAAGAATTGGTCTACCCATTTGTGTTTTAAAAAAGAAGGGAATTCAATCTTTTCTTATATGTATACATGCATTGCAGTAGTGTTAGGGGTAAATCAGCTTTTTTATGTACAATTTTTTCTATAAATGGAGCTATTTGTATCCAGCATGAGACAGAAAAATCAGATTTAAAAAAAAAAAAAAAAAAAAAGAAGAAGGAAAAGGCATCATGTTAAAACTAGCAATGACACTCTCGGTTTAGAAGGACCTGTTCCCCACACAATAACAAAGGTAGAAAATAACACTGAAAAGAAAAAGACATTTCAGGGCTAATGCTTGTTACTTCTTTTCTTTCTTTTTTTTTTCCATGAAGCCAGGAGGGCTCCTCAGGCACTTTTCTTAGGGAGCCACATTGAGGTTCAAAGAACCATGCTTTCTTTAAACCCACTTTGAAGCACATCAGCTTTGTCTGATATTCCAGCTATATGCAGTTCAGGAACTCTTGTCCTTTTCTGTTTTTATTTATCCAAAACTTCTTTTGGATCGGAAACGTTCATGTAGCGCCACTTGCTTGCGTCCCTCCACATTCTCACCTTCGGTTGACAGGGACAAAACGCTCCCCAAATCTGTCCCAGCTATTAAAGCAACTTTGCAATTTAGACATTTTATATTTTGCAACGCAGGAAATTAATTACACAAGGTCATGATTCATTATTGTCCTTTTTGCTGTCGACAGAGTTCGATGTTTAGTAGCATCAGGAGATTTTTATTGCTAAGAAAAAAAAAAGACAAGAAAATAATATTTGTTCGTCTGTTGATGGTTAATAGTCAAGTCCTCTCGATTAGAGAAACTTCACTATCAGGAAAGTTTTGGGGGAGTCAAACCATGTTGGGTCAGTGACTTGACATGCTTTGACTGGTCAATAGTTAACTGTCTATCAGGGTTGCTATGGTATTATGGGGTGTGATGATGAAGGGTGTAAGTGACTGGGGCTGGTTCTATGAGTCATCCTTCTTAGAACTTAGGTTCCTTGAAGTAAACTCTGGGGTGGTCATTTGTGGTCAGAGTGTTTAGGAGTAAGATGATAATGGGAAGATGATAATGGAAGTGGGGGAAAGTTGAATGACTGAAAGGGTGACAGGAAGTGATAATACTAGTGCATGTTGAAAGTACTACATAACATCCCCTTTCTTTGGAAAATGAGGCTCCCTCTCATTTGTTTTTGAAAATGTTTAGAAATAGACTACAAGGGTTATCTTGGAAAAAGAGTGAAACCAGATTAGTGTATCTTTATTGTCCACTGTACTCTCACTCTCGCTCTCACACATATTTACATTAAGACAACTAAAGCTATTCTACATCTCTAATATGTTCAACCTGGGTACAATATAATGAAAACATTCATGAATTATATGAAAGGAATAATACACAAACAAATCAAGTAGCAAATCGATCAATGATGAAACTATTTACATTAACCTGTGCACATACATGCACTGTGAACTCACTGAACCTATCAGAGAAAAAGATGTTCAATCACATCGTGTAAAAGCAATTAACCACAAAATTCTTCAAAAACTACAGATCAAGAATACAGATTAATCTCAATTAATCCTATTTGTGTCACTTTAACTGCAGCACCAATTATTTCAAGCAATAACAGCAATAACAAAAAATATACATGCTATATAATTCCTAGCATCTGATCAACATGATAAAGGGAAAGTTAACAGGAGCGCTCTAGAAATGACAGTTTTCTATGTTCAAAGTGGCCAATTTGTACTTCAAATGAAGCATCAACATAGAATTTAAGTTACTATCAATCTTATCCTGTTGCAGAATATCTTTCCATGTTCATGTTATATCAAAGAACAAAATGAACAAGTACTTTCAAACTTGTTAGAAATCATCATATGATAAGTATAACTCTAAACTTATCTTGGTAATTAACCTGCGATGATGAATATTTGTTCCAAAAAATACATATTTTAAGAAACTAAATTAAACATAATGTCAAAACATTCAATCCGAAACAAAGTTAACATTAAGCATTATTTACATCGAATACTGTTTGAAAAATCTCTGTGGAGTACCTGTCACAGGAATATTCTTTCAGTAAGTACATGTATCTGTCTGATTGTGTCTCAGTTTCCTTGTACAGTCCAACGTTCCACCAAAACCTAATTTGTGTGGGTTTATTGTCACATACTTTATCGTATGACGTCAGGATCTGTAATTGTCCATCCTTGAATCGTCCTCTGTGTATTTTCATGTGTCAACTATTGGGGCAGTCATGAGGAGGTCAACTTGCCTATCTAGGTCTGGTTTTGTTAGAGGGGTGGGTAAAACTAGTCCATTGTTTTCCGTCATGGTATGCAAATAGTCTGATGTATCAACCAAGTTAGTCATCTGGGAGCATTAGCATTCTACTGGTGTAACATGGAATTCAGGCAATTTTTCATCATCTTCATCGATGAAGTTTATTGTATTTGTACGCCCTTGCTCCTTGTCAGTAGTACTTCTCCCTAATGCTTCTCTCAGTTTCTGAATGTGTGTTATGTTTTTCTTGTCGTTTGAAGCTCTCATGAAGCAGGATTTAAGTCTATTGTAGTTGAAAATGTCTCGTAGGATTTCTCCCTTCATGATGGCAAGTATGTAATGAGTCCTGTCAATTACGTCATGTATTACTAGACGTCCAACCCATTCTGCTGCAATTTTCTTTGAATTTGCAGTCAAAGATGAAGATGTGGGTTTGTAGAGGTAAACAAGTTGACCAGTAAAGTAAATTGGGGTCTTGTCTAATTTGTTTGAGATCTTTGTGTTTTGTTTCTCTTGCTGTTTTCTTTGCAATGACAGCATTGTTTGAGATAACTGATCAAACTTCTTTTTGAGATGCTCTGCATACTCATCATAAGAAGATGAAAGGCCCGACATGGGGTTGAAAGATAGATTGGAGAGATTAGGAGGCTCCCGGCAAAAGACAAGCTCGTAGGGGCTGTGGTCTCCGAGATGTGGGGAAGCGAAAGAGTTGTATGCATAACATGTGGTTGAAATGAATCTAACCCAATCGGTGCCAAATTGGTTGAGATTGATTTTGAGAAAGTTGGAAAGGGTCTGAATGTGTCTCTCTGTGTGTAGACTCCCATGATTTCCTACACTGATCACCTTGCGGTCAGTGTTCAAAGTCGCGCACAATGCAGTCAGTAGCTTACCAGTGAGGGAAGCCGCTGCGTCAGTCACTAGACGTGATGGTGGTCCAAAAATGCAAATGACTTTTTGGATGAGTGCCTCACAAATTGTCTCAGCATCGAGCGATTTTAGAGGTGCGCAAATTACAAATCTTGTAATTTCATCGCAGATAACCATCAAATGTCTAAATCCAGTACTCGAGGTTGGCATTGTCTTAAAGTCAAGACTAATGCGGTCAAACGGTCTGTATGAGTCGGGGATACGAGTATGAAAGGGTCTCTGTCTGGTTTGCCTTTAAATTGCTGGCAACGCATACATGCCTTAACATAATTGTTGATTCTTTCGAACATGTTTGGCATGTAGAAGTTTTGTCTAATAGTCAAGTAAGTTCGTTGTGTTCCTTGGTGGTTGCTAAGTAGCGAGTCATGATGTTGAGATATGATCATGTCAGTCAAGGTCTCGGGGATTGCAAGTTGTAGTCTAAAGTCGTCATCTTTGGTGAAGAAAAGTCTGAACAGTATACCATCACAAAGAATGTACTCTTGTGCCTTTAATTTGACTGTCTTTGCCGCTTTCTTATCACTAGGTAATATGTCATGGGCAAGGTAGTCATAGACAGGTTTAAAGAATGGTGAGGTTTCCTGTTCTGTTTTCACTTATCGGTTCTGGAATAAAAGGTGTAACAAAAGGAAGTTTTGGGGTTCCAAATCCAAAGTACTAAATTATAAACTAATGATTATCAGTCATTAAACTAAAGTCACAGTCCAATCAATTTAAATCAAGCAAAGCGTCACTTCTCTATGAAAGTATCAATAACTCCTTGAAGTACGGGCTGTTGTCCCTCTGGATTGTTCTGCCTGGGTTGATGTTGGGTCGTCGTGCGATGTGGTCCTCAGCGTCGTTGTTGTCTGGGCCTTGGATGGTTTGGGTAGTTACATGTAGATGGTGCTCCTCTGCTAGGTCGCCCAAAGGTGCTATAATGTTGTCTCGTGTCTTTAATGCAGCTTGTCGTTGAAGAATGGAGATGGTGTAGGGTCATTTGAAGTTTAAGGTCCCATAAATGTTGTTCTCTGTGTCGTCTCGGGTGATTATCGTAGTCTGTACATGTCAAAATATATTTGTAGCGTCCATGTCTTCCTCTTTTAATCGTAATTTGATGATTGGCTGAAATCTGTTGTCCTTTTTCTTTGGAATTCTGTCTGACGTATTCCTGGTTGGAATCACCGTAGATTCAGATTCAAATGAAGTACACTACTGCTCAAAAGTAATTGCTCAGTTAGGGAAAAATTTCCCTTACCGCGTCCCTATGCTCGGTTAAGGGAACGAGGAATTTCCCTAAGATCGTGATTTTCTTCCCGTGCGCACCGTTATAACCGAACGCTTTTCGGTACGCTCCCCATGACCAACAAATACAATGGCTTCGTTTTTAGATCTAGCTACCGTAAGTGACATGACGTATGCGACTTACGTATCGCACACAGAACATTGTCACAACAAAAATGAAACAGAATTGGGTTTGGCTCAGTTCATGCCAAATACGAAAAAAACGCAACACGGAGGCACAAAATTCCGTGAAAAAATACAGTTACACCATGTAAAAGATAATGACATTGAATACAGAAGGGTGTAAAAGAAAAAATAGGAGCAGGAACTGCATGTAAACCCACGAAAACTCGCACGCTGACAATCAGTAAGGGGATAGTTATCCGCTGCGCCTAATGCGTCTTCGCTTTCCACGTAGGAGTACATGTACGAAGGTATGGTAGCAGCGAACGCTGGTCTCCCAGCCAACTCACAGAACTCCTAAAGACGTCTCTAGGAGTTCTGTGATCCAACTACTAACCGGGCCTAATGTTGCTTGACTTTGTATCACTGATCTACGGGGTGAAAATTTTTTTTTTTTAAATCGATTTTTATTTTCCCTTAGAGGTCAGTGTTCGGTATACATGCGGAGGTTATCGCTACATTTTTATTCTCAATTTGAAGAGTGTTTATAATAAAGTAGATTTGGCATCTAGAAAGCCTTATCTACTTTGTTATTATCAATAAACTTAGTTAGTGGCGGAATGCCGCGCTTACCGAGGTTGAGTTAGAGAGAAGAACTCAGTATACGTCAATCTTCGGTATGGTCCAGCAGTTTCCACGATGAGCAGGCTCCAGAAGTGGACTAGCGCCCTCTTGAGGGGAGAGCTTATGGGGGGGGTGGGGTCCATTACTACAACAGTCCCCCCCCCCCCCCCCCCCCGTTTTGAAAAACTCGGGCCCATGTAAAAGAGGCCCAAGTAAAATCCCACCCCAAAGCGAGAGGACAAAAAGAAAAAAAAATTTTCCTTCAATTTGTGGCCTAAAAATAGCCTAACTAAAGCACATGTATCAAAAATTTCAGATCGAACCCCAGATAAAGGAGCAAAACATGGGGCAAAAAACAATTATTTTTTTTTCTTTTCAAAACCAACATGTGTAAAACTAGAAACTAGAACTACCAGGGGAGATTCCCTACCCAAAACTATCCACACTCCCATAGCGGTGAACCATCCGCTTGTCCTCCCGGGCTAAGGCACCATCTTACCTACCCGAGAGGTACATTTCTCAGGTTTTTCGGAGAGCTACTGGAGAACCAGGAAACTCACCTAGGTCCCTCTGGCGCAGGAAGGAGGCGTCAGTACCGCCATTACACGGAGCGGGCCATTTGGAAAACAGACCCCCCTGAAACAACCAAAACATATGCCAATGGGCATTAAGAAAAAACCCTAAAAACATATATTTACATTTTTGTTAATATAGCAGAGACAAGGTGGTAGGAACTCAAAGTCCCCACCATTAAGGTGTACCATAGGAATCTACACAATCCCTACGGGTTGCGGGGACAAAGCCCCCACAAGTTCCCATCCTACGGGCCATACAGAGCTAGGGCGTTAACCCTAGTCTGTTCAAGCAGAATTCGGGACATTCCCCCCGTACCTTGGCTACCAACTCTCCCACTTCCCCGATATAGATAGGAGTGGCGTAGATAACGCCCCCACCAACGGGTAAATGAGGAGAGTCAGTTTCAAGCAGCAAACAGCCTGAAGGGACCTTGCGGACTGCAGCCAACTGCTCCCAGGTGAACGACCTCACCAGGGCGTTGAAGCTGAAGTAAGCATGGGGAAAGGATCTTCCCCACGCCTCGACCTCCAGAGGGCCCAACGTGCAGCAGTGGATATGTATCCTCTGATGCCTGTTGACCCTCTTTTGAGTCGCCAGCCTGCACACGCGGGAAGGTACGTCAGAGGTCGGAGACCCATTCTCCCCGCGACTGTGCAGGACAAGCACCCTGCCCGTGGCATCGACCTTCTCTAGGATAGCCTCGAAAAGGGTCACCTGTGGGCTGACCACATCCCTGGGGCTGTGGAGTAGTCCAACCCCACTTCCCACAGGGCACTGGTCCTGGAGTCACAAACAAGTCCAGCCAGTATGTCCAAGGCTGGCTCATCAAAAATAGGGGCGTACTTCGGATGTACCCCCGCAGCCACCTTCCACCTCCGGTCGTCAGGGAACTGGATGTCCCGGTGCCTCTTGGGGTCGCAATAATTAATCACGCCCCCGCAAAGACGCACCGGAACTCGCGGCTCCCTGCCACGCACTCCAGCCCCTTCTTCCCCATCCTGGCCTCTAGCCGATCCAAAGGGAAGTGGCTATCGAAGGCTCGGGGAATAGGGGGCTTAGAGGCAACCCGGGCATATGAGGTGCCCGGCTTCCCAGAGCATGCCGCAGGAGGCTCCGCAGGCGCATGGGGTGGAACCACCCCTGCAACGGAAGTCGCCTCAGCGGGAACAGAGTTCCCACTACCGCCGCCGGGTGGCAGGACGATGTCCCGCCGCACAGGAACAGTCACGGGTTCAGGGCCTTCAGCTTTAAGCTGTCCGCCCTTTGCCGGCGCAGTCGCAGGATCCTCAGGAAAGGGAACTCTCCCGAGGTAATGTAGCTGATCTAACTGGTCCTTATTCAGCTTAGGCACAAGCCACGCAAGAATCATATCCTCCTCCATGGCAGCCGGAATACTCCAATCCCAGTCAGCGGGCGCTTCTTTGTTAACCAGCTTCACCAGCCCCTCCAGGCGGGTGGAACCAGTGAGAGCTCGCGCGAGGAACCCAAGGCAAGCGACCTGTTGGAGAATTCGAGGTTCCCCAGCAGCGCGCTTGCCCTGGCAGAGGCGAAACGCAGCTGGCATGTGCCCGTACACATGCCTCCTCAGTTTCGTCGTCCTGCGAGTCCCGCATATTGGGCGTGGCCCGTATACTTTACGCTTACCAGCAGGCCCTGTAGCGGACCCGCTCACAGGCCGTTTCCTCTGGCCGACTCGATTCCTGGAAACCAAGTCTGGCTGGTGCGCTGATTGCACCAGCTCCCTGGCAGGGACGTCTTTCCTCCCGAGAGGTTAGCCCCTCCCTCGAAGACTGTCCCCCGCCCTGGGAGCTCGGTGCCTTTGATCCCTTCATGCTCATGTCCCTACCTGCAGCATGTAATATGGCCTTCCGCAGCCTTTTGGGCTGCGGTTTCAGGTGCTGAAGCACCCGATCAGAGATGATAGTCACCTCCGCCGCTGTGTCCACTTCCACAAAATGAAGTTGAATATACAGTTTCATTACTAACAAAGTTTCCTTAAAATCTGACAACAATTTATCAGCGTATCTCAACGAAGAAATATATATAAAACGCTGGCAAACGATGAAATCCCCACATGTGTCAAGGGAAACTTTGGTGATCGAATCTCCGATATATTAGGAAGACATACGAAGTCAATTTTAATATTTTTGACCAATCAGAATCAGCGGAATATACAAAGAATTTGCCCGAATTTGCTCGGATCGTGCCAAAGGCCGCCCCGAAATGCGGCCGAAGCGAAGACTTCGAAACATCGCACCAAGCTGCGTGTAAATGGCATGCATGGAGGTCGCATTCACTGCCATGCGATCGCGAGTGATCATTGTCAGAGCTGCTGTACATGTACTGTCCGTACTTTCTCTCGAAAGTGCCTATTAGGGGGCTTTTTTGGGGGGTCATTTCGGGGTCGAATTTGCCAGCCACCCCCAAGTATTTTTCACCCTGAAGCTCACGAACCGTGCTTCGGAGTTGACGTTACAACTGATATTGATTTGGCTGGGCTTAGCTGGTGACCATATCACCATGCATGTTTGAAGCAAACTCGTAGCGGGAAGCTTCCCGGTACGCACGCTAAAGGGAAGCACCGCTAGATTGAAACGTTACGCTTCCCGCTACCCGCTTCCCACTTCTCGCTGCTTCGTTTTGGTGCACACTGATCGGGCCTCCCGTTTCCCTAACCGAAGAGCAATTACTTTTGAGCAGTAGTGTAGGCACTGGAGTTGATTTTCTGAGTGAAGTGTTGGTTGATGATAGCGGCGTGTCCAAATTCAATCTAAAGGAAAAATTTGTCCATAAACTTGAGGTGTTGTCTCCTGTACATTCGATCTTATAGGCTAGTCAAAATTCTTTTTCTCGAAGAGAACCGGGTTCTCCACCATGTCGTGTTTGGGATCGGTATTATGATGAGGAGTCAGCAAAATGATGAAGCTCAACACAAGTTCTATTTACATTTCAGTATAGTTGCATTTATTGACAGAGTTCAGCAATTCACAATATTATAATGTGCAGCAGAGAGGTGACAAGAAAATAATATATGTTCGTCTGTTGATGGTTAATAGTCAAGTCCTCTCGATTAGAGAAACTTCACTATCAGGAAAGTTTTGGGGGAGTCAAACCATGTTGGGTCAGTGACTTGACATGCTTTGATTGGTCAATAGTTAACTGTCTATCAGGGTTGCTATGGTATTATGGGGTGTGGTGATGAAGGGTGTAAGTGACTGGGGCTGGTTCTATGAGTCATCCTTCTTAGAACTTAGGTTCCTTGAAGTAAACTCTGGGGTGGTCATTTGTGGTCAGAGTGTTTAGGAGTAAGATGATAATGGGAGGATGATAATGGAAGTGGGGGAAAGTTGAATGACTGAAAGGGTGACAGGAAGTGATATTACTAGTACATGTTGAAAGTACTACATAACAATACTGTCATTCTCTCAAATACCATATGCATTGCTGGCATGAATCTGGATAGCAGTCAACTTTGAATATCTTTCTACATGTTTTCTTGGCCTACCAGCCATATGGATAAAGTGTTGAATTTTCTTTTCAATGCCAAGGCTGAAGAGTCAATCTTCCTGTAAGATACTAGATAGTGGTAGGTAAAAATAGATGAAATTTAAAAAAATTATTAACATTAACCAACTCTACAGATTCTTAACCAAATTTCAATCCTGTATGTAAAATTTTGGGTGGCTGTTCAGGTTAACGGCCATCCTTGCTACTTGAAAGTGATCCAGTAGAGCAAATGCATGTTACCTTAGGGCTTTGACATGCTTTCACGTGTCTTTACAATGACATAGAATATCCCAAGATGATGGTTTGTGTGTGTTTTTACTTGTTAGGCATGATCAGACGGTAGTCAATTCTATCTTCCACCTGTATACCTCACCACTTTGGCACGAGCCACTTCATGGTCAAAGTTCAGGTGCTCCCACATATGCTATGGTGACCATTGCTCCCGGCTTCATTTTGTCAAAGATATAGGGTTAGGGTTGCCATTGGGTTGTAGGTTTGGGGTAGGGTTAGCTATAATTTTTGGTCCACGGTTGGAATTTAGAATTTGGTCAGTGTATAAGATTGAAGCAGAACTATTCAACAAGTAAACGTAGTTGAGTTATGATGTGCATCAAGCGCAAATTAAATCAAAGTGCCATAAGATTTTAAATCCCATGGAAGAGGGGATGTTGTTGTTGATGTACTGACATTGATTTCCTCCCTCTGTTGAATTTGATTTTCAACTCTATTCAGACATTTCAAGACTTGAGTAGAACACAATCCAGGTTCTCTAATTATACTTTTAAGTCCTGGATACAGTACACAAGGGAAAATTTTGCTGTAACCACATGTACTACATTCCCCCTGTTTTGAAAATCTGTGGTAGGCGGACAATACCAATGCCCGCAAATCATAGAGAGATGTTACCAACTCCAGGGTAGAAAACAATTTTTAAAAATGCATTGCTTTTGTGAGACCTGTTAAGTAAGCCTCGCAAATTGAGGACCTGGTTCTCTTGTTGGGTAAAAAAAATGTTCTTCAGCTTGGCTTGCCCCTCCTACATTGATGTCTCCATACGTTTTGAATGGTCTGAAAATGAAACATAAAGAACAGATATATCAAGCCATAAAGTCTGAGGGCATTACCATTAGTGCCTTCTAGTAGATTGAGGAAAGTCATACACCTCGCTCTCGCCACTAATTCTCCAACTTCCCCGATAGAGGTAGGAGTGTTGATCTTCAACCCTCCGCCCATGGGCAGATTAGGAGAATCGGTCTCCATGAGGAACCTTCTGCAAAGCCACCTGCTGCTCTCATGGGAAAGATCTCAGTAGAGCGACGAAGCTTAAGTAGACATTGGGGAAAGCCTTTCCCCCACGCCTCACCTTCTTGAGGGTCCAGGTTACAACGGTGGATGTGAATCCTCTGATGCCCGTTCACCCTCTGCTGGACTTCCATGCCTCTGTTGATGGTAGTCCTCTCCATATTGATGCTCTTAGCAGTTGCCTCTCTCTCACACATGAACAACTTCAATATGAATGATAGTGTTGAGTAACATCCTCCTTTTCCCAGATAGTCTTAATTAGGGACAGAGGGCCATTAACTTTTCTGCAGAACCAAATCTCTATCAGACTAAAGCCGAGGCTAACTTGTTATGTGCAAATAGTAGGGCAGGAATATGATGTTCCAAATCTTTATGCCTTTCAGCACATGTGTGCTAAGCATTGTCTTAAGTGTCCCATTGAAGCGCTCGACTAGCCCATATTACATAGGGTGGTGAGGAATTGTGGTTAGGTGATTCAAGGAGAGCAACCTTCCTAACTTCTGCATTTTTTTTTAGAATAAAATGATATTGTCTAAATTGTGCCTTTTGAATCCTCCGAAGGTGGGCACGGGTGGCATTCCTTAAGTAGACCTCTACAAAAAGACTGTTTTGGCATTTTGCTTCATCCCTTTTTTTTTTTTTTTTTTTTTTTTTTTTAACAGAATAGTAGGGAGAAGGGAGTTGAATAATTGAAGTGGAAAATGGGAATCAACTTACACTGTTTCTGGGAGTGTAGCATGATGCTGCCAACAGGCACTGCTGAGTTGGTTATTATCCCTCTTACTTCTATCTTTTCGTGTTTTTGTAAGGCACACGCAATGGTACTTCATCTGCCCTATAGTGTGGGCGAGCATATATTTTAACTACTATCAATTACACTAAAAGGTTATTATCTATTAGATCTTACTTTAGACTTGACTTGACCAGGCTTAGAAGTTCTCCAATTCTGTTGACGGGAGCGCTCCCAAGGCAATTGGTGACAGGCGACGGGATCCGAGACAGTTTTTCAAGACGTCCAACTTGTTCAAGAATCCATTATCGCACACCCCACCGTGGCAGTGCACACGGAGCAGGCGACTGGTCAAGCCGTGCACACGGCACGTAATTTACATATTTACATCTCTTATAGACTTGTATGTGAAATTGGTCCATCGGCAAAGCTAAAACGCCGATGGACGTTGCCAATTTGGCCAAATCTCTACACTATTCCCCATCTTAATGAGGCGAGAGCCCACTCTCGACTTAAACTTAATTCCTGACTATAACTAAACTTTCCATTTGGAGAAATAACATATACATGTAATTATCTAGGTTACTGTAGTACACACACAGAATAAAGAAATAACTTTATATGTTGCACTTATAGATACATGTCATACTACAGCATAAACATAAATATCCAACATTGACCAGACATACAAAGGGCTGTCTAATCCTTCCATACCACTTTTCAATCATCGGGCGAACCTGTCCACAAATAAATGTAGGGGCTTCTCAGTCAAAAAGACTTACGCCCCCCGATCTATTCTGGCTGAAAAAGACAGATGCCCAATGTTTTAGCCTTTGGGTGCTATCTTTTTTTCTTTTTTTTTAAGTCTGCAATTTGAAAATATTGCCAGAACACTTGAATGCAAAAATGTGCCCTGTGAATCAAGCAACCTCGTACAAAGAAAGAAGAGTAGAGAACGTAAAATAATGACATGAATACGCGCGCGGAGAAAATAAGGGGATAGAGAACCAAATGGCTCCAATGTAGCAACGGACGGTGCATTACATAACAAATTTATATAACATAAGATATTGCACAAGTCATATTCATAATATACAAATGAACATGTGTGGTCAAGCCGTTTATCCGGCAAATCCACCAGATAGATAAATGTTGCCTCTTCCCAACAAAAGAAAACAGGGTGTATCTTAAAATCCCTGGATCGGCCATATTAAAAATTATATAAGCTTCCTTGTAGGATTCTTAATGAATTTCACAGGGCATTTCCCAATTAGTGGGAAAAACCTTAATATCCCTATGAAGTCAAATGGGTAAATGTATATCTGTTTAGATAGAAAACAAGGAAAAATAAAGTTCTAAACAGTTCCCATACAGGAAATTCAAATACATGTAGATAGAGGGAATGAATAATCTCCATTCAGAGGTAAAATATATTTCTGTAAACTAGTTTCTTTTTCCTGCCAAATTACATGTAAAGTGCATTGCAGAGATACAAATGTATATATATATGTAAAAGTACATTCTGCAACCTGGGGTTTTCCTATCAAAGTACCTTGCAGAAATACCTATGTAAAAATACATTCCTTGCATGATTACCGGCCGAGAACTTATGAAAGAAGAGAGCAACATACACACATATATATATATACAACTTAACTTACACTACAAGGCTCCCAAACCCGGAGTAAAGCCTTCGGGCATTCTGGGACGTGACCCCCATCACTAGCCTAAATTCCTCCCCTCGAATGCGAGAGACGAGCCGGCCAACATCCTCCAATAAATAGGGGGTGTTGACCCGCGTACCAGGAATTACCGGGAGGTAAGGGGAGTCAGTCTCCAAGAGGCGACTGGTCAAGCCGTGCACATGGCACGTAATTTACATATTTACATCTCTTATAGACTTGTATGTGAAATTGGTCCATCGGCAAAGCCAAAACGCTGATGGACGTTGCCAATTTGGCCAAATTTTTACAGCCCAAAGAATCTTGTCATACCATGTTGGTTCTGTGGCAATTGAACATTGTGAATAACTCTGAGTAATCCATGAGTTTGCATACATCTTCTTTGTGTTGACTTTTACCTTCGTTGATGATGTTCCTTTTTCTTTTTAAGATGCGGAAATGCCCTTTTACAGTGCGACTGGAAGTGGGTTTGCAGTTGTTGTAGTACAGCCTGCCGTTTACTCTGTTGTCGCAGTGCATGCTTTCCAGAACATCTTTTTGGTACTTCTGGAGGACGGTGATCTCAACAGTAGATAGTGCAGCTTGACGTCGCCGTTGTTGAACGCGGATCTGTAGATGAAAGGGGGGGGGTGGGACACACAAAAGGCCGCATTAGTTATACCAGCAAAATTACTACACACAGCCCTGCCGAACATGTTGTCATTGCATTTGGTGATTCGGTACTCTGTGGACTGCTAGGGTAACCACACGGTCAGCCCAATGCACGACCTTCTCATCCGGAAGTTGATGGGCCCAAACTAACTCCATCTGGGCCACTTAGCGAGGATTACTATCTCTGAACCATCTCATCTGCTGCACCAACTTCTTTACAGGGTGGAAAAATTGTCACCACCTAACCTCTGTGTACTCCACCACATCTGGTATTTCCTCTGCTTAGGTGACCAGCAACGTTCGTCAGAAAAGGCAGTGAACTTGGCATGATAGGCTTGCCAGTTCTCCTTGCCAGTGAAAGTAATGGACTGGAAACATCAACGTGTGCGAGGAAGTGGGGGTTGTCGGTGGGACAGAAGACACAGTTGGTCTTTTATCTCCCTGAGAGCCACCCCGCCCATATCTTCGCTGCATAGGGTTATCATCAGGTGGAGGGTACCTATCGTGCGAGTCGAGAGAGCTCCGACCCCTTGCGGGTTGGCCACTTCACCGAGTAAGAATGGGGTATTGTACTCCAATTCAGGATGGACGTTGAGGTTTAGTGAATCAGTCTCTAGAAGGAGACAATCCAAGCAGGTTTCCCTTACTGCTTGACGCTGCTCGTGGGAGAAGCTCTTTACAAGGCCTGCAGTCCTGAAGAAGCAGTGAAGAAATGCTTTGGTCCAGGTCTTGACCATATCAGTAGCACCAAGGGAGGGAGTACAATATGAATATTCCACTTTATGGATATTCCACACTTCATGAGTTATTCATTTGGAAACAATTATTGTAAATGTAGATCATGTCACTTAAAAGTATAATTGCTACCAAGGTGGCGCTTTAAAAACTTTGACTTGAATCTTGATGTACTTTTGCAGCCAGCTACATTATCTTTCATGAGCTCAACTGCTGCAACCAGCAGCCAGCTCCATGCCAGGGGCAGGTGTGAAGGATGCGCCGGCTGCAGCTTCCCGCACTTAAGCCAAGCCTGAGCCAGGTAAAACTCCTCGTCACAGCTCAGTGACCAAGGAGGCGGCAGCCGGTCGGGATAATTATTGTAAACTAATTGGATAATCCGACTGCAGTCCTAATTGCAGCATCAGCCAGCCATCGCAGGAGTCAGAAAGACTCAGAATTGATGAATTTTTATATTTAAACTTTACACGTCATTGATGCCTTCATGACATGACCGAACATGGTCACATGATCAAGTGTATCATCATCAACATCAACCAGCCTATCGGATACCTGTGCTTCGGCTTGGGTTTGACACCAGACGTCACGAGTACATGTACCGGCTACGGGAACGGTTACATCAGGAACGTCCTAGAAATGACAAATAGAAAGAATATTACCTTAATTTCCTTTTGGTGTATAATATTCTAAATTCATAAACGATCAAAATCTAAAGAAAAAAAAAAGTTTTCAATTTCACTGGTCAACTATGTGAATCTCAAACATGCTTCTGTTCATGAAAATAACATATTTTCCCCCAGAGACTGATAAAAAAAAAAAAAGAAGCAATTCCATACCCCACTGAAATAGTCTACACTCTGTGCATCATCATATGATGAGTAGCCATTCTCACTTTTAGAGACCTTGGAATTGGAAAGACAAAGAGAAATTCATGTTTTGGATATTGCATACTACATGTATATGTTTGTCCTTTGTGTCATGCTACACTTGCTGAATTCATACATACACTGAATTCCAGTTTAACACTTTTTCCAGAGGCGGAAGAACGTCGGGCTCGGATAATGGAAGGGGGAAGTACCTTTTGTCTGCCAAACGAAAGGTGCCCCCCCCCCCCCCCGACTGTAAGTACTATGATAATACCCCCTCTCTCTCCTGCATTTCCTCTCCACGTAGCGTGGCCCTATCAGAGTCAGACGGAGAGTCCACATTCACTACGTATCTGTTTACGTCAGTCATCTCCTCATCCTCGGAGAAGAGCAATGGGGTTGCTTCCGGCTCATGTAAAAGAGAATCAGGAAGAAAGAACATGAAAAGAAGTGGAAAGCAATTAGAACCAGAAGGCAAATAATATTAGAAAATACTAACCACTATAATTGTTATTAGCTGCCTAGTAAAAAAATATACCAAAAGTGATGATCTGTTGAGGTATTACAGTTAAATCAAAGTCAGCTGTTATTGAGTTATCCCAATAAACTCAATGTAATGCATTGGTCACATCAAGGAGTTACATGTATACTCCTTGGTCACATATGTTATGCATCAAAATGTCAATCAGAGGTTTTATGACCCTATGGAGCCCGTTAATGGAGGGGCCCTCGGCTTGTTATTGTCTGTAAATGAGGGTAATTTGCCGCCAAATCCCTTCATCCTGTTCTTCGGAGAAGAGAAGCTCAGCGAGGAGGGAAGGCGAACATAAGCCGATGTCTGTGATAAGAGTTAGTTTGCAGGCACAGACCCCAGTATCAGTTTAACTGCGTAATTATGGTGTCTGAACTGTGAGACTATGGAGCCTTCACTGTCTACTGCACTCCATAGCTTGCCCATATGCATTGTACCATTGACACAGCATGACAGTGACAGAGATAGGCTTAGCTCAAGACTTTATGGAATCATTTTTGAGCATCAAATTAGAGTCTGTGCCTGCAGACTAGTACGGAGTGATATCCACTGCCAACTGCTCTCCAAGACCCCTTCCTATCCCACCATTATTTTTCCCAAAGCCAGAGCTGGGTTTGTCAGGATCATGTTGATCAGTCTGGGCAGTCCGAAGTCATCACTGAGATGAACGCCATCTCTCGCCCACAGGGTCAGCTCTCCTGTCAGGAAGCATGTCTATAGGTCCAACCATTCCACTCCCTCTTCCTGGCCGATGATGTGCATGGCCGAGTTGAAGACATAAGCCAGCTCCCCCTTCTCGTCAGTGTGTGGTAGGACCCCAATACATACAACCTGATGAAGAGAAAGGGAGAGAGAGAGAGTGTGAAGAAATCTAATGTGGGGATTAATGTCACCACGACCACATGCCAAGGACAAAAAAAGGAGGAATGACAAGTATAGAAAATTCATTTACATATGATAATAATCTTGTCATATTGTAAATTCAGTTAAATATGACAATAAACATAACCCTCAGCCGTGCCTCTTCTCTGTCAAACAGGTTCAATGTTCCTTGTTCTACAGTACTTACATGTGCCTCTTGGGTAGCTCTTCTCAAGAGACTCCTAAATTCTCCCTTGGCCTTTCTAAGAGCCTCCTGCCAGTCCCCCATCCAAATGTTATCTGTACCAACTTGGATTATCAGCAGATCGGGCCTCCGGGGATACACAAAGTGATGCAATTCCATCTCCAGGTGGGCACAAGTCCCACATGAAGTTGAATTAACCGGAAAGTGGCAGCCATCTTTGTGAGGGAGGTGCAAGTCCCGCTCTACGATAGCCCTCAGCTGGCTGTCCCCAACCATACAGATAAACTGTTTTGGAGAAAGAGGAACATAGCGATGAATCATGAATTCTTTCATCGTCAGTCAGAATTGATAAAGTTTTATATTAAACTTTACATGTCATTGATGTCATACCTACAAGAATCCATGAGGCAATATTGTTTCTTCCAAAAAAAGAAAATAAAATAGAAGAGACATGAGAGATTAATATTTAAATTATGTATTTTTTTTTTCATTTGTGCATAATAACTATAACTTATAAATATATCTTATTTTGGAGTTCTCCCCTTATCGGTCCCTTTCATCAACTCTTTTCCCATTCGATAGTAGCTTTGAATTCATTTTTAAGAAGTTAGATTTTGGGGTACTTGAAACATGTTAAAAAAAAAACATCTCCACATGAACAAGAAAATGTACCCCTGGGTGGAGTTTGTTTTTTTCTCACAAAAAAAGAATTTTACATGCCCATTATTTGATTACCGAAAGTAGAAAGAAAACGAGGAAATATCGTACAAAACAGAAAGATGAACCAACGATTGTAGTACACTGAAGAAATCCTTTTAACCTGAAAACATTTCTGTAAGCAGGATAGCATCAGCATATGGTAGAGCCATATTAACACTAATTCATGCATATTCCACAAGTTCCTATGAAGAAAATTTGAGAGTTAGGAATTAAAAAAATGGAGAATAGCCTTACCTTCTTCTATCTATCAATTCCTTCACAGCAGAAAGCATTTTGCTTTCCGCTAATCCCACCGCTGCCACCATGTCAAAAATAGTGGGTTATTACTTGGTGTGGTTGCTTAGGTAGATCTAGTGGGTTCATAAATTAGTCCACATATTTTTGATTGAGGTTTAGTAGAAGTTTATTCAGGAATCCTTAGAGGCTAAAACATCTGCCTCCATGCTGAGCTGGTGGTCAAGTGCCAATTTCAAAATGGCTGCTGATGTGATGTGGCACATATCACCAGGCAGAAACAAACAAAAATGTCACTCACTGCTTGCCACCATAATAAAGGAGAACGACGTCGGTGTTGCATTGACCTCCGCCCCAGGTACCAGTGGATCGCATTACCGCACTTCACAAATTACTACAATTTGTCTTACTTTCATCTCTAAGTTCTGGCTTTGATCACAATGTATCGAACTCCACGCTGTCCTAACTGCCCGACCCAAATTTCTTGGCCGCAGCATGTTTCCCTGTCCCTCTCATTTTGACGGTGGTCAAATGCATGTATGGGGAATGGACAGTGGCGGAGATATGCCCCCACAAAAATACATAGGTTTCCCCTCAAATCAACAACAACAAAAAAAAGAAGAAAAAATAAGACAATGATGCAATCCATATCTCACTGCAATAGTGAACTCTCTGCGCTTATTCAAAGGAAGAATACCCATTTTCACTTTCATCAACCCTGGAATCAGAAAGAGAAAGAGAAATTCAAGTTTTGGATATTGCATACTATTAGGGAGATCGGTGACTTTTTCAATTCTTTGAGGAACCATAACAAATTAGGTATCATTGGAAAGCTTGTCTAAAAAGAAACACAATGGTGTATAAATCAGCTTTATATCTTCAAATTTGGCTGAGATACGCAAGATTTAGTTTTATTTATAGAGAAATCTGTTCTGTAAAATTACGACTGGTTGCCAACCTTCATTTGAAGCTTGAATAAATTTGATATTTATGGAATGCTTGTCAAAAAAGAAAGACTGCAGTCTTTATCAGTTTCATATCTTCAAATTTGACTGAGGCACACAAGATTTAATAGAGTTGTTATGGATATAGAAACCCTTTTTAATAAAATGAAGTCTAGATATTGAAGAAACGATGCTTAACGTCTATTTTAGAGTTTTAAGTCATAGTTAAATAGACTGTCCTAAAATGCAGGTGATATTGGCATCCCATTGATACCTTGCAAAGAAAGAAACAGGTGCTTACTGAAACTCATCTCCTTCACACTAAGATCTCTGAATCGCCATCCTCGTAATCTTTGAGTAACTGGTATGTGTAGATGGAAGGATAGTCGTCGTTCGTACTTCACGTTGAACCATGCGGGGAAGCCTGGAACATGAAAAGAATTATGTACAAAATTATCAGTCAATAAATTATGTGCAGTGGACAAAGCAACATATACAAGCATTTGCTTACTGAAACTCACCTCCTTTACACTAAGATCTCTAAATCGCCATCATAATCTTTGAGTAACTGGTATGTGTAGATGGAAGGATCGTCGTCGTACTTCACGTTGAACAATGCGGGGAAGCCTGGAACCTGGAAAGAATTATGTGTAAAATTATCGGTCAATAAATTATATGCAGTGGACAAAGCAACATATAAAGTTACAAGAATTTGCTTACTGAAACTCACCTCCTTTACACTAAGATCTCTAAATCGCCATCCTCGTAATCTTTGAGTAACTGGTATGTGTAGATGGAAGGATCGTCGTCGTACTTCACGTTGAACAATGCGGGGAAGCCTGGAACCTGAAAAGAATTATGTGCAAAATTATCGGTCAATAAATTATACGCAGTGGACAAAGCAACATATAAAGTTACAAGAATTTGCTTACTGAAACTCACCTCCTTTACACTAAGATCTCTAAATCGCCATCCTCGTAATCTTTGAGTAACTGGTATGTGTAGATGGAAGGATCGTCGTCGTACTTCACGTTGAACCATGCAGGGAAGCCTGGCACCTGAAAAGAATTATGTACAAAATTATCAGTCAATGAATAATGTGCAGTGGACAAAGCAATATATACAAGGGCGATTCCATGAAGAGTGTCCCGTACGACACATGATATTTATCCATATATTTCATCCATAAATGAAAAATTTCTTGATATGACCATGACTATAGGTGGTGATACCAGAAAGCTTCACTATTTAATGGCTATTTCAGACGATTTTTCATTTTTGGATGAAATATGTTGAAAAAGGACATGTGTCATACGGGACACCCTTCATGGAATCGCCCACTAAGCATTTACAATTTCATTTTCAAGTTGGAAGTAAAATATAAAATGGCAAATCAAATACTTCTTGAAAATCCAACAAGGCAACATGCTGCTTCAAACAAACTCTAACACAAGTTCTAATTGTAACACCATGCTAATCAAAATCGAGATAATATAAAAAGTACAGGTAACTCTGCCTAAGTCGAATCTCTTGGGACCACAGAAATCTGTTCGAGTTAGAAGAGGTAAAAAAAATGTTTTGCTCATTCTGTTTTGAAAAATTGCTTCAACTAAGGCGATTATTCGACTTATGGAAGGTCGACTTATGCAGAGTTAAGTGTATACAAATAAGAAAAAAGAACAAGTGAACAGCATGCAGAAATGTGCCAAAATCCAACTGAAATCTTCAAAGGCAGTAAAATAAAAACAAAAAAAGTCTGAGGAACAAGAAATGACAAAGTAGAATTGTGGATGAATGACTGATGCATTGCAAACAATGGATGCCACACCAGGGCATATGCTTATCTGCCTACATGCATTTAGCCCGGATGAGCTAAAAATGACCAAAGTTTAAAGCATAGCAAATTGCAAGCATGCAGGAACTCAAATTCAATTTACTTCATCATTCAGATGAACTTTAACAGGAAAGAAATGGATTAATAATGATTAAGGAATAAACAGTGAAATTATTTCAATTTAATAGGTAACTCCAACAAATGAAAAACATGACACTTTTTTTAGATAAACATTTATTGCTCTTCAAATAATTTAAACGAATATACTAGCCAATGCCAACCGACTGTTCAATCAGCTAGTAGTGTTGGGCTCAATTACATTCCAATCACATTCCTAATTACATTCCACGGATTACTAAGCAATATCACAACAATGAGTTCCATAGGCCAGACCAGAGAAAGGCTATTACCATGTTGATTACCATCAGGGGGGAAGTATGCTAATCCAAGAATGTAATTAAAGATGTAATTGAATGTAATTGGAATGCATTTAGGAAAATAATTGAGCCCAACACTGTCAGCTGGAGAGGTTGATCAAAAATAGAACAATGGTGTTGAACAAAACAGTAAAGTCAGTTAAAACCATAAGCTGAAAAATGGCAGTTAGCAGTGATGTGAAGAATTTGAACAGGTAACTCCAACAAGTTCAACTCAATATATTTAGTCATAACTAAACCTGGGATATGACTTTTCCAGTGTGATACTCCTCTTTGCCATCACTGCTGAATCTGTGCCGCACCCTTTTCCCCACCAGAATGGGAACGGCAATGTCACTGTCCCTTGTTTGACCAGATGTACTTCCTTCAATCAGGAAGGAATGTCTAATGAGCAGCTTCAAGTTTTCTGCGAGCTTGTTGTGGTCAAAGAGGACACGATGCCCACTTTCATCTTTCTTTGAAAAGGAGTACACATCTTTAAGAGCAAGGTCTGATGGCTTTTGCTGGAGAACTTCCTGCCGAAAATTCAGTTGGGCTTTCAGGGCAGCCATTTTGTTAGCTTTTGTTTTCAAAACACTCAGTGAGTCATCAACACTTTGCTCAGACTGCCACAAGCCCCAGTACACAATGTCTTCAGTCATCTTCTCTCTCTTTTTGACGGCTCTGGCTTTCGCTTCTTCTGCAGCTTGCATTTTTTCTGCGAGTGCTTTTCTACGTGCCTGCTGTATGTTTCTCACTCTTTCCCTGAAGGCTTCTCGTAGTGTTGTCACTGCTCTCCGGGACTTTGAGAAGAGCTTTGACTTCTCAGCAGCAGTTTTACCTTCCAACCAGGTGAGAGTTTTATTGTGAGAAAACATGATGAATGCTTCTGCTGCAATAGTTGAGATGTTAGGCTTCTCTCTCAAGAGTCTGTCTAGATGACCAAATATGCTCTCTGAATATTTGTTATGTTTAGGAAGGCCTTTGACCTTCTCCCGGACATCAGGGGCTGGATCACTCCACTTCCCGCCTTCGAGGTGATCACTGAATATCCTCTTCATAAGTTGTGCCATTGCCGTTAGAATGGGGTCAAGAATCACTTCTGTTTTGTGATCATTTTCCCATGGCTGCACCAATGTGTTGAAGATTACGTCCTGTTCCAGAGAGTAATCCTCAGTGAAGGACAGTCGCATGGATCCTTCCATGAATCCCCTGACATTTGTTTGAGCCTGCACAAGAAAATCAATGATTTCTTGATATCGTTTGCCTATGTCCATGAGATGTATGTCCGTGTCTTCAATTGAATTCCACAAAGGGATGGTGACCAGATATGATATTAAGCCCAGGGCTTTACATCCTGCAACATACTCTGGAACATTGATGTCATGGAGGAGAGACTTCAGTAGCTTGTTATCTGCACTGCTTTCTAGGAAGTTCCTCAGTTCTTCATGAAGAAAAAATACAGTGCCTGCATTCTTGAACAGAATATTAAATCTGTTTCCTCTGAACTGCTCCAAAGGAAGTTTCTTGAAGCCTTTAGATTTCAACCAGGGCCTCAAGTATTCAACGAAGTTTCCGTGACATCCAGACTTTTCGTCGCCACCTTGGGAAACTGCTTTACAAGCAGTCCTAATGAGTCTGGTGGTCCCAGGCTCTGATGCCTTCTTGAATGATTTGTCTAGAATTGGTGCTTCTGTGAAGAACCCACGCTGGCTCTCTAGTATTGCAGAAGACGCCACCTCAGCCAAATGAACTAAGGCATGAAGGCCACAGAAAAAATTGCATAGCTTTGCTAGAGACAACCTTTCTGCATCTGACAGGACATCATAATTACTGACTGTGAGAGGAAGGATCTCCTCGCGATATTCCTCAAGCAGTTCATTAAATCTTATTTGTGTACTTGCCCTGTCAGACATAGTACAACTAATGTTCAAGAGAATCTTCTTTGCTGCATCATCTGAGGTTGCAGAAACTTCCTCAATATCTTGAAGAATTAATTTCAAGGTGTTCAGCACGTCCTGTCCTGATTTGGAGGAAATGTCCCTAAGGCCGAGAACTCTCATTCTCCCTTGTGAGTCACTTACATGATACCCTTCATACTTGCTTCCTGATTTCGATGTTTCGTCGCTTAATAAACCAAGGTTACTCTGGCCTGGCAGTTCTTCACCTAGCTGACTTTGCGCCATTATGAGTCTCATCAAATTCCAGTCATTTACTGTAGATTTGCTTGGAACGTCAGATGCGCTAAGCTTGCCTAATTTCAATACAGCTTCTATAACCGGACCCACCTGGCTGAATGGAACGTTATGATTTAACAGTGCAAAAACACATTCTCTCATGTCAGTTGTGTACTGCCCTTTATCATCCTTAGTTGGAAGCTTGTCCTGAACCATTTCTCTTAGCCATTCATTTTCCGCAATTAGGTCATTTTTTTCAGTTTTTAGTTTTGCCACCTTCTCATTCACGTGAGATATTTCAGCTTTGCTTTTTTTGTGCTTTCTCTTGTATGATGCTGCCCTTAAAGCACTTTTTGATGACTTTGTTTGATAATATTTCACTGCAGCAGCTTTCCTTTTCAACTCAGCATCTTTACTTTGTATCTTCTTCTGCAATCTGCTACGCAAAGGGGGAGCTGATGCAACAGGTGCTGGTAGTGGTGTGGGTGGAGGAGGTGGTGGTGGAGGAGGAGGTGGTGGTGGAGGAGGGGATGGTGGTTTTGCTCTTGATGTGAGTGGCTGCTGATGTGGATATAAAAAATCTGAATCTAGCAGTGCGTCAATGGCTGCTGTCCCATCGCGGGGCTTGTCCTTAAGAAGCTTTTGATAAGTTTTCTTTAAATTTGTCAGTTTCTTCTTATATGCTGCTGGGGATGCTTTTTTTCTTGGAGAGATCTTATGAGATGCAATCAACGTTTTGACTGATTCAGTTTGATTTTTCGCATATGCAAGTCCAATGGCTTCCTTGTTCTTCATGTTGTTCTTTTTTTCTTAAGCTTACTCCCAAAACATAAAATCATGCACTTCGCGCTCTTCAAAAATGTCAGACGCAAGTTTGAAGAATTCCAAGAACTCTGCAGTTCCTTTCCTGTCTTCAAGATTGTTGTACAAGACGACGCAACGAATGTACAAATCCGTCTCATATAGAAAGTCATAGAAAGTACAGCCTTCTACAAATTCGGCGGTAGATAATTCATCTTCTACAAAAAGTATGAACCTCTCCATGACATATCCCTCATCTGCCAAATGATTTTTGGCAGACAATATGGCATTCAGGAATGCATACCTCAGTGGGGTGTCTTCCTGAAATTTCTGTTCTACTACAAAGTACAAGGTATCAATCTTCTTATTGATCAGGGGAGAAGTGCGCTTAACAAGTGCCTTAAAAATGGCAGGTGATACTCCTTTAGAAAGGGACATAGCTATGATGGCTATCCCAAGGTTCCTATAAAATATCAAATACAATGATAAAGAAAAGAAAAGGGGAGAAAAGTTTGACCTTAACAGTGAAATATAAAACTGCTTTTAATTAAAAAAAAAAAGTGAATGCTATAGTCTTAATCACTTTCCAAGGCCAGAAATGTTGGTGCTTTTGGTTGGTAGAGTAAAATCAAAAAACGCTTTTTGGTATAGAAGCAGGCAAATTGGCGTCATGGCCAGAAACTCGCCCCAAATGTGGAAGGGTTGCCAGTTGTGATTTACAGAGGCAGATCCACACCTACTTTAGGCAAGAGGGCAAAATTTGAAATAGGAGCCACCAAAAATTTCTAGAAAGAGAAATAAAAAAAAATACAAGGTTATGTTTTTCTTGGAGAGGGTGAGGTGGGGGGGGGGGGAGGGAGTTGTTAGCGACCCCCCCCCCCCCTTCCCTCCCCTGGATCCAGCTGGATCTGCCTCTGCACTGCCTGGACCTTGGTTATGAATGAATAGATTTAACCTTGATACGATTTCAGAATAATTAGAAATTACATATCACAGGTAAAAAGGTATACATGCAATTTATAAAGAGGGTTTTGTTTTGTAATACAATAGACAGATGTGTTTGCCTCTCCCATCAGGTGATTAGATTGAAAAGTAGACACAAAAAAGGGAAAACAAAGGAAAGGAATACAACAAAGAAAACAAAAGAACTGGTATCAAAAGGAAAAAAAAATCGTAAGTGAAAAATAATGTCAAAAATACACAACTAAATGAAAGGGGTTTTCAGTCATGAATACAGGGGGGGGGGGGATATTTGTATTCGCCCCGCCCCCCCCCCCCCCACACCCCGCCCCCCCCCAAAAAAAAAATATATAGATCAAAGAGAAATTTTATATCTAGAAAGGTATAGATAGATATATGAATATAAAGATATATAACTATATATATATATATATATATATATATATATATATATATATATGTATATATATATATATATATATATAGGGGGGGGGGGGTCAAGTTCAATCATTCATGCCCACACAAGTGTTAGAGACATCATCTCTGATCATGCACATCACATCAATAAATCATTCATCTTTTTTCACTGCAGATTCATGAATTACAACTCCAAGGTATATGAACCAAACTAAAATCTATTCTAAGACAAATTTAGTCACTGAAGTTCCTTTTCGGTCCATTTTTCTGATTTGTTACTTTTTTTTCAAGTCCACTGCGACGCCATGCGCGATCAGTAGTGCACTAACATTATACATCATTGGATTTGTAAGACTTCAAAGATTTTGAAAATGATGGTTCTTATGGGGTTTTTTCCCCTCCTTTACAATGATTTTTACGTTTTTCTACCCCAAAAACGTCTAAAAAATGTGCCCAAAATAAGCACTTACCTATCTCGGTTACTGACAGATCGAAATCAAGGCAGAATTCAAAGTTTTTGGTATCCAAAGACAGCTCTTGACGTCCACAATCGCAGCAGGTCAAAAAGTTTTGCACACGAAGAATATTTTGCCCTGGAAGAGATGTCAAAGTTCAGAGAGCATTTGGAAAAGAAATCAAAATGGCGGCCTCCTGTGCGACTATGGGTGTATAGCGCTCCAAACTCTCTCGGATTCTCTTGCGTTTAATTCCGACTTTCCTGAAATTTTACCCAAGTAATTGACATCAAAAGAACAAGCAACTTTTCGGCTACAAGTGGATGTCTTCAGAAAGGTAAAATATCAACCAGAAAGGTTTTTAATTTCAAGTTTTCAAACAGGTTCCACTGCGTGTTAGCAGATACAAATTTCGAAAGTGGCATTTCACTGATCTCCCTAATAGAAGTTTATCCACAGTAAATTTTCCATGAGATCTGACGCGATGTTCGCCATGTCGGTTCTTTGGCAATCGAAGGTCGTGATTAACTCTGAGTGTATGTACTCGTTCTTTGTGTTGACTTTTACCTTCATCGATGATGTTCCTTTTTCTTTCTACATGTAGGATAGGGAAATGTGCTTTTAAGGTGCGACTGGAAGTGGGTTTCCAGTTGTTGAAGTACAACCAGCCGTTTACTCTGTTAGTGCATGCTCTCCAGAACATCTTTTTGGTACTTCTAGAGTAAAAAGGCTAAACATTCACCGTGAAGAGGTTGGTTACTAATTATAAGGCGAGATGGGAATAAGAAACAATCACCACTTAGCGACTTTACGCTTGCAGGCATTTCCCAGGCATGACTCCTCCAATAATAGCAATATTGCACAATTTCCTGAAATATACACTGTAGGTACACAAAATATCACCACAGAAATAATCACAAAACTAACTGGCTAGCACAAGCGAGATTTTGGATTGATCTCTGAGTGAATTGCAGAGATAATGATTACAAATTAAAATACAATATCTCCAGGTAAGACGCAGGAAGAAATTGTAGGGTAGTAGGATGTAGAATTGATTGTATAGAGATGGGTTCCAAGTGAAATGCAGGAACAAGATGAGATGTAGAGTTGACGTTCGCAAATTCACGTGTTGCCTCTATGAGATAACTTTGAGAAGTGTGTCTAGCAAAGATGGAGATGAAAAGTGTTTTTTCCATCCCTTGCTAGTGAAGCAGGATGAAGAAGAAAGGGAGTATTGTTGCAATTCCTTGAATTGAGGGTGAGTCACTAATGTGTGATGGGCGTGGCTTTGCAGCTGACCACTTGTTGATAAATAAATGTGATAACATAGGAGTGGTAGTGACTTCTGGTATAAAGGGCAATGTCCTCTCAAAATGACTTTGTACAATCGGAAGTGAAAGTGAGAAATTAAAGAAAAAGATGAAGTGAGGATGAGGAAAATACTACAACCTAATAAATAACTATCACCTACTTCTTCGCCGTCCGATTCTATCTTTTTTCGTTTTCGTTGTTGTTCTTGCTAGTCATCGTATGTCGTCAACATTCTCTTTACGGCTTCTGTTTGCCTGTCTTGAAAACCAAACATCATACTCTCCCAGGTCAGTATACTCTCATGTTGCACTTCTGCAGCCCTTGAAATGTTCATGTGGGAGAGATGATCCATCGCCATTTGAAAATGTTCGGTGTATTCCTCCAGCACGTTGACGCGGACTGCGATGAGTTCGATCATGTCAAATGCTTCCTTGAAATCCTCGAACACAGGAAGAAGTTCAGATTTGTGCAACGTGAGATCGTTTGCGCCAGAGTTTATCGCCATGCAAATTTGATGAATTCACGGCTTTTTAACCTTTTCGACAGCCTTGGGATCACCGTTGGTGTTGTCTAAAGTGTCCACGGCATTATCAATCTCGGAGGACAATTTTTCCATGCTTTCCAATGCTTCAAGTGAATCGTAAGATCTGACGCGATGTTCGTGATGTTTGCCCTGTCAGTTCTTTGGCAATCAAACATCGTGAATAACTCTGAGTAATCGCTGAGGTTGTATATATATTCTTTGCGTTGACTTAACCTTCGTTGATGATGTTCCTTTTTCTTTTTAAGATACGGAAATGCGCTTTTACGGTGAGACTGGAAGTGGGTTTGCAGTTGTTGCAGTACAGCCCGCCATTTACTCTGTTGTAGCAGTGCATGCTTTCCAGAACATCTTTTTGGTACTTCTTGAGAACGGTGATCTGGCTCAACAGTAGATAGAGCGGCTTGACGTCACCGTTGTCGAACTCAGATCTGTAGATGAAAGGGGGGGGGGGAACACACAAAAGGCCGCATTAGTTATACCAGCAAAATT
This sequence comes from Heliocidaris tuberculata, assembly GCA_025618425.1. Classification (NCBI taxonomy): domain Eukaryota; kingdom Metazoa; phylum Echinodermata; class Echinoidea; order Camarodonta; family Echinometridae; genus Heliocidaris; species Heliocidaris tuberculata. The sequence continues at coordinate 34,961,530 of CM046843.1, forward strand.
ACTACACACAGCTCTGACAAAACTCCAAAACACCTTGTCATTGCATTTGGTGATCCGGTACTCTGTGGACCACTAGGGTAACCACACGATCAGCCCAATCCATGACATTCTCATCCAATCCATGACATTCTCATCCGGGAGTTGATGGGCCCGAGCAAACTTCATGTGGGCCACTTAGCGAGGATCATTATCTCTGAATCATTTCATCTGCTGCACCAACTTCTTTACAGGGTACCTAAGGGTCCCTAGTCATCAGACCACCTAACCTCTGCATACTCCACCACATCTGGTATTTTCTCTGCTTTGGCGACTAGCAACTTTCGTCAGAAAAGGTAGTGAACTTGGCGTGATAGGCTTGCCAGTTTTCCTTGCCATTGAAAGTAATGGACTTCAGAAGCATCAATGTGTGCGAAGAAGTGGGGATTGTTGGGACAGAAGACACAGTTGGTCCTTTATCTCTCTGAGAGCCACCCCACAAGCCACCCTGCCCACTCCTTCGCTACATAGGATTATCATCAGGTGGAGGGTACCTATCGTACGGTTAGAGAGAGCTCCAACCCTGTGTGGGTTGGCCACATCACTGAGTAAGAATGGGGTATTGTACTCCAATAGGGGATGGACTTTGAGGTTTAGTGAATCAGTCTCTAGAAGGAGACAATCCAAGCAGGTTCCCCTTACTGCTGATGCTGCTCATGGGAGAAGCTCTTTACAAGGCCTGCAATCCCAGAGAAGCAGTGAAAAAATGCTTTGGTCCAGGTCTTGACCATATCAGCAGCACCAGAGAAATAATGCAGATGTGTTGTCTGGTGAGCTGAGCATGTCTGCATAAGCATATTTGTCTTTTAACTCACTAGCAACAGGACTGGTTAACTTTTGTGTGCCAGGGGTGATAGCAAAATCCCATAAAATTCATTAAGTAACATGGCATTGTGTGGGCATAAATCTTACACAAATTTCAACCTGCACGTGTTGTCCATGGTACCCATTTCTTAGAATAAATTAATTTCAGCCACTACACTGTGATTTCCATATGCCTTCTGACAAATGTTCACAAGACCCTCTTTTATTTCTTGAGTTGAGCATATTTTTTTTTTTTCTCCAGAAATCTCCGTTGGTGTAATAATTCCAAAAGAAAAATATCTTGATTAGAAAAGTTAACAAAGATTTGGTTTGGTCCAAAATTTTGGTTTAGTTTAATCTGAACCAGTGATGATTCAGTTTTAATTCTGGACTAGTGGACTGAGGGCTGACCTGTAGAGCCTCAGTCCATGTGCAATGGGGGCGTTCATCACCTCTGAGAGGGATATCTGCCATAAGTTGGCCACATCACCGAGTAAGAACAGGGTGTTGTACTCCAATACGGGATGGACCTTGAGATGTGGTGAAACAGTCTCTAGAAGGAGATGGTCCAAGGGGATTTCCCTTACCGCTTGACACCGCACTTGGGAGAAGCTCTTTACAAGGTCTGCAATCCCAAAGTAGCAGTGAGGTCCAGGCTTTGGTCCAGGTCTTGACCATAGCAGCAGCACCAGAGAAACAATGCAGATGTATTCTCTGGTGAGCTGAGCATTTCTGCATAAGCAGTCTCAGAGCCAGGTGAGATGGCTCCTGGGCTACATATACATGTAGATGATCAGTGTTTGTACCTCCCATGTGCATCACTATAACGTGCCCCAGAGTTCCAAGATCCAGGAGGTGTTTCTGGAGTTCTATGCATACCTCTACACATTATCATATTTGGTGAGATTATTTTTCACCAGCATGGTGCTGTGATCCACAATTCTGCTGCTGAACCTATCCACAGTAATGTCATGAGTGACTCAAACATGGCTAATTTTTTTGTTTTTATCCAAGTGGATTTTGTTTCCATAATAGTCAGCACTATATGGGATGGGATTCGGGTTTCTTGCTCTCTGTACTATTTACATGTATACACATTCTACATATCAGTACATATACATCTATGATGTGAATAAGCTTTTTGGTTGTGTATCCTGAACTATTTTTCTTATTTGCACCGCTCCATAATAATGTATGCTCAGTATGCATTCAGTACATCAAAATTAACAGCAACAATAAAAAATTCATTAAGCGTGGCATTTAGCGTACTATTTTTTGTCTGAGCTTTTTCTTTCTTTCTTTCCGTTTTTTCCCCGACTGTTACGTCAGACACTCAGGCAAAAGTAAAACTATCAAAATACTATACCCACCTAAATGTGAAAAAAATCCATTGGGTCATCCAACGAGGGTGATACGCTATGAGCATTGATCTCTGATTTCTGTCGTAATGCTTGTCAAAAGAAAAGAAAACAAACTCTGTCAAAATTTGTAGTTATAATTAAACCGTTACTCGTTGCAAAATGTCTTAGCATTAAGTATTGATAATCACTCCCACAAACAGTGATTCTTACAGGTACTTGGATGTGGTACGGGAGCACATACCTCCTCAAGTCCTCCATGGTAACCATGATACTTTTTGGTGTGTACACCTGTACGTAAATTAATTAGGGTGCAACACTTTTTTGGTCAACTCTGCTGATATACATGTAGGGAGGCCTCTTCAAGCAATATAAGTGAGTTAATAGCTTTGTTTTGCAATCATATGGTGTTCATATTATAAATTCATGAATGATCTCAATCTTTGATTGTCAACTACATATGGGGATCGCAAACATGCTGCTTATTCAAATGCCCCCACAAAAATCCATGTTTTGGATATTACATACTATACATGTATACATGCATGTTTCTCCTTTGTGTCATGCTACACTTGTTGAATGTCACACATACACTGAATTCTAGTTTAACATTTTTTCCAGAGGCGGAAGAACGTCCGGCTCAGATAATGGAAGGGGGAAGTACATGTAACTTTTGTCTACCAAACAAAAGGTGCCCCCGAATGTAAGTACTATAATAATAGCCTCTCTTCACCATTTCCTCTCCGCCTAGCGTGGTCCTATTAGAGTCAAGACTCAGAGTCCACAATCACTACGTATCTGTCTACGTCACTCATCTCCTCATCCTTGAAGAACAATGGTTTCGCTTCAGGTTCCTGTACAAGAGAGTCAGGAAGAAAGAACATGAAAAGAAGTAGATGGCAATTAGCAAGTTAGAAGGCGAATAATATCAGAAAATACCACTATAAATGTTATTAACTGCCTAGTAAAAAAAAAAAGGGGTTATCTTTTGAGTAATTTTTTTTTTAGCTCAGTACTTTATGAAAACATTTTTGAGCATCAAATTAGAGTCTGTGGCTACAGACTAGTACGGAGTGATGATATCCACTGCCAACCGCTCTCCGAGACCCCTTCCTATCCCACCATTATTTTTCCCAAAGCCAGAGCTGGGTGTGTCAGGATCATGTCGATCAGTCTGGGCAGTCCGAAGTCATCACTGAGATGATCGCTGTCTCTCACCCACAGAGTCAGCTCTCCCGTTGGGAAGCACGTCTGTGGGTCCAACTAGTCCACTCCCTCTTCCCAGCCGATGATGTGCATGGCCGATTTGAAAACATAAGCCAGCTCCCCCTTCTCGTCAAGGCACGGTAGGACCCCGATACATACAACCTGATGAAGAGAAAGGGAGAGAGAGAGCGAAGAAATCTAATATGGGGATTAATGTCACAAAGACCGTGTGCCAAGGACAAAGAAAGAAAGAATGACAAGTATAGTAAATTCCAATTCAATTACATGACAATACATGTAATCTTCTTGTCCTGCCAGTCCCCCATCCGAATGTTGTTCGTTCCGACTTGCAATATAAGCAGGTCCGGCTTCCGGGGATATGCAAAGTGATGCAGTTCCATCTCGAGGTGGGCACAAGTCCCACCTGGAGTAGAAATAACCAGAAACTGGCAGCCATCTTTATGAGGGAGGGGCAAGTCCCGTTGTATGTTAGCCTTCAGCTGGCTGTCCCCAAACATACAGATAAACTGAGGTGGAAAAAGAGGAGCATAATGATTAATCATGATTTCTGTCATCGTCAGTCAGAAAAGACTCAGAATTGATGAATTTTTATATTTAAACTTTACATGTCATTGATGCCTTCATGTCATGACCGAACATGGTCACATGATCGAGTGTATCATCATCAACATCAACCAGCCTATCGGATACCTGTGCTTCGACTTGGGTTTGACACCAGACGTCACGAGTACATGTACCGGCTACGGGAACGGTTACATCAGGAACGTCCTAGAAATGACAAATAGAAAGAATACAGTAGTATTGTAGTACACTTAAGAAATCTTTTTGGCCTGAAAACATTTCTGTAAGCAAGATAGCATCAGCATATGGTAGAGCCATATTAACACTAATACATGCATATTCCACAAGTTCCTATGAAGAAAATATGATTGAGAGTTAGAAATTTAAAAAAAGAAGAATAGCCTTACCTTCTTCCATCTATCAATTCCTTCACAGCAGAAAGCATTTTGCTTTCCGCTGACCCCCTTCTCAATTTTCTTGGCCGCAGCACGTTTCCCTGCCCCTCTCATTCTGATGGTGGTCAAATGCATGTATGGGGAATAGACAGTGGCGGAAATATGCCCCCACGAAAATAACACAATTTTCCCCTCAAATCAACAACAACAACAACAACAAAAAAGACAAAATAATGCAATCCATACCTCACTGCAATAGTCGACTCTGCTCGTATTCAAAGGAAGAATACTCGTTCTCACTTTCATCGACCTTGGAATCAGAAAGAGAAAGAGAAATTCATGTTTTGGATATTGCATACTGTTATGTTTGTCCGTTGTGTCATGTCAAATATACATGCTCGATTCCAGTTTAAGATTTTTTTCCAGAGGCGGAGGAACGTCGGGCTTGGATAATGGGAGGGGAAAGTACCTTTTGTCCACCAAACAAAAGGTCCCCCCTCCCCCCCCCCCCCCATTGTGCAAGCCCCGACATTCCGCCACCCCTGACTGTTAGTACTATAATGATACCCTCTCTCCTCCACCATTTCCTCTCCGCCTAGCGTGGTCCTATCAGAGTCTGACTCAGAGTCCACATTTACTCCGTGTTGCCTTATTTCCAGACTGAAGTTCATCCACAGTAAATTTTCCATGAGATCCAACGCGATGTTCACCATGCCGGTTCTTTGGCAATCGAAAGTCGTGTATAACTGAGTAATCTCAACATTCTCTTTACGGCTTCTGTTTGCCTGTCTTGAAAACCAAACATCATAGTCCCCCAGGTCAGTAGGGGAGAGTGGGGTAAGTTGATCCAATGTTCACATATCTTTCCTTTCCACTACGGGGAAAGTTCATATAACTCTACTGCGTGTGTAGGTAAGAAGTAGACATACTTACCTTCGATAAAAAGGCCTCGACACTTTGCTAGCGTTTAGGGTTTGGGGGCAGGAAGAAGCTTAAAAACTTGTGTCAAGTGGCTCAACTTACCTGTGCCCTGTGGTAAGTTGAGCCGCTACCACAGGTAACATGAGCCTGCATGGGGTTTAACTGAGCCATCAATAGGGTATGTTGAGCCATTAGTTAAGTGTCACAGATAACACTTTTGTGAATGTTGTTTCTGGAAATACATGATGATGCATGGGTGAATGTGTTTGTTTTTGCAAACTAAATAAAAAGTCTTTGATTATAAGAAAGAACCTCTTTTAGTGTGTTAATTTGCATTATTTTATTTCCGAATCGGTACGATCAACGTTTGCCAGCAGCTGTTATCTTACTGTCAACAACATTTGTTATCCACTTTCAACGACTCAAACATTTTTATAGAGGATAAAAACGTGAATGAATTTATTAATGAACTTTTATTGACATCATCAAATACATGACATTTTGTCAACGAAACGGTAAGGCAATAAACAACGTGACAACAATATCAAAGTGTTCTGGAAGCAAAATGCATAGATCAAACATCTCGGATTTTGTTCATTTTTGGTACATATGAAGTTTGAGACGGGCCAGTCCAAAATCTAAATTTTTAGCGCGATCGGGCGTACGGTTCTCGCGCTAGGACACGCCCATTTTCAGCAATTTAAGCAAAAATGGGCGTGGCCGCCAAATTTCAAACGACCATAACTCCGTAATTAGTGGAGCAAATTAAGTAAAATTGGTATCATTGGAAAGAGAATAGAATAAACTTTCTGAAAAATATGTTACTGTTAATGTAGGGACTACAAAACAAGTAATGACCTTTTGACCTTTGATTTGACCTTGAATTTGACCCCCAGGGTCACGAGATCTTGACTCGAAACTTTCACAATTGAATCCCCAACATGACTTCTACATGATATCAAAAAATTGCAGATGTTATATTTTTTGTTTTTTACCCAGCTCCTCTCAAATGTGGCATACTTACTGAAAAAATATTCACTGTAGTCCCATACATACATAACTGTGTAATATAGAGAGTACGTATACATGCTCCATTGCAATACAACTGTTAAAGCAGTCACATGAAAGCCTATGCATTCTTGATAACCGCTCACTGAAATGTTTAAGTGGGGGAACAAAATGAAACAGCAGGCCTAAGAATGCATTGGAAACTAGAGAGTACATTATATACATAATAAATAACAGTTACCTTTGCAGGACATTGCAACCTTGTTTAGCGATCAGAGGTCATCCATTGTGGGTAAATTTTGGCAATATTTTCTTCATCAGTGCCTGTAATAATGTATTTCCTAGATGATGACGAGGTAAGAGAAGGAGCACTAATCTGGCACAAAATACTTTCTTCTCCAACCCAGCATGTGTCCTCCTTTGCTGGCCAACTGAATTGACTTGCTGGCCCATGTGGATGCATGAATTTGATATGGTAATCTCCAAACTCATTGGAGATTTCGTCTACCATACCAATCCATGGAAAACTGTCATACAGGCAGCAGACAAAGTTCTGTTCCTTTATCTCCATGGATGTGTTGCTCTCTTCCACTTCTTCTTCTGGAAGTGATGAGGTGTGTGCCAAGTCTGGCCTCTCTTCTTGACTGCTCAGTTTGTAGACATGAAGAGAAGATTTGTTCACTGGAACAAATCTGTGGTATTGCTGTGTACCTTTCACAGTTCTTGCTTTGAGAAATCTGCCTTGCAATGCCGCAGCTGATTCTGAAACTTCTTCAGGCTTGACATTGAAGAACTTGATTCCAGGAATATTTACTTCACAGAAGTTGACTATGGCATCGGCAGTCAGAATCGGTTCTGTGTATGGACGCTGAAGGCTCGCCTTTGTAACGAGTTGCTTGACAGTGCCACCAATACCGTCACAGGCACTCTTGCCATGGGAGGTGGCAAAAAAGTTCCACTCAGCTTCCACTCCAAAGTCTTCTTTATGGTGACAAAGGTTGATGAAATTGTTCTTGTTCTTGTACTGCCCTGCACAACCATCTGTGAAATAGTGGACTTTCCTGGTCGATGGGAACTCGGCTTTTAGATAGTTCATGACCACCTTCAAGAAAGCAAAGACTGTAACAGTTGTGTGATCCTTGCAGTCGCTGATAACACATATGCTTCTGTGTTCTAATGTGCCATCCTCTCGTCATTGGAAAGCAACAAACGGATGAAGAGTGGCCTGTTTGTTTTCCCAATGAAAACTCTGAATTTCATCTTGTACAACATAAGAGAAATTCTCAGAGAAATCACCCTGTATTATCAAATCTTCCATTGGGGTCATTGTTGATTTCAGATCTTTCATATATGCACTTTGAGATTTGGCTGTAAAGCTGTGTCTGGTTAATTTTACTACCTGTTCTGATAAGTTGTCAATGAAATCCTCCTTTGACTCCACAATGGTGACAAGTTTTGCGCGATCTGTCCCGACCCACTGTTTAAATGTGATTCCTTCAATGTCTGTGAGCTCTGGACATTGGTTTAGGTAATCAACAAGTCCTTGTTTCCCAGGACAATCTCTGCAATTACCCATCATGCACAGCTCCCTCTCATGTGAGCAGACACAGTATTTGTATAGTTCATGGACATCACACTTCACTGATGCTTGCACCATCAATTTTGGATTTTGATGATATCTGCAGACACACACAGAGTGTGTCCCAGAGGCCCCAGCCAAGACACACCACTTTGGTCGGAGGGATGCAAATGTGGAAAATCCGACCTTCTTGTCTGGATGCGATTCATTCCAAGCAGCATGTAGTTCTTTTAGATTGGAAAGAACCAGTCGTTTCTGGTGCTTCTCAGACTCTCCGTTTTTGTCTTTAACTGTCACAGTGTCTTTCATCCCCGGACACATTCGACTATTTTCATCCATTTCATAGAATCCGACTATTTCATCTTTCAGAATTTGTGATAGTGGCTTTCCTTTGTTTCTCCCGCACTGTCCAAGAATGCCCTTCTCTTTTTTTACTGCATGGCTTTTCTTGACCATATAATTTGATGCATTGAACTCTTGCATTGTCCATTGGATTGTATATGGGGACAAAGTTAGTATCTGGACTCGTTCAGAATATGAGTTAGAGTTCCTGAACTTCTCTTTTAACTCTTCCAAGACTGTTTTGAAGTTTTTTGAATCCCTGACTTCCAATTCATCTTCAGAATCCGAGCTTTCAAGGAGTACATTGAATGTCACTTCAAGCTTTCTTTTCATGCTTTTCTGTGCCGATTTCAATTTCTGTTTTCCTTTAGCTTTCCGACTGGATGGCGCCAAGTTTCTTGCTTTGATGGGTGATTCATCTAGGGATGTTAGTGAAGTGTTGAGATCCATTAATTCCAGGTTCTTGTCAGGAGAACTTGAAGTGGCATGTGTATCCTCAACATCATCACATGGCATTGTTTCTGTTGGATCTCCATGAAGTTCAGCTTTCGAAAGTTTCATGAAGCAGTTGCAACATACCTTAATACCTGGTACAACAACCTCAGGGGGGTTGACTATTGACTCGTACTTCTCCAAGCTGATGCTGCGAAGGGACTTGGTTATTGCTTTTGGATGACAGTTGAAGGGGTCACAACATCTTCGCTGCATTGATGAGAACCTGATCAGAAGCTCTTGCTGATGATGGGCACAAATTGTCTTTATCTTGTTTTTGGATAGTTTTGTGCGCAACATTAATAATTTCAGGTCATCCTTGTTCTTGACTTTCAATAACTCTTGTTTTTTTGTTTGATGTAGCAGATGACAAGGACTTATGTCAGTGTAGAAGCTGCAATTCTCCCGATAAATCAAGGAAAATTAGGATGCATTAAAAAGGGATAATTGAAATAAAAAAAGTTTCAGTTTCAGTTTCAGTTTCAAGGTTTATTTTATTCCAATACAGTACACATGCTGAAGCCATAAAAGCTGAAATGCACGCATTTACAATACAAGTACAAACCAATTTCACAATGCATGGTAAATAATACAATTGATTAAAAATGATATAACCGGTGCAGTTTAAAAAATTGTTTAAAATATACAAGATATAAAACACAAAAATATAAACCAAACATCAGAATAAAAAGAACAAGCATATACTGTATGTAATGTACATTCTTAAGACAGCTTATCATGCATGTCCTTTTATACATGTAATGTGAGATATTGGCACACATATAGAAGAGTAAACAGCTACATCTATCAAATATATCAAAGTTTTTTTGTTTTGTTTTTTTTTGCACAAAATGCAGTGTTTTAATAAAAAATATAATTTGTTATGGATTCATTGACTATTGTCTAACATTAATTCAAAGAATGTCTATAGGTAGGAACCATTCTGATGTAAGCATCCTCTTAAGATATATATATGGTGACACGACATATGCTCCGCCGACATATGCTCCGCCGACAACTGCTCCGAAAAATGTGACAATTGCTCCGCGACAAATGCTCCGGGCCAATTGCTCCGCCGATATTTGCTCCACCGACACTTGCTACGCCGACAGTTGCTCCGCCGACAGTTGCTCCGCCGACAGTTGCTCCGCCGACAATTGCTCCGCCGAAATATGCTCCGAAATTGAGACATTTGCTCCGCCGACAGTTGCTCTGCCAAAATTTGCTCCGCCGAAATCCGCTCCGAAATTACGACGTTTGCTCCGCTGACAAATGCTCCGCTGACAAATGCTCCGCCTATAAAATGCAAATGGAGAGAAAGAAAGGTAAACCGACATTTGCTCCGCCGACAACTGCTCCGCCGAAATATAATAATAATAATAATGATAATAATAATAAGAAGAATAAGAAGAAGAAGAAGAAGAAGAATGTATTTATATAGCACATTTTCCATGTGCATGTTCAAATGCGATTTACAATGAATTATCAACGGAACAAGTGAGTTTTAAGATGATTTTTTTTTTTTTTTTGAAGACAATGAGGGATTGTTGGTTAGGAGAGTTTGGGGTAGTTGAAATATGCTCCGAAATTACGACATTTGCTCTGACGACAATTGCTCCACCGAATTATGCTTTGAAATAACGACATTTGCCCCGCCGACAATGGCTCAGAAGACATCTGCTCCTCTGAAAATTCCTCCGGAAATGCTCCGGGACAATTGCTCCTCCGATACTCAACCCATATTTCTTCCACTGACAATTACTCCGCCGACAATTGCTCCGCTGAAATTATGCTCCGAAAATAGCTCTCGGCCTAAATTTTCTTGTCAGCTAGTGACACTTTTAAGATCGATAATTATTGCTTTCTGAATCCTAAAATGATGTGATGAATTACAGTTTGAAGTGTGCATGTGCGGTTCAAACGGGAAGGATAGACTATAAGAATAGCATGCCATTAGATAGAAAGACAAGATGCGAACCGATTTGCTTTCATAAAGATAGTAGGCCTATTATCAGTAGCGTAATGAGCTAAAAATTTTGAAGGGGTAGAACATGGCATATGGGGCACAATTTCTAAATAGTTGCAAACGAGTGAAGGGAGCTAGCAGAAAAATGACCTTTTTAATGAAAATCTTGCTAATTTTATCATAGATCCTAGCATATATCTGGTAAATAATTTCATCTTTTACCTTTTTTCCCCTTTCTTTTTCTTTCCTTTTTTTCTTTTTCCTTTTTTTTCTTTTTTTTTTGGAGCGTAGAACTTTTTTTTCGGGGGGGGGGGGGCATCTGTACGCCACTGCCTATTAAAACTGTCAATGGTTGGATACTCAAAATCCGAGCGAGCGCTGAAAGATTTTTTTTTTCTTTCCCTCTTTTTGAAAATTTTTTTTTTTTCCTTTTATTCCTTTTATCTCCGTCTTTCCTTTTCTTTGTTTCTGAGGAATTACTTGAGGCTACATGTATGACATTTTTTCAGGTTTATTCATGATCAATTATTGGGGGTCATTGTACAGGCCACCCACTCCCCCCCCCCCCCAAATTATGGGGGATATATCCCAGTCCACTCGGGGTCAACACCCATGCATGTAAAAGAGAATTGAAATGAACAAGTTCAGGATTTGAGGGGTCCATTCTGCCTCCACAGTGAGGTAAGATCATGAAGATCCACACACTGTCTTCACTTCTTTTGAGAGTATGACGTCATATTTCGTAATCTGTGTGTGGTTGTGTGTTTGTATGTGTGGAGTCATAGATAGTCTTCGTTTCCTCATCCTAAGAGGCATTGATAGAAAAGTACAAATTATATCTCCTCCAGTTACATCTACCTAATCCCTTCCCGTTCCTGTCCCTGATTCCGTGTAATAATTCAAACTCAACAGAATATATGGATCAAATGGCTTAGAGCATTTAGGGCTAATCATCATCTTTTGTTAGGAACGTAGAGATTGTGTGATAGGAAGAAGACATGAATTCCCTTTTCAAGTCTTTAAGGGACTGGAATAAATGGGCCGATAAACAAAGCTGTTTTTTTATTATTATTTTCTTTAATTTTTTCTTGAACAAAATCAGAAAAACAATCACAGAATCAAGACTTTAACTTTTACATAATCATACAAAACAACACTGGTGATATCTACAGACAAAACACGATATTTTAAAGTGCCTTCATTTTTTTTTCCAGTTAAAGCTAGTACATGTAATTGAGATTTTTATTATAAAAGAAAAGGTTCACAAAGTGTCTTAGAATTAACCCATTATATAATTTTACAACTTTTCTTAGCCCCAACCCATTCTGTTTCTCAATTGGAAAGAGTGAATTTGTAACTAGAATATTTAGAAACTTTGTCCAGTACCTTAAACGGATTAATAAGAGAATAATCTACCAACAAGGAAATATTTCTTTCCTTAGTCAAAGGTCGGTATACCTTTGAATATCAGTTTTGTCCAATTGGCAAAGCATTAGTTTAAAATCGAAAGACATAACGTGAAATTGGCAGCCTTGAAATATAACACTTTCCACATCATTGGCTGTTGATTAGAAAAAAAATATTGTCTGTAACAAAACCTTTACTGCTACAAGTACTAAACAGTGTACTTTCACGGGTAATGACATTACCCTTAAACTTGGAGAAGAAAATTATGCCCATAAGACATGGGCCCATGTACACAACTCTATTCACGGGCCCCATTTAACAGCTTGCATGCAATTAAATGACAACTACAACGGATGCAATAATTCAAAGCCAATCAAACTCTAAGATTTTACTTGTCATGAATGGCGACCTGTCACTGATGACAGTTTCTGATTTGAGGCTGTAAAATGCCATTTGTTTTGGTAAATTCAATTATATCTTCATTTCGGCATGTTTTGTTTATATTTCTGTCTTTAAGTCTTTGCCTTAAGATGAATTGTTTAGAGTGAATAAGAAATTTTCAGCACATTTAAACGGCTAGTTGGAATGTTGGTTTTGTTGGGAGTTTTAGATATCAACATTCCAGTCCTAAAAAAAATATTAACTACTAATAACACCGTGAAATGCATAGGTTATTTACTACAGTTTTTCACACAATTCGCCTTGAATCAACGAAATTTTACCATAAAAAAGTAACCTTTTTTCAGATAGGTCTATCAGCTTGGCATAAACATGCCCGGGCCATTGTTTACTAGCATCACTTCCTTATATAACTTTTATGGAATTCAGCGGTTATCAAGACGAATGCAATGTCCCACAGAGACCAGAAATGCTTCCATTTCTGCCTGCACGTATCTTTCGCAGAAAGTGCGAAGACGTGCCTGATGTTGTTGGTAGGATCTGCGGCGTCTTGGCCTGAGCGGGATCCCATTCGCCGACTGCAGAATGTTGGTATCTGCGACAGCTGCGTCTCGTCCTATTGCGACAAGGAACTTCCAGAACGAGGGGTGCACAGCATTGCCTGAACAAACAGAAATGAAAGTAAAAAGAAAAAATAGTGAACTATAAAAGAAATTTGAGATACAGTGCTGTCTTTTATTGCTTAAACGTGATTGCAATAGTATGTAAACAAAACTGCTTTCCTGGTCTAAAAATCCGAACAAAATCTCACAATGTGAGCACAATTTTTCGCGAAAAAAACAAACATGCATGATTAACATGATATAGCTGTATTTGTGTAGATCAAAGTTCAGTCTAATCGCTGACTGGTTGGCGTTGACTGACAACCACTCAGTGAAATGGCCATCTGGTCATCATGTTGGCATCATAAAACCCAAATTATAACATGGACACTTCAAATTATAGTATTATAATGAAAATTGTGCTATTATAAACAGAAATTTTACCAATTTTTTTTACTGGCAAAGTGCAAACCTACATGTTTATTGCAGTACAATATATAGAATATGATATTGGTGTCAGTTGTGTACAGACAAGATGGAAAAGCACTGGATGGATTGGCACACCGAAGGATCAAGTCCAACTCCAGTTATTTTTACTTTTGATGAATTGTTGAGATTCTTTTTTTTATAACTGTTAACAATTTATATGCTTTTACTGATAAATGTGTTTTATCTTTCCCTAATTTCGGCCTAGAGCTAGGTGATTTTTAATGAGTTTATTAAGGTAATTTCCGAGTATTTTCTTAAATTAAAAATGTGAAGGTGGGTGCAATGATGGTGTATTTTATCGATGAACCATTTTATCTTCCTCACGTGTAATGAGAGCAGGTTATCATAATTACCCACTACATTCCGGAAGGCATTATTCCAACCTTCACAGATATTGTTGGTTCTGTGCTCGTTTCGTAGTGTAATCTCCCGGACGTTCCAATCCTTGATCGGGAAACGCGGATTTCCGCGAACACCGTTGGCTCTGATCGGCCCGCTTACGTATATGGCGTCGAAGTAGTCCACAATTTCATGAAGTTGTTGCGGCAGGCCCCCAGCTGCCAGTCTTGCCTACAGATGGGCCATGCCCGCTGGAACATCTGCAATGGGTAGAAAGGCCAGGGCATCGAGGATTTCACTAACATTCACGAGCGATTAATCGCAAGACCCATCGTTCGAACCCTTCTCATCGCAGCTGCGTGGAGTTGTTTCAGAGGATTTCACAAAACCCGTCGCAGCAGCGATGCATTTTTATTCGAAAAATACTTCTTGAACGAGGATGGGGTCAATTTTAGCCATCATTTTAGCCCGCGGGATTTGTATGCGGTCATTTGTGATTTTCAAGTGATTTTTGTTCTTAACTTCACCAAAATGGATGTTAACGACTGTCACAATATCAGTTGGGTAAGATAATATACAATTACACATTCTGTTGAAGATTTTGATAAGTATTTAATATCTACGCAGGAGTTTACAGTGTTATTGTCATTAGTCATCGCGGTGTGGCGGTGCTAGCGATGCAAACTGTGCGGTAGAGAACCGCACTGGCTATCTACGTTAGATGTCGCACTGTTACAGTGTACGTGTTTGTGTGGAATCGAAGTGGAGAAGAATTGAATTGAATTAGTTTATTTATAGAATATCAATGGTTTAAATATTTAACACTTGTAAAAATATAAAATACATAGAGAGTCTAATCATAAAATAGATCTAACTTGGTCTAACTCTAAGACAAGTCTAGTAACATGGGACTCTGGAGTAACTAAGATTTTAATTACTGTACCGTATGTAACTAACTTTAACGTTAGATCAAACTTCAAAGTTAAGTAACAAAAGTTATTTATAGAGTAATAGACTAATGTCGAGAACAATATACGAGCTCAACCACAGTGTTCTCCTCGTATGAAATAATACAAGTAAAAAAGAAATTCTTTTAGGCCCTAGATCTATCTAGAGTCTAACCCCCCCCCCCCAACAACAACAACCTGGAAATAGGGTCTTTTTTAGACTAGTAGATCGAGACCTAAGCCTAGTCAATCTAAGTTGGGTCTATCGTTAGATCTATTCTAGATGTAGATTAGAATCTAACGTTAGAACTGTTGCATCTAGATTTTGGGATCATGGACAAATATAGAACCAGCAGTGTTAACTAGAATAACATTGTTGGATCTAAATTTAGGTCCAACAGGGTCTAGATTCTTCTTCTGCACTATAATACTAATAGAGTATAAGTACAGGCTACTGTCTGGTGTATGCTCGTACTTTCCTAGACTTTATATCCTTTCTTACTTTGATTTAGTCTGGCTCCCAACTGGGCAAATTGTGTTCGTTCATTCTGTTTAAGTCCAACTGATTTTTCAGACCGATGAAAGAAAAATCTCCTTAACCCCCCCCCCCCAAAAAAAAAAATAAATAAATAAATAAATAAATAAATGATAAAAAAAAAGAATTCACACCACATTGATGTACTAGCTAATACTATAGATCTACTCCATATTTTTTTTTTACTTTCAGAAGTCAGACTAGCATGAGAGCTCTGTGTCACCTTGCAAAGGTCTCATCTTTACTTGTGAGGATGGAAGAAGATGAAGATGTTGCCTCAGAGGAAGAAGTGACAGGAGTTAGGAGAAAATGCTGAAGAGAGTGGAGGACTTGAACGATATTGTGAAGAAATTCTGATACAGCTGGAATAAAACAGGTAGGCCTATGTTTGTATTTTAATTTACATTGTCATTTGCACATGGCATGTCTGCATGGACTCCTAAGTTTCAGATAGTCTGAAACTAAGAACATCTAAGTGTGACACAATTGATACAGTAAATTGACACCAAGAATTATATCAAAGCTTTTTGTTGTTGTTGCTTGATATCAAAATCATATTTGAATATCACCCCCCCCCCCCTGCCCCACAAGCTTTTCTAGACTGTATAATATGCTTTGTCAAACAGGTGAAGATGATCATCATCAACAACAAAATCCCACCCAAAATCACCCTGCCTGCTAATTTTTTTGTTTCTTTCTATCACTTGACTTTTGCAAAAGGTGGAGAATACGTTGAACAAAATACGTGCATGAGGACAAACCGCAAACATCGAAACGAGAGGGCAGAGAGGATACCTATTGGAAGGTAAGATTTAGTCACATATGGAACATCGACTTTTCAAATCTTCATTTTTGTTACAACTATTACTATTGTGTTTTGTTTTGTTTATTCAGTGTTCTAGAAACATAAGACAAGCTAAATATGCCCCTGAAATGTATACCTCTGCATTGACTGTTAGAGTTGTTCATGTTTCAATCTAATAATCTGTTAAGTTTTTTACATTTTTGAAAATCCTAAAAGTGGGCTTACATCCTTTCCTACTTTGAAAATAAAGATAAATTGATGGACCAATTTCATTGTGAACTTCTGACTTTTAAGTAAGATATACCGCTTCATCTTTCCTCTTTTCATTTTGACTGGAAATTAAGGTAAATCATAATTATACGTCTTTTTCTTCACTTTTTACTAGATCATAGTTGCATGAATTCCAAGAAGGAAGGAGGAACAGAAGGAAAGAAGATGAAGAAAGCAGCGAAGAAAAAAACGCATGAGATGCATCACCTACCAATTGACAAGATGATGATGACACTAAAAAGATGAGAAAATTGAGGGGTTTTTTTTATTTTTAATTTTTTAATCACATTACAAGGGATCCATGGATTTTCAAGAAATCAACAGACGCCTCTGATCCTATTGTTATTTGTGAACTGGTTTGGATGCAGGCTAGTGGTAAAACTTATAATTATGATTATATTGTGTTTCAAAAAAAAAATGATTGTCTTTTGTGCAGAACAGTACTAGAACAGTCATTGATGCAATCATATGATAGAAAATATACAAGGAGTTCGGAGGAGCATAACAGTTTAATTTCAGGGGCGATTACACATCCAACATGTCGATGTTCAGTGAGTTAGGTACATGTACAATTAGGACTAATTTGGAGAGATATGAATAATGGCATACAGTGCTTGCACCAGGCATGAGAAGATGGGACAGGAGTCAAATTTTATTAGTGAAATAATTCTTGCTTTGCCACGGTGTGTCTCTCCCCCCCCCCCCCCCCTCATGATATTCCTTGCCCCTTAGCCCTCCACTCCCCCAACTATTATATTGCTGCTGGTGATACCTCTGATTACAATCGTTGTTTGTATTGTAAATATTAATATTGAAATACCAAACTGGATTTTTTTTATACCCAAAGAACATGAGGAACTTACTGAATGCCATCTGGAATTTCTGCTACTTCTCTTTCCTGTTTCTTTTGCTTGTTGTACATTTGATAAAGGTGACATTCTATTGTTCGTGTAGTTTTATTTATTGCCATAAATAATGTTTACTTATTCATTAAATTGCATTCAAACAGGCTAGGCCTGCTCTTGGTAATGCTGTTCTACGAGATCATTGTTTCCTTAGCATTTGGCTGTGATAAATAGTAATTAAGGAGTTTTTTTTTTTGTTGAATATAACTACTGTCATTATTTGTATAATGATGATGTTAAATGCTAATTTGTGCATGATTAACCCGCTTATCTGGTATATTTGACACCCACTTAGCCAATAGTAAAGTGTTATATGACATGAGTAATGCTACATATTTATACATCAACTGTATTCTGCTGACAACCTTTTAAGTTGTAGAATTCTCAAAATGATAATGAAAATTTATTTTGAATTATACATGTATATTCAATATGGCACATTTCCCTTTTGGAATCGTATCTTCATCTAAATATCCTACATGCACTGTTTTGAAGTTAAATAAAACAAATTGAAATTTGCCTATAAATTCACTAAAAATTATATTGATTCAATCCGAATTCAAAGGCGTACGAGGCGGGGGTGGGGGGGGGGGTGTTGGCTGCAGCTTCCCTGAGGATTTTGAAAGTGCCGATATTCGGGCAGAATTTTCACTCCGCTTGATCACAAAATTTAGAAAATAGTTGATATACTGGCAAGAATCATCACTCCCCCCCCCCTCGCGAAAATGTGCCCGTACACTTATGTCTAAATTCATTGCAAATTCTTGTTACTTTAGATTGGATGAGATTGAGTTCGGATTAACAACACTTTCATTGCAATTTCCGCCAAGCTACTATTATGTAAACTCAGGAAATAGTTTGATTTTTTTTCAGTCACTTTTTGTGTTAATTTTTTGATCGTTAACTAATAAAAATCCATGTGGAGCTGTTTTCGATTGACAAGACAGTGCCAGTTGGATTTGTATTTCATATATGTTTATACTCATGAGATTTGTAGTATGTGTAAAACAAGTTGAAATTCTTAGAGTAACATTAATGTGCTGAGAAATAAAGGGATTTATGCATAATACATATATATCATATTTCAAAGCAATAAGATAGAGAGAGAGAGAGAAGTAGTAAGAGTGAAAGAAATAGATGATTCAAGAACAGGGGTTGTAGACTTATATATCTAGAAAATAAGAGAGAGAGAGAGAGAGAGAGAGAAGAAAGGTCGAGGTAATGAGAAGAGAGAAAGAAGAAAAAAGAAAGGAATCATCGGGTAAGCGAAATGGAGAGAGTAAGTAATTTATTCATGAGTTAATTAGAATACAAGATCGGTGAAATGGAGAGAGGGACAGAAGAAACAGTTCCACAGTGTGCAAACATTTTTGAATAAGTTACCACATATGCCTGTTTATTGAGGGCGGGGGGGCACCTCTCCAAAATGGTTTAAATTTATTTGTTCCCCCACCACAGAAATAAAAAAAGATGAATGCAATGATAATTAATTAACGAATAATAGGCCGTACATTAAAAAAAGAAGAAATAATAAATAATTACCCCCCCCAAAAAAAAAAAAAAAAAAAAAAAGATGTTTCAAAAATAATTACAAGCATTTCATCTAAAATTTAAAAGAGAATCAAAAGCAGGAAGTTGTTTATAAGTATGGCTTTAAAGAGAGAGAGAGAGAGAACGTTCTATATTAACCAGAATGCGAGTCACAAATGATTGAGATAAGTTTAAAACAGACCCTCACAATAAAAACAAATAAATAAAGCGAATTTAACTTGCAAAGGATTTCGCGCCACACGCTCCGTTGGGACAGGAAGTTAACTTTTTGAACCCATCGCAGCCCTACGATGAGTCTGCGATCACCCTCTGAGCATCCGCCGCGTTGCGATGGGTTTGCGACGGGTAAACCCTTCGCAGGAGCTTTGTGAAATCGAAAAGCAACCCATCGTCCACGGGCGATGGGTTCAGGCTCTTACGATGGGTTCAAGCCCTTACGAAGGGTTAACGATGCATCGCAAGCGTTAGTGAAATCCTCCCCAGGGCATCTAGGGCTCCAACAAAATTTCGGACAGCCTCATCTGGGGAAAATATTAATAAAAGAAATCATTCAGTTAATGTTCCAACGATGCAACTTTTATCATGAAACAGAAATATTGCTCTTTGAAATTTATACAATCTACTTTAAGAGTGTCCTTGGGATATTAGCAGTGGCGTAACTACGGGGGGGGGGGGGGGGGGGGGGGGGGCATGGGGGGCACGTCCCCCCCCCCCATCGGCTGGCAAAAAAAAAAAGGAGAGAGAAAGAGAGAGAGAAAAGAAAGAAGGAAAGAGAAAAGAAAGGGGGAAACAAGGAAAGGGAAAACGGTACACTGGGAAGCGCTCTTTCGCTTTGCTCGCTAGCATATTAGTAACTTAATCAGTGCCGATGCTATTTTTATGAAAGGAATTAGTTTGCATCTTGTGTCTCAATCTCATTTTATAGTCTACTATTATTCCACTCATAGAATTTTTGTAATATAACTACATCTGGATTTCACTACAAGAACTTTACCTAAACAGGGGCCTTTCTTTAGATAATGGCCTAGACAAAAAACAAAAAAATCTCGTGTTTTCGTTCGCTGGCTCGCTACTCTCGCTATAGTAAAAGCTAGAAACAAGACGATTTCGGGTACGGCAATCAGCTTATTTCAGAAGCAAGTTAGTAAAGTATCCTAATATTTGGGCAGCGAGAAGGTTCACAAAATTTTAGTAATACATCTACTATATTTTGCTGACGAATCCATACATATATTTGTGTGTGTGTGTGGGGGGGGGGGCGTCACTGATAGGGTGCTCGCTTGTAAAAACAGCATGGTTTTGGACGGTGAGAGAGGTACCTAAATGGATTCATATTTAGCATACAGGGGATCTAATGGATTATCTATATAGATACTGTATATTTCGATGGCGAAAAAAACACTTCTACAATGAAAAAAAAAAAGAGTAGGCATATATTTCTCCTCGCTCGCTGCGCTTGCTCGTTTTTTGTTTTTTTTAAGCAAACAAAGTAGGCGAGTGAGGTGACCAAATAAATAATTTAGATGTTTCGTATGCTTACAATGTAATTTACGAAAGGGGTAACTTAAAAGGATGTGCTTCCACGATCGCTTCGCTCGCTCATAATTGTTGGTGGATTCGGACAGAAAACAGTAGACCAGGGACCCGCTTCAATAGAGTCATTAGCAGCGAGGTCACTAGATATTTAATTGAAATTCCATGTAGGCCTATATAGCGGTCCGATAGTGTATTTTGAAAATGAAATAACATGTCTTTTATTGCAAATAAAGTTGTAATTTTCGGCTCACTCGCTTCGCTCGCTCGCAAAATCTAAAAACAGGGTGGTATATCTAGCAAGATGCGTCATTTTCCCAAAATTTTTGAACGCTTCACGTCCCTTAAGACATCTTTGTTCCAGATTACTGTTGTAATTGTTAACATCATAGAAATAACCACACAAACAAACTCGGTGCCATGGCCTTACGCAGCAGGGGGCAGGGTGGAGGTTGCCCCCCAGAAATTTTGAATACTTAGCATTTTTCTTACTGAAAATTGTCCCTCTCACATGGATTCATTAACATGTGGAATGAAGTCAGCTGGTCATGGAATAGATCAGGTATGTATAAGGCTTTGGGTCTCCAATAAATTTAGATTATGGTTACTAGGTATAGGAATGAAGAGTTACCTAGTGAAAAATCCGATAGGTTCATTTTTGTGTTATATGGTACAAATTATTACCTTTCAAATGATACATTGCTCATTAAATAAAATTGTATATCTTTAAGTTATTGGTAAATGCATAATAAACAAGTATTTTCTCTTTCTTCATTTTTTGAAATCTCTAATTGGAATATTTCAATTTGACCAAAAAAGACCATTTTTCTTTCAAACAAATTGTTCAATTTGTCTTAAAGCGATTGATTCAATATAATTGAATCATGAAATACCTACCTCCCATGTAAACAGCTTGCAAGCCTACGTCCACCACCTTGGACCATGTCCGTTGCGTCAGATGATAGAAGCAACCATGGAGTTCAACATTGTTCCCCAATGTGAACCTCAGTGCTTGCCTCGCAGCGTCTTCGAAATCCGTAACTAGCTATGTACCGGGAACAGGTAGTTAAATCTCACAAGTTAAATACATAACAGTGAATAAGAAGATGAGGAGTTAAATTGATAAAATGAATATACAGCAGATTCTGAAAAATATATCAAAACTAACGACTTTTTGACAGACATTTTTTAACGCATGTATGTATCATGGTTTTAACGAATACTTTGGATTGTCATTCAAAATGTTCATTTGTATTTCGTGCATAATTGTACTTATGAACAGGTCACCTTAGTTGGTGCGAATGCAAGTCTTCTGTCTGTCAATGCATCTACCAGCGCCTGCAGTAATGATGCGTATGTGTCCCTTGATTTATCAGGGAGGAGGGCGTACACACACGATACTGCCCCATCATCCAGCTGCGCTCTGACGGTGTACACCTGCATGATAAAGAAATATTTGGAAAATAATTCAGCAAATGGTTAACAGGTTTTGGTATATGGTATATACCACCATCTCTCACTGTGTATTGGAATGAATAAAACAGATCAAAATTTTGAATCTGAGAATCAGTAGTTCCCAGATAATAAGGGGCGTACCATGGGCAGGCAGTGCATCGAGGATGGGGATAGGAGGGCACTGAGTGGAAAGTGTATGAGGGCGTGTGTGGTGAGTAATTTTTATGACGTTGCTTCTATCATGATAACAATCATAGGCGTAGGAATCTGGGGAGGGGTGCTGGGTGGCGCCAGCCCACCCCCGGTCAAAATTATGGGGGAGGGGTGGGAGGGTATTCCCGCCATTTTGCTTTTATGGCTGTAAGGGGGTTCCAAGCGAAGAAAACAAAAAAGATAGGGAGGAACAGAAAGAGAACATAAAAGAAAGAAGAAAAAAAAGAAAGAAAAGGAATCAGAAAGGAAAAATAAGCAAAAAAGGAAAAACCTGGAAGCGCTCCCTAGATCGAATTATTGGGTATCTTACCGATGCCAGTAGTGTAATAATTTATGCACTCTATCTTCCACTTTTTAAGGGGAGGGATTGAATGATTTTTAAGGGGGTGGGGGCTTGAGCCCTCAAAGCCCTCATAGAACCGCGCCTGCGCTTGTCGAGCGATATATTGTACCTACGGTGGATTTCTAAAATGAATGAACCCTGCAGGCACCGCACCATTGTAGATTTGGGTGATGTTCATTATTCCGAAGGATCGTTGGTCCGATAATATAGGCTTCGTTAATCCTAAGGTTCGTTCATCCGAAAATGAATTACGTTCGTTTTTCCGAAGGTTCGTTAATCCGAAAATGTAATAAGGTTCGCTATTCCAAAGGTTCGTTAGTCTGAAATAACTAACGAAACGAACCCTATTTCATTTTCGGACTTACAAACCTTCAGTAAAACGAACTTTATTTCTTTTTCGGATTGACGAACATTCGGAATAACGGCCTTTTTTCATTTTCGGACTAACGAACCTTCGGATTAACGAACCTTATTCCATTTTCGGAATGACGAATCTTTGGAATAACGAGCTGTAATAATAGATTTATAGTCTTAAAATTGTGGGAACGTGACAAGCGTCGATCCATTCATTATATGTCATGGAACCCAAGGAACAAAAAGAGCAAATGTCGTAATTTCGGAGCATATTTCGGCGGAGCAATTGTCGCCGGAACAACTGTCGGTGGAGCAAATGTCGGCGGAGCAACTGTCGGCGGAGCAAGTGTCGGCGGAGCAAGTGTCGGCGGAGCAAATATCGGCGGAGCAATTGTCCCGGAGCATTTGTCGCGGAGCACTTGTCGCATTTTTCGGAGCAGTTGTCGGCGGAGCATATGTCGGCGGAGCATATGTCGGCGGAGCATATGTCATGGAACCCAAACATCACACTCCCCTAGGCTTCTTCTTGCCTGTCTTGAAAACCAAACATCATACTTCCCCGGGCTTCTGCTTGCCTGTCTTGAAAACCAAACATCATACTCCCCCAGGCTTCTGCTTGCCTGTCTTGAAAACCAAACATCATGCTCCCCCAGGTCAGTATACTCTTATGTTGCACTTCTGCAGCGCTTAAAGTGTTCATGTGAGAGAGATGATCCATCACCATTTGAAAATGTTTTGTATATTCTTTCAGCACATTGACGTGGAAGGCAATGAGTTCGATCACATCAAATGCTTCCTTGAAATCCTCGAACACAGGAAGAAGTCCATCTGTGCAATGCGAGATCGTCCGCGCGAGATCCTGATACTGTCCGAGTTTATCGCCATGCAAATTTGGTGAATTCACGGCTTTTTAACCTTTTTGACACCGTCGGGATCACCGTTGGTGTTGTTGAAAGCGTCCACAGTGTTGCCAATCTCAAACATCACACTCCCCTAGGCTTCTTCTTGCCTATCTTGAAAACCAAACATCATACTTCCCCAGCCTTCTGCTTGTCTGTCTTGAAAACCAAACATCATACTCCCCCAGGCTTCTGATTGCCTGTCTTGAAAACCGAACATCATACTCCCCGAGGCTTCTGCTTGCCTGTCTTGAAGACCAAACATCATACTCCCCTAGGCTTCTGATTGCCTGTCTTGAAGACCAAACATACTCCCCAAGCTTCTGCTTGCCTGTCTTGAAAAGCAAACATCATGCTTCCCCAGGCTTCTGCTTTCAAGTCTTGAAAACCAAACATCATACTCCCCAAGGCTTCTGATTGCCTGTCCTGAAAACCGAACATCATACTCCTCTAGGCTTCTGATTGCCTGTATTGAAAACCAAACATCATGCTCCCCCAGGTCAGTATACTCTTATGTTGCACTTCTGCAGCGCTTAAAGTGTTCATGTGAGAGAGATGATCCATCACCATTTGAAAATGTTTTGTATATTCTTTCAGCACATTGACGTGGAAGGCAATGAGTTCGATCACATCAAATGCTTCCTTGAAATCCTCGAACACAGGAAGAAGTCCATCTGTGCAATGCGAGATTGTCTGCACAAGATCCCGATACTGTCCGAGTTTATCGCCATGCAAAATTGGTGAATTCACGGCTTTTTAACCTTTTTGACACCGTTGGGATCACTGTTGGGGTTGTTGTAAGCGTCCACAGTGTCGCCAATCTCAAACATCACACTCCCCTAGGCTTCTTCTTGCCTGTCTGGAAAACCAAACATCATACTTCCCCAGGCTTCTGCTTGCCTGTCTTGAAAACCAAACATCATACTCCCCCAGGCTTCTGATTGCCTGTCTTGAAAACCGAACATCATACTCCTCCAGGCTTCTGCTTGCCTGTCTTGAAAACCAAACATCATACTCCCCCAGGCTTCTCATTGCCTGTCTTGAAAACCGAACATCATACTCCTCCAGGCTTCTGCTTGCCTGTCTTGAAAACCAAACATCATGCTCCCCCAGGTCAGTATTCTCTTATGTTGCACTTCTGCCGCACTTAAAGTGTTCATGTGAGAGAGATGATCCATCACCATTTGAAAATGTTTTGTATATTCTTTCAGCACATTGACGTGGAAGGCAATGAGTTCGATCACATCAAATGCTTCCTTGAAATCCTCGAACACAGGAAGAAGTCCATCTGTGCAATGCGAGATCGTCCGCGCGAGATCCTGATACTGTCCGAGTTTATCGCCATGCAAATTTGGTGAATTCACGGCTTTTTAACCTTTTTGACACCGTCGGGATCACCGTTGGTGTTGTTGAAAGCGTCCACAGTGTTGCCAATCTCAAACATCACACTCCCCTAGGCTTCTTCTTGCCTATCTTGAAAACCAAACATCATACTTCCCCAGCCTTCTGCTTGTCTGTCTTGAAAACCAAACATCATACTCCCCCAGGCTTCTGATTGCCTGTCTTGAAAACCGAACATCATACTCCTCCAGGCTTCTGCTTGCCTGTCTTGAAAACCAAACATCATGCTCCCCCAGGTCAGTATACTCTTATGTTGCACTTCTGCAGCGCTTAAAGTGTTCATGTGAGAGAGATGATCCATCACCATTTGAAAATGTTTTGTATATTCTTTCAGAACGTTGACGCGGACGGCGATGAGTTCGATCATGTCAAATGCTTCCTTGAAATCCTCGAACACAGGAAGAAGTCCATCTGTGCAATGCAAGATCGTCTGCACAAGATCCTGATACTGTCCGAGTTTATCGCCATGCAAATTTGGTGAATTCACGGCTTTTTAACCTTTTTGACACCGTTGGGATCACCGTTGGGGTTGTTGTAAGCGTCCACAGTGTCGCCAATCTCAAACATCACACTCCCCTAGGCTTCTTCTTGCCTGTCTTGAAAACCAAACATCATACTCCATGAATGAAGATCAGATATCGAACAATGTCCAATGAAGAATAGTAATCAAGGTAATAATCTAACTTCAGCTTTCTTCCATGTAGATCAATTGCAATCCTACACCATCGCGACACACTTTGAAATTCCACATCTGCAACACCGCAAACAGTCTGCACCTTCTTAAAAACATACTTCAGACGGGCGGGGTCAAGCGCTTGCTTCCCCCTTACGCCAGCGCAATTGCCAGCCTTCAGTTCATCACTTGAGAATAGGCGCCTGACCAGCTTTACAGCAAAGTTCGGGATGGAACAACTCGATGCCCTCAAAACATGTAATTCCACTGGAGAAAGATACTCCGTCTCTGGAGAACTACCCGACTCATCACTTGTAGTCCCAGACGATGACGTGAACGGTGTCTCCTGATCGAGTTGCGAGCGTGTTGGATGTTGGTCACTAGTGGTCGTGGGTCGTGAGTGAGTCGGCGGTGTCGGCTGAGTGGGCGGTGTCGGCTGGGTGGGCGGTGTCGGCTGGGTGGACGTCTGCTGGGCCGGTGTTTGGTGGTCAGGCGGTTGAGTGGTAGATGTTGGCTGATGTCCTCTAAGTTCCCTCCTCATGCTCCTCACCTCCTCGATAAGCACTTCCAGTAGTGACTCCAAACGCCTGGACTGTGGCAATGAGATGGGCAGCAGCTTGGGTTCGTCGTTTTCGTCGCTGTTCTTGCTAGTCATCGTAGGTTGTCAACATTCTCTTTACGGCTTCTGTTTGCCTGTCTTGAAAACCAAACATCATAGTCCCCCAGGTCAGTATACTCTTGTGTTGCACTTCTGCAGCACTTAAAGTGTTCATGTGGGAGAGATGATCCATCACCATATGAAAATGTTCGGTGTATTCTTTCACACATTGACGTGGACGGCAAGGAGTTCGATCACATCAAATGCTTCCTTGAAATCCTCGAACACAGGAAGAAGTCCATCTGTGCAATGCGAGATTGTCTGCACAAGATCCTGATACTGTCCGAGTTTATCGCCATGCAAATTTGGTGAATTCACGGCTTTTTAACCTTTTTGACACCGTTGGGATCACCGTTGGGGTTGTTGTAAGCGTCCACAGTGTCGCCAATCTCAAACATCACACTCCCCTAGGCTTCTTCTTGCCTGTCTGGAAAACCAAACATCATACTCCCCCAGGCTTCTGCTTGCCTGTCTTGAAAACCAAACATCATACTCCCCCAGGCTTCTGATAGCCCGCCTTCCCCTACCATGGCGATCATATCGTTTGTGAATTTGAATGCTCGAAATGTGAAATAGATTGAACAAATTGTGAAATTGAACGGGAAAACCTGTAATAACAATAATCAAATATCACATAGTGCTTACAAAAATAAGATTGGGAGATTAAACCAACAAAAAAGAAGAGATAAAATGATCACCAAAAAAAAGATCAACTCTCGCTGGTTACCGGTGAGTAGGTGACGTGGAGAAATTATTTCTCTGATACAAAATAGGATGTTGTCACTTGATTTTAATACAACTACATGTATTGTAAAATCTTCTATTAAAAGAGTCTGGATTAGGAATAATAAGTTTAAATTTGCAAGATCCTGAGTGAAGACTAAGTTGTTCTTTTACCTGTATTTGGTTCTTTCCACAAGAACCTTGTTGATGTGTTCCTGGTGGGCTGCTAGCTGTTCCAACTTCTGTTCCTCAGTCCTGTTAGCTGTCTGGATCAGGCGTGCAGTATTCTGCTGGCATGTCCAACAGAGATCTGTCATCGGCTTGGCAGTTACCAAGAGTGGCACATACTGTCTCCACACCGTTCTAAATGTACATACTATTATACAAAAAATAATGTTTTAGTAGATTTTAATCTTCTCTTTTTCTTCTATATTTAAGCACTTTGTGAGGGATGGCGTTGAAGACAAGATATAATTTACTTTGTGTATTTGAGTAAATCCGATGATGATCATTATTGTTTTGCCAACCATCATGCACACTCCAGTTTGAGTTGGTCTTAAGTTACCCAAATATGGTTCCAGAGCTGTGTCTGTGGTAAATTGAGGAAATCTTTCACATGCATCTGCCCATCACAAAGGCTTCTTGTACGTGGCATTTCTTCTTCCGCATTTCAGCAGCTGCTGCCATCTTCTTTAGGTCAAGATCCGTAACTGCAGAGACCAGGAGCTGATATCTTGTCTCCTCCTTGAGTCCTTGAAGTTTCATGAACCACTATGAAAACACAAACAAAATTATTTGCATTTTCTGGAAACTATGAACATGTAAGTAAATCTTAATGTGCTAAAGACATACTAAAGGTACACTAACAATAGTACGCACACCCCCCCCCCACCCCCCAATCAGATTTTAAGAAAAACATAATTGAAATCTGCTGTGAAATGGAGAAGTAGCATTTTTCACTGATTTTGAATAAATTTGCATAATCAAAGAATTTCAACATTCTATGTAGCAATTTCTAGAACTAGTTCTAGAACTTTTAACAAACATTAAAAATAAATTGGAGAAATTTGTGGTCCATTTCAGGCTCTTGTCCCTTCTTCTTCCTAGGTCTTCTTTGTGGCGGCATCTTAGTTTTGTTTGTTGTACATTCTCAATTTCTCCAAATTCTGCAACTTCTGTGCTCACTCTCTCAAAACCCTCAAAGTAATAAGTAGTTATGATGTGCTGTTCACGCTCTCAGACCTGAGAAATATAATGTGTAAAATGTCCTTTATTTGAGGCTTGGACATGTCGGGGGGATTTTGGATAGAATGACTTTGTGACCTATTTGCTTGATTTGTTCGTAACGCACCTGTGTGACCTCCAGTGTAAGCAGAAAAATTTGATGTTTACCGTGTTATTAGGCATGCTAAAACTCCATTTTACAGGCTTTTCGTTTAATATACTCTTTCATTCCTGATCCACCTTTGCTTTTTGCCATTTTTTTCATCACAATATGCGAAATGTAACAGGACATGATGAGGTAGCTGGGCTCTTTTGCTTGACCTTCACCTGTTGTCCATGGTGATGATTTTCTTGTGTGGCACTGTTCATCGCGCTCAAGTATTCTTCTTCACAGCTTGTATTAAGCGAATCACCTTTTGTCCAAGATTACTGGTCGATCATGGCTTTCACCTACAGCAGATCCAGTTCAGTAAGATGTGTATTATAAACTGCTTGCCACCGAGTGTTCACTAGGCGAACAAGTCCATCTAATGTGGCCCCTACTCCGGCAAAGAAACTGTAGTGCGTCCTCCCTTAGATGCAGAATGTTTCCCACTAGGGACAGACATGTGCAGTCTGTGGCCAGAAGTACTCTGGGCAGTGGTACAGGATATGTTGCCTTATTATATAGGTAGCATTGTCCGCAACCCACATGGCTTTCTTGTTTTGTTTTGTTTTTTTGTTGTTTTTTTTTTGTGACTCTTGCGTGCCTGCTCAAGCACCAGGGACACTTTCAGTCATCACTGCACCATTCACTCAAAATCGGCGTTTAATTTATAAATACTGACACCGATATAGATCTTGATCTATAAACAAAATAGATCTATGGCAAATGGAACTCACCGATGTTGGAAAATATTTTTCTGTAAGTACTGTCAATTCTGTCAAATGTATGTGATTCTGCAAGAATTTGAAGCGAATCATATCAGATCATTGCAAATCAAATTTGAAAATACCCTCCTCCTCGGGCCCTCCCCTTTGGCCCTCCCAAACCAGAGAGCAATATGGCTATGCAAAATTACACACAGGCTGAGTGCACTCTGTGTGTATGTGCACTGTAATATGCCATTCATTCATTTGTAGACCTAGATCTAGATATATCTGTCTACAAATCTACATGTCTATGAGAGTTTGTTCTTTTTAATGAAAATTTCCAAAAACAACTTTGAGCATAACTAAAGAACTATTATGCACAAATCAACATGAAATTTGGTTTGTGTGTTTATTGCAGTAGACCCTATTTTCAACAACATCTGAAAAAAATCAGCTCATTTGAATGAGCAGTTTCTGAGATACATGTAGAGAATTCTTTAGACACTGTTTCACAAAGGCTCAAAGCATGTAAACTGTCTTGCATTCAATGTGCTGTAAGAAAAATGCATTGGAATTGAATTGACAATGCAAGGAAATTTTGTTAATGTAGCTATATCTAATGTAGATAGACTGTCTGCAGTCTGTAGAATCTAACATTAGACATAATTGATAGTTACTCATCCTGACATCATATCACTGCATCATAGCATCAGGCCAGGCATCATTGATTATAATCTAGACAAATACCATTTTTGAAGAAGAATTATCATTGTAGTAGCTGTGAGCGGTAAGACAACTAAAAGGTTAACAAATAAGAATATTATGAAGAAAACTAGGAAAAGTCCTAACCTTTGGTGATGGAGTTAGATTAGCTCTCTGGAATTAGAACATCCAGCTGTCATCCAACAGGTTATCACGGCAAGGCACACGAGCAGGGTCATGTGACTCGTCCTCGGATCTCATCGGCTATCACCAACAGGGTTCGGCAAAAGGGGGCCCCTATTTTATCCCCCCCCCCCCCTCCATTTTGAAAACCAGCCCGCATGCCAGAAAAAACCTATCCAAACAAAATTGCCCCCCAATTTGGAAAAATAAGGGTGCCCCCCCCCCCCCACAAAAAGGTATCTCCCCCTGAGCTTCCCAGGGAAGACAAAAATAATTGATGGCGCTTTTTAACAGAAAAAAAAAACAAAAAAACACCAACCTGCCCACAAAACAGGGCCAAAACACAAACAGCGTACAGCCGTGAACAATAACAAAAACTTCGTGAACACTAAACACAGCCAATACGAAACCAAAACACGACTAACAATATAAAAACAAAAACCCTCAAACAAGGTCACGCAAGTACAACCTTGTCAAGGATAAAAGGCAATTAACCCTCAAAAAAATTGAAGGAGCAAACTGAATGCTCACCCAAGCCCCGGCTGTACCGGGAGGTCTGGGGGAATATTCTGGCGCTCAGGAGCTCAACCCGAGTGCCAAGGCCCATAAAGGCGAATGGTGTTCAGCTGGGTGTCCCAGATGAGTGTCTCCAGGTCAACCCCACGGCGGCGCGCCACCTCTTGGGCCACCTCCCCAATATAAGCTGGGGAGTTAGGCTGCACGAAGTTGTCACTGGACAGGTGGGGGTAGTCTGCCTCTAATAGGAGACGGTCACAGGGAACCCTCCTGAGAGCGGACTCGAGGTCTTTCCCAAACCCTCTGGTTGTACCAGAGAAGCCAAAATAGCACTGGGGATAGATCCTCCGCCACGCTTCCAACTCCTGAGAGCACAGCTGACAGCAATGGATGTGGATCCTTTGCTGCACGCTAACCTGGCATTCCGCCAGGATAGCGCAGATTCTGCGGGAGGGATAGTAGTTCCATGGGTCAGTTCTCTCACCCCTCATATGAATAATGAGAACCTTCCCAGTGACCCCTAACTGGAGGATCCGCTGTAGCAAGGCTACCTGGTGCAGCCATTCGTCCTCATGGACAGAATAGTCCAGGCCGACCTCACTCACCCCGATGGTTCTCGGGTCACACAACCGGTTCTGTAGATCGGCCAGAGTGACCAGTTTCACCGCCCTGGCATGCTTGGGGTGAATCCCCACAGCTACCCGAAAGAAGTTATTATCCGGGATGTTCAGGATTTTTGACGATTTTAGCTTCGATGATTCTCATTTTTTTCCCCTAAGAGGCATCCATTTTGTTTCTAAATGTTTGTTTGTTCATACAAAACCTTTACTCCACTAATGCCTTCTCCTAATCCATACATATTCCTTCAAGTGTCCCACTTGCCCCAGTGTCCCACCACCCCATTTTACCCTAATTTGCAATTCTCCTTATCTGCAATATTGACCGATGTCAGTCCTTGCTAATGCTATTGGGAAAAAAAGCAATTTCGACACAAACTTCTTGTCTTATGGTGTCATCATAGAGTGCATTCAATTACTGCCTTGCTTGTCTCCATGCTGGATTATTTTCTTACCTGACATCAAATATTCATCAAATTTAATCCCATTTAATAGAAAAGGCATGCAAACACTTTCACTCTAGATCTGAAAAAAAATCCACCAACATTTTGCAGGGATGAATGCTTCTACCATAAGTTCTATGCAACGATAATATCACAGCTAGCCATGTATGAGACAAATAAAAAAGGTGGGTGTGATGAGGATAAAGGATTCTACAAAGACTGCAAGAAAATACAAATGAACACCAGTGTAGCAAATGACTTCTTAAATACCTTTGATATGACGTTGAATGCCATCACTGCCATGTTCTCGTCTGGGACATTGCCTTTGGCATTCCTTACGAAGGACATAAATGATGTTGGCATGTTCCCCTTCTTGAACTTCAGTCCTATAATTTAAAAAAAAAAAAGATAAAGTTAAAATGCTCCATGTTATTAACTTCATGACAGGTCTTGCAATACACACACACACACACACACACACACACACACACTAAGTGAAAATGCTTGTATTTTTACATGGGGATTCATAAATTCCCCCAACCAGTAAAATTTTTTGCATTTACCAACCATCAATGTTTACTCCTCAAAAAGAGTGAGGTTGCACAACGACAACAATTGTCTTTACAACAAAAGGGAAAGGATAAACAATTTCTGTAAGATGGCTTTTTTGCTATAAATTTGACTTTATTCTGATAGAGGAATATATAATTTCTTTCACAATTTTTCAATGTCTGTGACAAATTTTCATAGATGTGTACATACTATTATACAAAAAATAATGTTTTAGTAGATTTTAATCTTCTCTTTTTCTTCTATATTTAAGCACTTTGTGAGGGATGGCGTTGAAGACAAGATATAATTTACTTTGTGTATTTGAGTAAATCCGATGATGATCATTATTGTTTTGCCAACCATCATGCACACTCCAGTTTGAGTTGGTCTTAAGTTACCCAAATATGGTTCCAGAGCTGTGTCTGTGGTAAATTGAGGAAATCTTTCACATGCATCTGCCCATCACAAAGGCTTCTGGTACGTGGCATTTCTTCTTCCGCATTTCTGCAGCTGCTGCCATCTTCTTTAGGTCAAGATCCGTAACTGCAGAGACCAGGAGCTGATATCTTGTCTCCTCCTTGAGTCCTTGAAGTTTCATGAACCACTATGAAAACACAAACAAAATTATTTGCATTTTCTGGAAACTATGAACATGTAAGTAAATCTTAATGTGCTAAAGACATACTAAAGGTACACTAACAATAGTACGCACACACCCCCCCCCCCCCCCACCCCCAATCAGATTTTAAGAAAAACATAATTGAAATCTGCTGTGAAATGGAGAAGTAGCATTTTTCACTGATTTTTTGAATAAATTTGCATTATCAAAGAATTTCAACATTCTATGTAGCAATTTGGAAGCCCCCGCAAAGCCCTATCAGATAAAACAAAATCAAAATCAGTCAAGAAATGACAGAGAAGAAGCAAATTTTAACATATAATTAAAGGAGAATGAAAGGCAACTAACATTAGCCTATAATCATGTAGATAATTGTCAGCCTATTACAAATATCTTGAAATTACTCCTATTTGATTATTTAACAAGGAGAACAGTGTCTCAAAAAGTTGCAGTTTCCTAGCTAGACATTATCCCATGGGGGCTGCCATTTTCTTTACAAAGTACTGTCAGAGCATTTCTATTTGTGAGATACCCACTGACCTGTACACTAGCTACGATAACACTCATGATCGCCTGTGGAATGCATGACACTGGCTTTTCTCATAAACCTTTCTTTTTTGTAGTCATGTACATTCAAATGAAGATACGTTTATCCTGTCATATAACCTACATGTGTCAAGATATTTGGTTCAGCTGTTTCTTTTGTTAAGCAGGATTTGGCATGCACGAGTTGTTACCTGGTCAGACAAAGGTTTGTCAATTCTTCAGAGAAGTGACAACTGACAACCTACAACTGCTCTTAGATAT
The DNA here is from genome assembly GCA_025618425.1 of Heliocidaris tuberculata. Taxonomy (NCBI): domain Eukaryota; kingdom Metazoa; phylum Echinodermata; class Echinoidea; order Camarodonta; family Echinometridae; genus Heliocidaris; species Heliocidaris tuberculata. The sequence goes on from CM046843.1 coordinate 34,995,235, forward strand.
CACCTGTACAAGACATGGGGGTACCAAGATGGCTGCCAATTTGCATTGGTGGCTTTAGTTGTACAATAGCTATTCACTATGCAACATCCTATCCATTGTGATGTACTACTATGACATCACAGTTTTTCAAAATGGCAGCCCCCTGTGGAATAATATCCAGCAAGGAATCTTCAAACTTTAGAGAGATTTTTCTCCTTACTGAGTAATCAAATAGGAGTATTTTCAAGATATTTTGAACAGGCTGACAATTTTCCACATGATTATCCGCTAATGTTTGTTGGGTTTCATTCTCCTTTAAGCACAAATGGACAGACACATAAACACATACATACAGACAGAGGCACACACGTACAGAGCATGTTTCACAGTCCCCTCGCAAACTTTGTTCGGCGGGGACAATAATCTATTCACAATGTTTACAGTGCTTTGAAGTAGATTTTGAAAACTTCATTTCTGTTGCTAGTTCATTGGCAAAATATAAACTTCATATTTTTTGTATGAAAGTTCCATTCTAAATGCATGTATATATATTAGAATGGAAGTTTAGACTGTTGTAAATTGATGCTCATGCAATTAAAGCACACATGTTTGTGTTTATCTTTGTAATTTGTAAAGAGTTAAGTGCTTAAATTTGAATATGAATCGAGAAGAATGTTGGTTTAATACTGGTATTCATGATTTTGTTTCATTTTGGATTTTTTTTTTTTTAACTGTTTATTGGTGAGATCATGTATTGATGTTAAACCAAGTTTGTAAAGGCCCAGAGTGTTTGAAATGATGGACTACTGCACCGTTTCATGTATCTTATTATCATTCTGCAATTTAAAGGAAAATCTAATCTGAATTAGTTTGTAGTGCCTCATTGTTTTTAAGTCAAGTCAAAGAAACAGATTTTAGGGCTCAGTAGAATTACCAGTTTTATTAACCAAATCAATGAAGAAAAAAAAAACCATTGATTCTTGCTAATATTGTACTGTACTTAAATTCTAAGGGCTCAAAGATAAAGTTGAGTTCTGTGCATGGTCATGCGATTGCATTTTAAAGAAACTGGAATTTGGAAAGGTTGATCATGTCAACATATGAATTGGTGAATACAGTGAGGTGTGGAAATCATCACAATGATAAGAAATTGACTCAATCTCACTGAAAAGCACATGCACTGCACACAGAAATGGGTATATGGGACAGCACACACTTGTGGCATAAATGTTCAGCCTGAACACTTCAGAACTCAACCTTCTCTTTAAATATTTTAATAAATACTGATATAAAAGAAGGTATTCCTTTGTATAACTGTATGATGTCTTTCAGTAGTTAACATTTCTGTGAATTATTCATATATTCAACATTTCTGTGACGTATTTAAATTCATGTAAATTATATAGGAGAAGATGAGGTTCAGAGGGCATAATGCATTTGTGTTCTCGTACTTGACATTTCTAATTTACAGAGATGTTGATTTTGTACATCGTCCATTTGGAGCTAGAAGGGTGTTACCTCAAATACTTTAACACAGATTTAATGCCCTTCTGGCTGTCAAAAGACGATATACATTTACATTGATATCTGTTTGTGACTGAATTACAATTATAGTTTATATCAAAATTCAATTTTAAAAAGTATGAATTATGTAGGAAATATCTGTTTGTAACTGAAATATAATTATATATTAAAATTCATTTTAAAACGTATGAATTATGTGTGAAATATCTTGTTCACTTTAAGTACTTTTACATGTCCTGCCTATTCAAAAGATGAAAGTTGCGAGGTATTGAGAGAGAGGTGGGGGGGGGGGGGGGGTAAATGATGAGAATGAGATATAGAGATTGATGATAAATTGAAAAAGAAGGAGAAATGGAGAGTGAGTGGGAGAGAAGGAGGATGACGAGGATAGTGGAGATAGGGGGACAGAGGAAGGAGAGATATTAAGATGGGATTTGAGGGTGGTGCTGAGAAATGGATTAGGATACTTCCATCAAATGCAATATACAGTGTGAGTCAATAAAAATAAAACCCAACTTTAAGCCCCGATATCTTAAAAACTAAGTGAATTCGCTGAAATGTGATATAATGGCATGGTGTTTTGGTTATAATATCTTCTTTAACTTGATAGGCTGTTCCCCAAAATCGGATCGTGAGTGACTGAGCACAGGCCAATTTTAAAAAGCATGTCAAATTCGTCTTTGCCCAAGTTTGGGCTGAGTGGTGTTCAGAGGTTACTTTCATTATTTGTGAGTGCATTCAACTGGAATGGAAACCATTCAACCAACCTTGGGTTGAACATCCATTTCATTCAAAACTTGGGCAGAGGCAAATTTGACATGAATCAGCAAAAATGTTACTGTTCACCTGTCCATGGCCGGATTTTATTGATCAAGGTGTCAAATTAAAGGAAACATGCTGTGTTACTATGTGAGCATAATAGATAACAAATTATATACATGTATACTGGTTGCAACGATATTCAAAGGTATAAAGCGCCCTCTTGAGTGCCGGGTCTAAATCCCTTTAAAGTTGAAACTGTGTTTCCTTTTTATTGACTCACACTGTATACTTAAATTGGAGAGAGAAATAAGTTTGTTGGTGGTACATTATAAGTACCTGTCTTAGCTTTGAAAAACCAAAAACAACAACACTTGATTTTTAACTCAAAGTTGACATTCGTACCATTCTCTATGGTCTGATTCTCTCTTTCTTTCTCTCTTTCTCTGTTGCTCTCTTTCTATGCAATTAATATTTTCTTTTCCCTGCTATCTTTGATTTAGCTGGGTAGGTTCTCTTTCCTTATCTTTCTCTCTGTCTCTCTCTCTCTCTCTCTGTCTGACTCTTTCTCTCTTCCTCTCTATCTATGCCATCAATATTTTCTTTTCCCTGCTATCTTTGATTTAGCTGGGTAGGTTCTCTTTCCTTATCTTTCTCCCTGTCTCTCTCTCTCTGTCTGACTCTTTCTCTCTTCCTCTCTATGCCATCAATATTTTCTTTTCCCTGCTATCTTTAATTTAGCTGGGTAGGTTCTCTTTCCTTATCTTTCTGTCTCTCTCTCCTTATCTTTCTGTCTCTCTCTCTCTCTCTGACTCTTTCTCTCTTCCTCTCTATCTATGCCATCAATATTTTCTTTTCCCTGCTATCTTTAATTTAGCTGGGTAGGTTCTCTTTCCTTATCTTTCTCTCTGTCTCTCTCTCTCTCTCTCTGTCTGACTCTTTCTTTCTCTCTTCCTCTCTATCTATGCCATCAATATTTTCTTTTCCCTGCTATCTTTAATATAGCTGGGTAGGTTCTCTTTCCTTATCTTTCTCTCTCTCTCTCTCTCTCTCTCTCTCTCTCTCTCTTCCTCTCTATCTATGCAATCAATATTTTCTTTTCCCTGCTATCTCTAATTTAGCTGGGTAGGTTCTCTTTCCTTATCTTTCTCTCTGTCTCTCTCTCTCTCTCTCTCTCTCTCTCTCTCTCTGTCTGACTCTTTCTCTCTTCCTCTCTATCTATGCCATCAATATTTTCTTTTCCCTGCTATCTCTAATTTAGCTGGGTAGGTTCTCTTTCCTTATCTTTCTCTCTCTCTCTCTCTCTCTCTCTTTCTCTCTTCCTCTCTATCTATGCCATCAATATTTTCTTTTCCCTGCTATCTTTAATTTAGCTGGGTAGGTTCTCTTTCCTTATCTTTCTCTCTGTCTCTCTCTCTCTCTGTCTGACTCTTTCTCTCTTCCTCTCTATCTATGCCATCAATATTTTCTTTTCCCTGCTATCTCTAATTTAGCTGGGTAGGTTCTCTTTCCTTATCTTTCTCTCTCTCTCTCTCTCTCTCTCTCTCTCTCTTCCTCTCTATCTATGCCATCAATATTTTCTTTAATTTAGCCGGGTAGGTTGTCTCTCCTTATCTCTCTTTCTCTCTTTCTCTCTCTCTTGCACTATCTTTCTGTATCTTTATCTATATCTGTATCTATATATATTTATATACCATGTGAATTACGCTGTAGCATGTCAGTTTAATTATTTAAGAAGCATCTTAAAACACCTGTTTACATTGTAATTAACTGCATTACATTTGTATCTTTTTCTCCTTTTTTTTTCTTTTGAGTTTTAATTAATTTATTAATTTGTTATGAAAAGCTCTTTGATCAGTTTTAAATTGGATAGAGCGCTATAAAAAATTGTTTTATCATTATTATTATTATATCTAGCCCCCCCCCCCCTTCTCTCTCTCTCTCTCTCTCTCTCTCTCTCTCTCTCTCTCTCTCTCTCTTCACTCAATATGAAGTTGTTTCCTTTCTGATGCTCTTCAACACATAACCTTTGATCATCAGAATTACACGAGACACATAGGATTTCATATTCAATATCTTTATATATATTCATAATACGAAGCTCCTGTAATATACGGATATGGGTAAATATATGTAGCATAAATATGATTACAATCACAAATATATTCACACACGATTTCAATAAATATATTTCTATACACTGTTGACAAATACAACTCTTTTACGTTTCCATATAAAGTATCTCTGCGTTGGACAGACTCCTTTTGGATGAAATTATTTTTAAAAGGCATATGTCTACAGTTGGCCAAATTAAGAAACAATTCCTTTAGTCTTAGTCCCTACCAAATGAACAGAGTAGCTAGCCATATCAACGCAAAAATAAGAATTACCTCAAGACAGAACAAACATGACTAATTTAAGACACACATTTTGTGGTTTATCTCAATAACTGTTTTTTTCTGAACCCTAAAATTTTATAAGTCAGATTTTTCAAGAAAATCACTGCATAAGAAAATGAAGCAATGGAAGAAATATAGAACGGTTACCAGTCTGAAGAAGACGAAAAACTGGGGGATATTTCACAAAGAGTTAAGTTGGACTTAAGAGTCATGCATAAGCGCCAATGCACATCCGGTATTTAACGCGTAATCTCATTGACAGGCTTCCCAATGGCATGATCTGACCAATGCGGTGATGCGTAATATACAGCACGCAACTAGGAATTTAAGTGCGACTTAAGTCCAACTTAACTCTTTGTGAAACACCCCCCCCCCCTTTCCCTGATTTATTATAGCCTTTTAAAAATTATTGTCCCTAATATGTTGAGTAGAAGAACTATGATTATGCAGAGCCACAAAAGAGCCCCTAAGAGGCAAAGTGAACAAAACCACATAATCCTAATTTCGAGAAAAACTTGTCTACAGTTTGAACAGAAATACATGTATATGCACTTACTACAAGGAAACTGTCAACAGATGGCGTTAGAGTACATCGCAGATCAGACTCACCTATGCATCGACTTTGGCCAACTCGGCGCATGCTGCTTTGTTAAGCCCCTTTCACAATTGGTCTGCGACCAGTTTGCGACCGCCTGCCACAGATTTTTCGGGGTGTTGCACGACCGATCGCTTGGTGTCTTGCGACCACTCGCAGTCGTTGCAGGCGGTCGCACGAACCTGAGGCGGTCGTGACTGGTCGCATCTGAACTTTGAACATGCTCAAAATCCAGACACGACCAGATGCGATCGATTCACTCGCATTAGGTCGTACGACCAGTCGTGCGATTCTCGTATGAGTGTTGCACAACGTTGCACGATTAGATGCGAGTGTTCGCGCGACTCAATAGTCGCAGTGGGTGGGCTGGAGGTCGTGCAACACTCGCACGTGCGCTAGCGACCTATAGCGACCAGTCTTGCGAATGGGTGCGATTGTGCTAAGACCATGACACTGTTGCACGACCGATCGCAGCACATCTTACAACGTTGTACTACCGTTGCACGACTGTATGAGACTGTATGCGACTATTCCTCGGGGGGTATATATAGGGGGACTATGGAGATGATCCTCTGCAACAGGGCCCTCCTCTAACAACTTTCTCTTCTTTGTAACTTTCTTCTTTGGCATCTTGACTATTAAGAAGGCCAACTTGAAACTGACTACCGGTCAATTGTCGAGGGGGTTTTTATACCCCACGCCACTCGCACGAATACTCTCACGACCACTTGCACCGGTCTCATTCAATCGCACGAGCGATCGCATGGTCTCATATCCACTCGCACGACCATGCAATCGATCGTGCGACTATTGTGATTGGCGTGAAGCCACTCGCAATCACTCGTGCAACACTCGCATGTGAGCGCAAGACCACTCGCACGAGCATATGCGAGCAAATGCGACTTACTCGTGCAACGGTCTCTTCTAGTCGCTTTTGTTTTACGACCGCTGTTGCATTTGTGAATGCCTTTCTGCGACCTGATGAGATCGATGGCGATTGAAGCCTGTTGCAGCCTGTCTTGCGACCAAATGGTCGCAAACGGTCGCAGACCAATTGTGCAAGGTGCTTTAGGCAAGGACACAACAAAGTAATATACGCCATGCTGTGCCAAACTCTGTGTACGGATGGCTCTACCCCCAAATATTGTCAATGGTATCATCAAAAGCAGAAACTATAGCGTAATGAATATAATGCGTCTCATTTTTGACCAAATATCGGTTAGCCCACTGTGTCTGTCACCGGTTCAATTATTTTAAAGACGTCTGGTACGAGGTCATCAAAATACCAAAAGCAAGAGCACCGTGATCACAAAAGTTCTAATTTATGTTTTCTAATGTCAGTTTGTGGACTGATTGATCGTCTGCATGATACTGAGAGCTACAGTGGTATTGACTGTGTATTATGTCTGAGTTAATGTCATTCTGGCTCCAAGCAGACGTAATATTAAAGAGAAATGATTCATGATGAAATCAATTTTACAAGTTCCATTTGTTTGAAATCTAAGTAGGCCTAGATAACATAACCATATTCCATTTTTAAATACCTAATGCCATGACTGTTGTAACACAGTTATATATCCCTAAACTTGGATATAATGGATGTATTTTACTCAGTTGTAAATGAAGAGCTTAATTCCAAAAGGAACTAAGGGTCGTTTAGGATTCGTTCATTTAACCACCTTACCTAAAGCTATGTATTAAGATTTTAAGCACATGTTGCGGCTACCAATCTACATCATCAGTGCAAAATTTTGATATAATTAACCGAGTTTTACTATTTGTATGAATATCTTTGGATTTAGCTCCTTTCGGAATGAAACATCGAAAAATCCCCGTCTTTAGAAAAGATAAGAATTTCAAAAATTTATTTGTTTAAAATTCGGAACAAATAAAAATCAGAAAAAGATGTACTCTACTAGCAGTATTAAGGTGTTTCATGTTGAATATCAAGTGATAAACGTGTTTAAATGTGCAGAAATAAACATTCGAATAAGGTTTCATTCCAAAAGGAGCTAAATCCATGGAAATTAAAATTATTTAAAAATTCTTAAAAATTGAAATTAAATGTTAGATTTTAAAAAACATCATTGAATTTATCTAAGGCAATAGCCCTATCATATATATCAAAATAAAGTTTCAGTCGACAAGGGAAAGTGGTAAACCTTAATTTACTAAAAAAAAACGCTAAATGTGGATTTAGCTCCTTTTGGAACGAAACTCTTCAAATAGACATCCCTGCTAGCATCTTCGAGTTCCCCGTTATTCTTGGTTTTATTACTATTTCTTGGACATGAATGTTTCCCTTTTTTTCAATATTTTCATGCTAATCTGCATTTCTTTCAAATTTCATGGCACGAACACGGCAAGGACAAGAATAAAACGTGTACATTTATTTTACACAGACTCTGTAGAAAACCCAAACCTAAAACAATGGATGTAAACATTTTAACTACAAATACTGCGAAATCGACTACCAACTAAGAATCAGAAAACATAACAAGGCCGAGAATTTCAAGAGTTTTGTTACAAATGTCTTTACATAAAAATTACATGGACAGAAAAGACATCACTGAAAATTTTTCCCCCTGGGGAAACAAAAAACAATGACAGTGTACTCAATCATTCGATTTAGACTTATGATGCTCGTATGTCTAGCCATAAAGCCTTATAGTCAACATGGAACACACATGAGTTGACTGGCAATGAAACAGGGAAAAAATAGATTAAATAATATGATTTTAATGGACTGGTGGTCATTTTTTTCACAAGGAATCAAAAGTTTTAATGATGAAACATGTTAAACATAATCTTGTTTTCCACAGAATATGGCCTTAAAACACTGACCATAGTCGCTTAATTTCACTGTACATTATTACTTGTTACACTTATTGATGTATGCGCTTGACAATTCAATTTTGTTTCCATGGAAACTGTACGCCAATACATTGAACAATCTTCACGAAAGAGTGATGAAGTAAATCTTTTCACTATTTCTTTGTCAAGATATTACGACAATTAAAAGTAGTGACTTGGAATATTCTTAAATCTTACGGACGGCAGGGCCCTAGAGACCTAGTAAAATATTGTTCATCAACATTTAAAATGTTAGTTCTACATAATTATACCAACACCCCACACCCCACACCCCACACCGAATAAAAATGACAAGATTTACATGAAATCATTCGTTTTATGGATGGGTATCTTACGGGCACATTTTCGGGAGGGGGAGGGGGGGGGGGGGATTGGCGCGTTTTGCCCGAATATCGAATCTCCGATTTTTAAACTTTTTGTAGCGAAAATATGCAGAAATTACATATTCGGACACATCACTACCCAAATATGAGGATATTAGGGCACCGCGATGCCCCAATATGAGGTGATGTTTGCCCGAATATCGGCACTTTCAAAATCCTCGGGGGCTGCAGCCCCCCCCCCCCCCCCCCCTCCCGCTGCCTCGTACGCCTATGGGTATCTTTCCAAAGGTATCCGTTAATCTCAAAAATATTTTTTGAGCCGACTAAAACTTTAAAAACTTAAAATCACACACTGATCCCAGATTCCGCCCCCCCCCCCCCCCCCCGTCCCTCCAAAAAGGGTATTGTGCAGTCAAAAGTGAAGTGGACGGGGACCACATGTTACTTTCACAAGTATTTTACCCAGCGTCATTGTATCTCTATAGTTTTTTGCGGACATAATAGTTTCTTGTAAAGAATTTCAACAATTTAAAAAAAAATATATGGTTAAATCCCACGTAAATATTCCGCCATTACCATTTCATATTGCATTCACTGTTCGTCAGGACCTTTGTCAAACTAGCCATAGTTAAAACTTCTCCACTTTGTAAACACTAAACATTTTTTTTTTCGGAAGGCCGTTAGCAGATCTAAGAAAGATTACTAAGAACCTTCTTTCGTCTATTGGCTATACATTGTGTCTACATGTATTATTATTCATATTCTACAGAGCTAAAAGGGCTGGTTATCCTGGATGCGTTACATCTGTGTTGCTGCTTGTTTATGAGTTCTCGTTGTCGTTATCAATTTTTGCTTGTCTGATCTGACTGAGTAATTATGCAAAGACGACACATTTGGTCAAACGCAGACTATTAGTATCCAGTATAGCCAGCCCTCGATGCTCTGCAGGCAAATAGGGCACTACAACCAGCTAGGAGCTGACTGGTCAGTGACAGTTTACCCCCACAGGCTGTTTAATATTTTGGCTTGAGGGCAGGTAGATTTGTGGACTGAGGGCCGTTTGAAATCGGTTGAGTGAATCGGTCGCATAGAAATTCCCCAACCGATTTTCAGTCCCAGTTCGCTCCCGCCTACAAGTTCGCCTGACATTCGATTCTATGCTGTACATCATTCTGGAGGGGTTGTTCTACCACTATGAGTCGCGTTCCTCACCATCTAGAGTGCTATCTTCACTACTGCTGTTCCTACGATACGGAAGGGGTTGGACGAAAGATTCCTTTGTGGTGGGGTACATTGAACTTGTCAGCCCGTAGCCGCCATTAGTTACACTCGTTGGCATCATTGTCTGGCCAGATTCTGTGAGGGCGCCGTAACTCTTTGTGCCCTGTCCACCAATCCCGTTATCCGTGACGATCCCGTCCTATAAAGAATAATGTTTTATGGAGAGAAGTATATATAAACAAAGTTGAAACATACTAAATTTAATTAGTTTAAATTTGTAATTTCTGAGAACCTTCAAAATAACTTCACAGAAAGAAATCAGTTTGGCTTACATTAGTACATTGTCAAAGTAATGAATGCAAAGGATATTCCTTTAAAAAAAAAAATTCTTTACTATTTTGCAGTTGTTCTTGCTTTCACTGTTTAATTTTATATTCTATACAAAACATATTGTTTGTGCTTTGTCCCTTCATGTTTGTCTCCGTATCAGGGCAATGCCCCCGACAACTCCCTCCCCCAACAACTCTCTCTCTCTCTCTCTCTCTCTCTCTCTCTCTCTCTTGGAACATTCCTCTATAAGAATACTCCCTCTTGTGCAAATACTCAGGAACAGCCACCCAAAATGATTACGCACTTGTTGATGATACAGATAAACCCTATGGGGGGGGGGGGGGGGGGGGTATGCCTGATGGTTACAGAGGATGGGTACCAACAGAGATAGAGAGTAGTGTGAAGTAGTGAGGAAAAGAGGAAAGGGTACAAAGTGAGAGGAGGAGAAGGAGAAGAAGAGGGACTGACAGAGGAGATAGGGAGAGGGAGGGTAAAGGGAATGAGAGAGAAAGATTGGGAGAGGAAATGAGAGAGAGAGAAAGAAAGAGAAAGAGAGAGAGAGAGAGAGAGAGACTAAACATAAATCGGGTCAGGGTCCTGATTCATAATTCATTGTTATCAATAACAAGTCACAATGACTGTTATAAGCTCCTGAAATCAGAGCATTTGATTGGCTGAGGGCAGACTTGTCATACATTTGTTGCAATCGTTATTGATAATAAGTTGTGTGAAACGGGGGCTCTGATTATAAATAAAGAATGGAATGAGCATACCTGTATGGGTAGATTTGGAGGATCTGCCCATGATTGTTTTTCACCCGAAGCGAAGATACCATAGAAGAGAACCCCTGTAAAATGGACGATTGCTGCTACCAAATACACTTTCTCCCATTCGTCTGCAGTCTGAAAATATAATCATAAGAATACAATTAAGTACAGTACTAGGTTAACAAACAAAAAAAGGACATACATGTAGGTTTTATTGCAATACTCAGGATTATAGTATTCCATGCATTGAAGAGGATGTGATTCTTTTGATATTCTTTTAACACAGAGGACTGAAAATTCAAGTATAAGAGTCAGTGAGGATGACTTCCTTTGGAGTAGTTTACTTCCTTTTTTTAGAGTGGATCTTCCACTCCTGTACATTTCGAGTGTACGCAGGTAGATTTTAAAACACATGCTCCGGTGGGTAAGATTCGTCCACGGTAAATTTCCAATGTCAATAAATCTCTAACTTACCCCATCAGTCATACCCATCTTCGGAAAACCGAGCACAGGTATATACTCTGAAAACGGCGTATGAATATAGAGCCCTCATCGTTCAGTGTGAGGCAGTGTGTATAAAAGGCATGGGGAAAATCTTGCACCAGCCAACGATATACAAATTTTTGAAAATAATGCTGCATGTCTATTTTCTTCAAAATCCTTGAATGATTCGTCATAATGAAATGACTTTCAAATGACAAAGGTTTGAATTAACTATATCCGTAGCATTATTTTTGAAAAATATATTATCAACAGGAGGTCGACATTGCACGATTTTCCCCATGCCTTTTGTACACACTATCTCCCACTGAACGATGAGGAATCTATATTCATCTTGCTCCATACGCCGTTTTCGGAGTATATATCTGTGCTCGGTTTTCCGGAGTTGGATCTGACTGCCCATAGGCCTAACATTTTACATATTCCTAACCCTAAACCTAACATGCCTAACATGAAACCTGATCGGAACCCAAGCCCTGTCCCTAGAATTATCTTGGAAGAAATAAAACCTGTGCAAAGGTCGCCCGTAGCAAATGTTGGATCACCACACTATCGAAACCAACTTACATTCACCCCTGTAATAATGGAGAGATGCGCATGGAGGTTAACTTCTTCCCAATTCTTTCTTTGTCTATTTATTTTATCAGTATTCGCATTTCATCTTTCTTGCTTTCGTATTCTGTCCAACTTACATCATTCTGTATTTACTTTATCTAGTTAATGTAATGAAAATTTCTTGTCATGTCATTGTTAATGCTTTTGTTTCTGTATGCCTGTAAAGAGCTTTGTATTTTAAACAAGAAAAGGTGCTATAGAAATATGTATATATATATATATATATATATATATATATATATATATATATATATATATATATATATATATATATATTCTTTTTTTAAATCTTGAATCAGCGAATGTAGCTCGGCTAAATATAGAGATGAGTAGTAAACAAGTAAATAAAAATTCCGTTAAACTCAGTAGTATATATATATATATATATATATATATATATATATATATATATATAAAATATATACAATACATATAATACATATTATAGCCACATCTGACCCAAAGTTACTGAAGTGATAAACAATTAAGAGCAACATTAATAAGTTTCTGTCGAATTGCAAATCTATTTTATACAACTTAAGATTACTTTAAGTCAGCACATTTTGAGGTCATTTGTTTTGCTCGTTGTCAAGTTTTGCGGGTCCGTCGCTGAACATGCTTTTTTATTTGTTCAACAACTCGCACCCCTCCCCATCCTATATAATTGTCTTATACTTACATGATCTTTTGTGAGTGACCCCGTGACCTCTGGACATATGATGCCTGATAACGTGCCTACTGCGTTGGAGATACCCATTAAGATACTAGCATACCGAGGTGCAATATCTAGATGATTTACGTTGAAACCTAAAAAGCAATTTGTAGTAGGGTTAGAATATATGTTGTCATGTTAACTGAAAATAAAACAGTCAGATACAGGGATGAAGTAATACTTACTGGCAAGTATAATTAACTGAATTTATTCAAATGTGATTCACCTCTATCACTACTCTGAAGAGTAATGTAGAGTATTAGGCAACCTTTCATTTTACGAACTCATAGAAAATAGTTATTGTATTCGTAAAAATGAAATTAAATAACAGATCACATTTTGGGGTTGGAAATACTCCTTCCAGCTTTTGAAATCATCTCTGTGTAAACCTTTTAATTGATATTTCATCAATGCTGATGAATGGAAGTAATCATAAAGGAATATGAATCATGCAAATGAATATTCAAGGGAACGTGTCGTGTTGTTTGATATACATATATTATAATTGAATATAACCATGATAACACACCTTGATCTGACTTAAAACACAATTTACACTGCAGAGTCGACGTCATAAAAGGGGGATATTGACAAGGAATAGTAACTAACCCTAATATAGCGCTCTTGTGTACGTATTCTTGGAATGTGAATGAAGAAGAATGAAGAAGAATGAAGAAGAATGAAATAAATACCTGATATAGCGAAGCCACTCGAACCTACAGCTAAGCAGAGAGATATAATAGCAAGCATACGACCTCTTGAATATGCAGTTACCAGCAAAAATATCGCCTCACCACCAAAGCCTGAAACAAAACACAAAGAGTATTTTTCCCCTTTTAATTCAAGCTCTTCTTAGTAAAATGAAGAAATTTGAAGTTGGGCTTTTATTCAATCTGGTCACTTAACAATGGTTACTGAATTACCAGTACAATAATGACTGAATTCCGTTTAGTGTATAGACAATGTTCATACTTAACCGATATGACGCTTTACCTTATTATAATTATCGGTATCATTTTATAGATCTTTTAATTGATATATCTAATACATTTTCCTTCTCTTCTTGATTTAAATATTACATCATGTTTTACAGTATACACAGCGTGTAGCTATAGTTATTTGTTTTAGTACTCAAGCGTTTTAGACGAATATTTCTTGTATTAATTTTCTCTAATATATAACCAGGCTAGTCGTTTTTTACTATAGGATATTGCTTTGAGGGACCTGACTTTACAAGCTAAGCTTTTCTTAAGGTCTCCTCGTCTTTCTATTTCACTTAAATGCATTTTATATGAACTTGTTCCTTACTATTCTTCCTTTTATGTACTCTATCACATGTTATTAATTTGTTAAAATTGTATTACATCCATTTGGAAGAAAGACAAATAAACTTGAACTTGAAACTTGAACTTGAACACACCACTGTCACCCCATCGCAACTATTCAAAAATGTATTAGTTTTATCATCTTCCTCTCATTTAGTGCTACTTATTTTTCTTCCCTGTCTCCTTCTTCATGTTCTTGTTTTTTGTTTTGATCCTGTATCTTCTGCAATTGATTCTACTTCATTTACTTGCTCTTCTTCATGTTCGTATTCTTCTAGAATTTCTTCTCTAATTCTTTTGTTCTTCCTTCTCTTCCTCCCCTGCTCCGTAATATATTTTTATACTTCCTGAATTTCCCTTTACCGGCACCTATAGGCCTATTTATCTTTTTGTTACGGTGGTCTAATTTATTCGTCGGACTCTGACCTTAACTATGATTTTGTTAGTAGAAAAAAAAACCAAAATGTTTCCTGGAATACATACCTCCGCAATTGAAAACTTTCCTAACCATAGTGGTTGACATGTATTGTCTCCTTCGAAGGAAGTCAGCGAGTTGTCCTCCAAAGGGAACGATAATCGCCATTACGAGATGAGGTAAGGCCGAGATGAACCCAACCTAGTGAATAGAAAAGTCAAATTAGACAATGTATACGGAAGCAAAGACCTGGATAAAAAACACGCCCTTTATTATACTATTTTGCTATTTACTTTACTCTGTTCGCTAAGTGGCAACATGTTATGTAAAACATAATTTAAAAAGGAAAATAACACTTTAACCAAATGGAACAATTAACTATTTTACAACCATTACAACTTATTTTATTTTTCATTGGGTGTTTAGATAGTGGAAATACACCACTACTTCATACTGTAATGTATAAAAGGTGACAAGCTGATATGTAACTCCATTTTTGCGGGGGAGGGGGCACTAACGTCTCTTGCTCGAATATCATCTTTCTGAACAGATAAAACATAAAAACTTGCAAACAAACAAGCTCTCTATTTGAATATGATACGACGCTTGCTCGAATGTTGGTTAGTTAAAATTATTGAGAGACTGCGGCATCACCACCCCCCCCCCCCCCCCCCATCGTACGGCTATGATTATCTGGCACCTGAAATCGTGAAATTTACAAAAAGAACCTACCTTAGATATTGCGTAATCAAAGACTTGTTCGAAGTATGATGGCTGACTAGTTAAGAGGAGATAGAAAGTCCAGCTACGACAGAAGTTAGCTACGATGATCGCATACACTGGCATTGATGTGAAGAACTTCTTCCAAGGTACGTTTCTGACCTGTAGAGTATGGAAATGTAAAGGTAAACACGTATACAGAGGAAAGATGAACAAATGTAGAAAAGAGATGAAATCACTGATGACAATTAAGAATATTTTAAAATGAAGTAAAACTGATAAAGATGCGACTAAACCTTTCCAGTAGACATGATACACAATGACATGAAAAACAAAATCAAACAGTAAGAGAAATTACCAAACTTATAAATCGTAATAAATATGCTCCATTTTTGTGTTTTATTTTGATATATTTGCATGTGTTTCGTTTTCTTTTGTGATATTCTTTTTTTGTCAATATTATACAATGAAATAATGTAGTTTGGGGTTTAGATCCCACCCCCCCCCCCTCCCCTCTATCTCTATCTCTCTCTCTCTCTCTCTCTCTCTCTGCCTTTCCGTCATACAAGTGGATGCGGGGGGGGGGGGCTGAGGGTAAGAGACGTGCCCCATGAATCATGTAGCTACGCCACACAGTCTCATCTTACCGTAATCCGTTGGGCGACTAGACCACGTGATTCTCCCATACTCTCTTCAATGTAATTCCTTTCTTCCTTACTAATGGTAGGATGTTTAGCAGGTGTCTCATGGACTATCCACATGAAGAACCCGTACCAGATGATACCCATACAACCTACGTATCAGGTATCACACAAAGAGAATTTGGGACTGAATATCATACAAGTCAAGTATACACACATAAAACGGCTGGTTAAAAAATTTCCGTGTATAATCACATTGGTTCACCATGAATTCAGTAATTTGATTAGAGAAGTTACGCTAGACATAACCGAGCAACGGGGTAAACATTACTAGATTTGTGTTGGACCGGTCAACCCGGAACTCTGGTAAAGTTTAAAATTTATGGGGATAAAATTTTACAAGGAGATTTTTTTTTCAGTGTAATTCTGCCAACCTTGCATTGTAAAATATTTTCCCAAATATCCAGTTAAGGCAGCTGGAGGAACATTGTCTTATTCACTAATGTTGTCTAAATAAACTAAGTAATGGACTTTGATGCCCGATTTATAAGTTTCGCCTATAATCATTGTGATAAAAGTGTGGAAGAAACATGACTAGTTAAGGAAAGAAAGGCAAGATACTTTGGAACCATCAAAAAACATCAGAGTCTCTTGAAAGATATATTGGAAGGGAAAGTAGAAGGTTCTGGTCCAAGAGGGAAGCCGAGAACGAACTGGGCAGAGAAAAGGTGACAGTAAACTGGAGCTCCTAAATAGCGCCATCTTTCAACAGGATTTGATAAGTGTCTGTGCCTCATATTTTCCCATCATGCCCCATTCTAGTTAGTGAAAGCTTAGGATGTACCTGCACACAACTTTCCACAATGCCAAGTCAAAAATAAAGGTTTGAAATATACAAATTGCCTATTATCCAAAAAAGATGTTTGTCAAAATTCAAAATATAATGCAAATAATTTTCAAATTATTATTCGGTAACTTTGTGGAGGCTTGATTTAATAAATTGTTGAATTTTGATATCTGTCTTGTATAATGATGTTCAGAAGGATAAATAAATAGCCAGGCATAGAAAGGTTTTCAAATATATAATGCTATTATTAAGATATCTATGATTGAATACTCCCATTTACGAAAGCGTATGGCCATACGCTTTAGTCTAACATTGAGTATATGGGGGGAAATGAGACTGGCATTTCCGGTCACTTGCATATGTTTACTTTTGTGAAGCACATGATGATTTTGAAGTGCTTTTTTTTTCCTGGGCTTCATTTTTACACCATATTACATACACGGATAGCATGTAAGGCCAGGCAGCTCAGATTTTATCAAGCCTCTACAAAGTTACCAAATCACTTTAATTTAGCAAACACTGTAAGATGGCGCTGTTCAAGTTCTGCCAGTTTAATGCCAATTTAAGACCTGGAGTGAAAAACACTGCAAGAGTGCACTAGAATGGCACAGAACAGAGATGTGTGCGGGAAAAAACGTTGCAATCAACCTCCCGAACAGGGAGAAGATACCATATTAGATGGATAGAACATTTTAGTCATTTTCAGAAAAAATAATTTTCATGAAATTTATGATTATGATGAACTGTTATATAGAATTATGTTGGTTCCCAGTTGTCTTGTAAATTGTTTGAAAAATTATAAACATACATCATTGCCTAGTTTCGTTCACCAGGTTTAGCTTTTGTTTCTTTCTTTAGATTGTTAAAACTGGCTCACTGTATATCATTCTTACCAAATACATAGAATACGGATGGCCAGCCTGCATAGTCTGTCAGGATACCTGCAATAGGCATTCCAATAACAGCTCCAGCATACGACCCTTGATTAAAGAAATGATATTCACAGATGATTTAGTACCAATCATTTCATCTATTGATTTATTCATTCATTTATTACTTTATTCATATTCATTTATTCATTAAATTTCTTTTTCTAAAATATTTAACGTTTGGTTACAACGAAGTGATATCTCGAATGTGCGTGGTATTATGGAGGCAAAAGTTTTAAAATAATATAATCATCATAATGTTTTGAAAGAAAACATACATTTCTAGAGAACATACATTTTTAGGTAACATAAATATGATAGATAAATAACATGATATCAATGCATTGTGTATTCGGACGGGACTTGAACACAATATAACTCTGAGGATTATTTAAACATCAGTAGCAATCGGATTAACAAAATAACACCTTTAAACAACTAGGGGTCACATAACCCAAAACTTAATCGTTTATTAAGCACTATTTTGACCGTGTCATAAGATTATTTGGTATTAAGCTGCTCCAATAATCAGTTGTTCAATTCAGACATTTAACGACATTTTCTTTCAATCATTAAACGGCCTTACGGTCTCTATCATTTTGAATTAGTTATCAGTATGGGGAAATGTAACACACTATCTACTGAAAAATGCAAATACCATTATAAGTTCGTACATAATATGATTATAATTTAAAGCTTTTCAAGTTGCATTAAAAGTGATTTTCCTGGAAAAGTCCTCTAAATCCCATCACTTACCTGAAAATGCAATGGTAGCTAGCTTACTCCTCTCGAGAGGGGGAGCCCATTTACTCCACATCCCATGGCAGGCCGGATATTCCACACCCTGCACAAATAATTAAAAAATTGGGGGAGGGGGATTAACCAGAAGACCAATAGAGCATGCAACATTTAGATGGAATGTAATCACAATTTGGCTTCATTTTTGTTTTTTATACGTTAGTACGACCACGGGGCCTACATTCTTTACTCACACCCCACACTCGAATAAAACAATCTTTCACGCAGACGGTGAAAATAACGGGAAAATCACTCCGAATTTACCACTGAGTCTTCCATTCGGAGAATCACACCGCTCATGCTCACAAAATAAACATATTACATGAATATGCATGACAATCATCAAGGTTCGTAACAACGTGTATAATGAAATTACACTTCAACTCATTGGATAAGATTTGATTTCGGTATAACACACATCTTCTCTAGACTCCACCCAGACTTTGATGGTATGATTTTATTATTACTTTTATTAGAATAGAGATAAATCGTAATTTGATTGACAGGTTATACGATGGACAGTAATACGAATCTGAATCTATACCAGATTAGATGTGATTGAATAGGCTGTTAACCCGTTGACTACTGAATTCTCTACTTCCCATAGGCTTATTACAGGAGCTACCTGGTTCTCGTAAGCTATAGGTAAAAGAACGACAGGCCTTATCATTTCTTCAGTAGAGGCCTACTTATATTGTTGCGTGAAATGGTCAACGTTTTAGGAATTACTTGTTAAATTCACCAGAACATTTGCCAGTAGCAAAATGCTTACCTTTGACAAATATGGCATATGATTATGAAAGTAATTATTTGCTGACATTAAATATTCAACATTGAGTTTTAATCAAAATAAAAGTTGAAGTATTAACAAGCAAAGTTCTATGGTCTCTTCAACTCCGTCCCACAAGGATGAAGAACATTTTTTTTTAAATCGACATCATCCCCGTTGTCGCAGTCGTGGTCGCTCAAACTTACCTCTACGAAACCCTGTAGCATTCTGATGGCGATCACCATGATAGGACTCACATGACATGCCAGAGGTATGAAGAGATTTAAAATGGACGAGATACATATAGCTGTGGCAAATATTCTGTAAAAAAAGACGAAAGAAAATTATGATACTTTGATAGCACAACTAACGATGTAAAATCATCATTATCAACATTTTTGTTTGAACTCAGAGCGTCATGCAAACCTCAGTCCTCTTTAAAATCTTCAATGATTAATCTATATGATCTATCTCTTGTGTTAATGGGAAATAAAATTCTGGGGGGGGGGGGGGATGTCCTGCTTTACTCAATTAAGTCTGGTGTTTTATGAGGTCATAAGAAAACAAGTCACCATGGTCACGTTCGCGTTATTTCGGTGGATTTGTGTAAATGTAATGAAAATGCAACGACATAATTATTGAATAGTTTATAACAACAGTTATTATCAATCTCCCCTTTTCCAACATGTGCTTTATTCTTGGAATGCATTGTGCTATCTACTTTATATTTTACCTGTTTGCAGGGAACCTTGCGGCCAAGAATCCACCCGGTACCTGAGTTATAATGTAACCCCAAAAGAAAGATCCATGCATTGCACCTATTGTCTTGACACTCCAACTAAACTCAGGCTCCTAGAGAGACAGAGAGAGATAAAGAGAGACAGTCAGTAAAGACAGACAAAGAGAGAAAGAGAGAGAGAGGATAATCCATCATTATGAAAGTACTAAGTGTGCCATTTTGAAATTGCCGTCACCCGAAGCTGTTTGAAATGTTGATTTAATGCTCAAGTTTTTTTCCCCTTCTTCTTCTTCTTCTTCTTCTTCTTCTTCTTCTTCTTCTTCTTCTTCTTCTTCTTCTTCTTCTTCTTCTTCTTCTTCTTCTTCTTCTTCTTCTTCATCATCATCTTATTCTCCTCCTCCTCTCCTCCTCCTCCTCCTCCTCCTCTTCTTCTTCTTCTTCTTCTTCTTCTTCTTCTTCTTCTTCTTCTTCTTCTTCTTCTTCTTCTTCTTCATCCTCTTCCCCTTCTTCTTCATCATCCTCTTCTCCTTCTGCTTCTTCTTTTTTCTTCTTCTTCTTCTTCTTTTTCTTCTCCTTCTTCTTCTTCTCCTTCTTCTTCTTCTCCTTCTTCTTCTTCTTCTTCTTCTTCTTCTTCTTCTTCTTCTTCTTCTTCTTCCTCCTCCTTATCTTCTTCTTCTTTAATTTCATATTCTTCCTCCTCTTCAGAAGAGGAGGAAGAATATGAAATTACTTTTCTTTTTAAAAATAATTCGTTGCTATACTTTGCAAATCAGTGTACCGACAATTAAGACAACTCTTCTCAAAGTATCTTTTTAGCATTATTTTGCCTTATTCTGACAGACAAAACAAAAAAAAAAAAAAAAAAGCGAAAGTTCAGAGTTATTTACGTGTATTTGTGCTACTCCTCCAAAATGCACCGTTTCGTTGTTCACCATGTCTACAATAGCTACGCCCAAGTTACACCGTATCCCGAACGATATCAAGAACCCGATACAGCTCATGATCGCAACCACATATCGTTTGGGTATCCACGTACAGCAAGTCGGGCAGCAGTCGCAGTTACCCGGGCAGCGTCGGCGCGAACCGTACCCGTAGGTGTTGTGATGAAACTGGAAGGATTGGCGTGACGCTCCATTTTCGCCGCCTTCGCCGGAGTTGACGACGTTGCCGTCAGATGTGAATTCGAACGGGCCGTTGGCTTCGTCGGCGATGAGCGAGGATTTGTCCTCTTTCTTCTGCGTTAATCTGAATGTTTAGAAAGAAAACAAAAGAAGAGAATAATGCAGTTACTTTTTAAAATTCATTTACGTTTAGGTCATTTACCAGATTCTAAAGTAAACAACTATCGAACTTTTTTTAAAGGAACTCTTTTGATTTCCAGGTAAAAATGAAATGATTCCTAAAATTTATTCCTAAACAGTTAAATATTTGTATTGTTATTGGATAAATAAAGTTGAAGTTCATGTTCAAGTTTGAGTTCAAGTTCAAGTTCAAGAAATGAAAAAACAAACAAACTGGAAAGTATCAATATCACTGTCCTGATTTGCTTCCTTTTACTGATTCTAAGAAACGCAAGAAGAGGAGAATTCCCAACTTTTTTTCGGGGGGGGGGGAGGGGTCAGAGTAATTTTGTTTTTACGATTTTCTTCTGTTATATCATTAAAGTTTAAGCATTCCGCTGAGATAGTTATCTGAAATTCAGTTTCATTTCAGTACAGAAGATCAACATCTGAGGTAAGTTTTTAGGAGACTACCCTCCAGTGGCGTAACTGCAGTGGGCACATGGACACATGCAACCCCCTCCGGAATTGCTAAAAACGGATAGAAATTGGGTAAAAGATAGCTAGAGAGAAATTAAAAGGGTGATGGAAATGCTATACGTAAAAAGAAAGTGATACGACCCCTCTAACACCCTTCCTTCACTATACAACATGACAGGATAGCATTGTTATCACGCATTTCATCCACCTACAACTACATGACTGCAAAGACTTTCGAAAAATCAGCCTCAGGCAATTTCAACATCCTTGTCAATCACCTATAGAAAGGTGCGAGAACATTACAATGACATATTATATAATCCCAACGCGATTTCTATTGGTATATACGATAGTGATGGAAATTGCACTAGAGTTGAATTCTCGAAAGTCTTCACGACCATGTTCTAGTAACATCGGTACCCCTCATTGACTGGACCCATGTTACGCCACTGCTGTCCTGGTTCACCTTTTTTTTCTGTAGGGTGTCTCCATACTTGAATTTCCCCTGAGCACAGGAAATTGTGTTAAAACCGACCCTTTGGGGCGAAAAATGGAAACTAATCTTCAAAAGCCATGTCGACAAACATAAACATCTGTCATAATTATATTTCGTACCCACCAAGGAGCTTGCTTGCTCTAGGATTTTCCTGACATTTATTATTTTCTTTATTAAAATATAGGCCTATATTGCTTTTCTGTCGTAGTCGGGTTTAATATTAAGGCAATAAGGATGGAAGCGTGCATGGTGTTACCATAATCTTAATTTTGATATGGATCACCAATGCATTGTCAAAAATCGTAAATGATACGGATAGATATTCTTAAGCAAATAAAATAATACCCTAATATTTTCAAAGCAATTGTTATGACGATGTAATTTGAACATTATTGAGAAATTATTGTAAACATGCATGCGCAATTCAGACTCTTCCTGCAAAGCACTGTCAAATTAGACCATTATTGAACTAAAGTGAACTGAAAATGAATAAAAATGATTCTAACGACAGGGAGATTAAGGAAGTGGACACTGGCATTTCTTCCAAACCTCATTAGAAAACTTAACACAATGTTTTCGTATAGGTAATATGATACACTACAAGTACCATGTTTAGAGGCATCCAGTTCACATTAATGTATTGAGATCAAGCCTGTGAAGTAACCAACGGCGTAGCCAGACGTGTTGAATGGAAGGGGAGGGGGGGGGGGGGTGACACACAAAATCACAGATTCATAGTTACTCACAAATGGGGGGGGGGGGGGGGTAGGGGCAGGATTAAGTTCTTGATCCCTAAGTCCCTTGGATAACCTTTTCACCGCCCCCTATTTTTTTCCAGATGAACAGGGGCCCTCTTGTGCCCCCCACCCATCCTGGCTACGCCTATGCAAGTAACGTCTAGTTTTCCAGTGACAACACACTACCTTGATCTTTTAGAGGTCAAGGCTTACTTTAAAATTTCTAAAGGAGAACATCTAGTCACTACACGATGTCTTGAAGATAAAGAAAGTTCAAAGGAAGAGAAATCGCTTGTCAGAACGATTTTCCTCGCGCCATTTGCTTGGCGAGCAATCAGACAGACGAGATTGCTCATATTTTTGTTTTTCAAGGCGACCATATCTATCACAGGCTATGGTTATTTGGGATCGTGGAAGAGCATGAGACAGTGTGTTTGTTTTTCTTCGGTGTGTTTATATTAGAACTCAGTCTTTAAATGAAGTTCATACGAGTCGTTTAAGATTAATAGGTGATGTTCAGAATGTGAAGCATCATCTTGTTTATTTTTAATGTGTTTATTGTGTTTACATTAGAACTCGCTCTTTCTCTATATCTATCTGTCATTCCCTTTCTCTCTCTCTCTCCCTCTCTTTCTCTCCCTCTATCTCTTTCTTTCTTTATTTCTTTGTCTGCCTGTCTTCCTTTCCCTCTATCTCCCCCCTCTCTCTCTCCCTTTCTCTTTATGTCTCCTTATCATCGTTATGTTTTTTTTTTAAATGCGGTATTCGTACCCCATGCAGTTCCCAAATCACTATTTAGTGGTTTGCACAGATTGTGAGGAAATTACTCGGGTTTTGAGTGGCATAAAATATAAACACACATTTCCCAATTTAAACGAAGGCAAGGCGGAAAGCAGAATAACAATCCGTAGTAACGCCGAGATATTCTGATATATAAACTCGCACCATGAGCAAAAAAGAAAATGTTTATGATACTCATAGATTATGGTATAACGCCAAGTTGTTATGAAATATTAACAATACAAAACTGAAGAGTAGCTTAGTGCATGATAATATGTACCGTATTTCAAATACAATTTTGGAAGTCGTCGAGTTGCTGGGTGTCACGGTGGGGTATTTTGTTGATGTATACGTGTGGTGAGCGTTTTAGAGAGAGAGAAAAAAAGAAAAAAAGAAACAGGGAGATAATTTGAGTAAACGAGTGAGAGAAGAAAAAACATCAGAAAATAGGAAATAGATATTAAACTGACTAAAACAATGTCTAGATACCTGATAAATAAACGCATCGCCCGTGTACATTGAAATAAACGTACATTTCGTTAAAAAGATTTTTTGAATAGTGCATAATTACGTTTTAGGCCAACACACGCCTTTGTAATATTTATCTGGATTGAAACTGAAATTAAAGAAAATACCTCACGAAGGCACCAATAAAAAAAAAAAAAAAAAAACAGCTTTGAGTTCTTGACGAAGAAGTCAGTGGGGTCGTACGTTATCACTATCACTATGAAACTGTGATTTTTGATTGTGTTTGAGATGTCTTAAAATGCTAGCCCGGAGATGGGAGGTGCTTGTTATCATGAGACTAAACGAGCCCGAACAACGCAACCATCTGTATGTATACATCAGTTCAAACCAGTGAAACGAAAAATCTATGGTGATCCAAATTCGAGCTGAAGGAAGATATCAACAATCTGAAATACAAGTGGCATTTCTGTTTTGATTTCCTATATTTCTGATGAGGAATGTATGTCACTAATATATTTCCAGCAGGGGCAATGGGGCAATTTGCCCCTCCTGACAGATTTCCTGCCTAGAAAATAATTGCAGCCACTTTTTACTAGTATAGTTAGCAGATCAGTAGGGAATCATTTTATAAACCAATTATTGTCATCAGTTCTCGAAAGATTTTCTTTCTTTCCAAACCGCAAACAAGCGCCCTCAAAAATGGTTTCATATATGCATAGACCTGTGTGACAGTGAATTCGAACTGAGATGTTTTACCCCTCATGAGTCCAAGGTCTGGATAAGCCACTGATGTCTGTTTAGGATAAAAGAATGACGCGAAGGAATAAAGAATCTGGTGAGGATTGTTAGCAATAAGAAAAGTACAGACAAATAAAATGAGAACTAAAGAAAGAAAAAATATGGTCCAATCCGTCGAGTATCGTCCAAAGAGTCGCGCTCAGATTTGCTCTCAAAAGTAAATGCACTCTTCGAGTTTAGCAAACAAAATGAACACGGAATCTCGTACAACTGTTCAATATTGACAGAATACATCCGAGATATCTTCTTTCCACACTCTTTCTTTTGATGCTCTATTTCTTCTCATTTCTTTCGGTTTTGTCATTAATCCTCATACAGTGGAGTAACTATAGGGAGGCTAGGGGCACATTCCTTCCTCTCCCCTTCCTCAATATTGAATTGCGAAAAGAATGATGAAATAAATGTGAAACCGGAGACAAAAAAGAAAGAGGCAACATAAAAATGACACGACCCCCCCCCACACACACACACACACATACGCACTCCATTCATTCCAATGGTGTCTTTATGGAAGGCACATGATCCACGCCCCCCCCCCCCCCATCAAATAGCGAAAGGAGATAGAAAGAAGGAAAACGAGAAAGAAAAATTAAGAGATTGGAATGCTATGCAGATGATACTACCGCCTCCCTCCCTCACACGCCACACAGTCTTACGCATTAAATGGCATTTCCCCCATCTTATCCAGCTCGTAAGACAGACAGACACCCCCCTCCCCCCCCCCCCCCCCCCCCCCCAATCATGACACCAGTGATTGCTTGCTCAATCGCTGGACCCTTGCTACGCCACACTCCCAATCATATTCCCCGCTATCTCTCTTTCGTATTTTCGTTTTTCCTCTTTCTCTTCTTCTAATTCTCTCTCTTCCTTCTTCCTTCTTACTCGTCCTATATTCATTCCACCTTTTCAGCAACAATGTATATTTCTAGTTATACTGTGACACTTGCCTTCTTTTATCAATTTCTAAGCATCGTCACCCCCTCAATGTCTCTCTCTCTCTCTCTCTCTCTCTCTCTCTCTCTCTCTCTCCCCCCCCCCCCTACTAAAGTGAAAAACATACGGAATGCCCCCCCCCCCTATCGCAGATCATTATAATTGATCCCCGGTTATCTTTCCGAATCTTTGTCACAATAATTATGTCTACCAGTATCACTCTCCCATACCAACCCCTTTTTCCTCAGCCTATACACTCATGCCTCTGTCGTTGTCCATTTCCCCGCTTCTTTTCTTTACTTTATTTTACTTCTTGAGAGTAAAAATTACTGATATGTGAGTTCACTCGTGCACTGCGTTTTCGTTTCACTTTCGTTAAGTTGTTTGAATACGGGCAACGACAAACATAGCCCCGTGTCACACGACATGGAGAAAGGGAGCGAGAAAGAAGTTCAACGCGGGGGTTTGTTTCATAAAAAAAGCATATCACTACAAGTCATGGAAAGGTTAACTTTGATTGGTAGGAAAACATTGATTTTCATGAAAGTACTTCGTAAATATTAGTCCTGTTCTCGGATCATTGTTTTATAGATATTTGGTGAACGTGGTGTATAATAAGTGAAGAAATGGGGGGGGGGGGGGGGGGGGACTACAAAGGATAAACAAAAGATTATTTTGCTTTTAAAAATTAATCAAGGCTAAAAGTCCAGTTCCAAAATTAATTGGTTTTTAAGAAAAATCAGACCTACAGATCTAAAAAGGTTTGAAGAAAATCGGACAACTAGTAAGAAAGATTTTTAGTGGCATGAAAAACTAGAAAGAGAAAACGATGAAAATCACTAGGCAACTGAGTTATGAGATTTTGACGTTTTCTGCTCAAGACTCACCAATCATTCTGCTTATATCAAAAAGTTTTCCAGGAATTTTGAGCCAATGAAGTCACAAACTCATGGCTGAGTTGCCAATTATTTTGTCTAGTGATTTTCATTCTTTTCTCTTTATAGCTTTTCATGCCACTAAAAAAACTCATAGCTTTCTTATTTAGTTGTCCAATTTTCCCCAGACTATTTTTTGATCTGTAGGTCTGAGTTTTCTTCTCAATTTAAAGCAAGTAATTTTGGGCCTGGATTTCCCCTTTGATGCTTGATAAATGGTACCCAGACGTCTGATTGTAGCGTGGATGAAGAACTGATTAAAATCGACGATACGCTATGAAAAAAAAATGTTTTATGATGATGTTCGCAGCTACCTATTGAGTAAATCAAGAAACATAGATAAAATATTACAAGAGAGACATTGGGACAGAGAATCGAAGAGTTAACAAACAAGAATAAGCAAGATTATCAAGAAAATGAGTAACAAAACCAGTAGTAAACGATAAAGAACAAAAAGCTACAGCCTCTAAGACAGAAGAATGTTACTAAAAAAATCTATAGTTATCTTATTTCATAATATAATTTCAAGGAAAATTTACTGAAACACAAAATGCCAACATGTTAAACAGGGACGGATCCAGGATTTTGGAAGGGGGGGCACAAATCTCAGAAATTTTCTGACAAGCAAAAAAAAAAAAAATAATAATAATAAGGTCATCCGTTTTGTGGGGTCAAATTTTTTTATCCAAATTTCTCTGTCAAGCAAAACAAAAAACAAAAAACAAAACAACAACACACAAAAAAGAGATAAATGTCAGTTCGAAAAGGGGGGAGGGCACAATTTCCCAAACTGGGGGAACAATGTACACTTTTCTTTCAAAGATTCCGCCACTGATACAGAAGGCAACGCCATAACCACCAGAAGATAAGAGGGAAATAAAATAGTTTTTGCATTTCATCGATTTGGTGAGCGCTTTGAACAAGCTGTCATGCGATCCACACCAGAATTCGACATGCAGTCCCACATTTTGCCTTGGGTGTATGCTCACGGACAAACATGAGAAAAGCTCGAAACAGCAACAAGAAATCGCTTGTGGAAAAATGCAGAACCAGATTAACATCGATTGTTTTCGTCCAAGACCACTAGAAGGAAAGGAGAAGAGAGAGCAGACCCAAAAGATGACAATATCACGGTTGGAGAGAATTAATCTTCCTGTTGAAATAGAGTCTGGAGTCTTCCCCAGGGAAAACAAGTTCATGTGCTAAAATTACAATTTAATTCCGTTAAAAGCTTTAGTCTAGCCGTGTGAGAAAATGCAATCAAGAAGTGTTCTCCACTCATCCGTATTTGATGTCGAAATAATGGGAACATGAGTTACAAACACAATACTTCATCTATATGACGGTTTGTCTTTTTTAGTATATGCATATTTATATCCGTGCTCGATGAATTCCTATTGACCGATTTATATATTAGTGATTGTATATTCCCGAAATAATAAGTTGTTGCTCAACACTAGGTAAATATTGGAGGATAAATTCAAATACATGTATGGTTCATTTTCTTCGTATGACGTCAGCGCGTTAAACAAAAAGCATTTACTTCTGGTGTGTGCGTTTCAGAACTAATGTTGGCAACTTTGCCTTTTTTCATTTAGTTCTTAAGTATTTCGTTGCATTTTTTACCATTCTCCTTAAAGTTTCATATCCTTTCTTTGTTTCTTATTTTTTTATTTTCCTCTTCTTCATTATCTTCAAATTCTACCTGTGCTTCATTATTTCTACTTCTTCTTCTTCTTTTTCTTCTTCTTCTTCTTCTTCTTCTTCTTCTTCTTCTTCTTCTTCTTCTTCTTCTTCTTCTTTTTTTCTTCTTCTTCTTCTTCTTCTTCTTCTTCTTCTTCTTCTTCTTCTTCTTCTTCGTCGTCGTCGTCGTCGTCTTCTTCTTCTTCTCCTTCTAATTCCTCTTCTTCCTCTTTCTTCTTCTTACATTCTTCTTCTTCTTCTTCTTCTTCTTCTTCTTCTTCTTCTTCTTCTTCTTCTTCTTCTTCTTCTTCTTCTTCATCTTCTTCTTCTTTGTCCTCTTCCTTTTCTTCTTGATCTCTTTCGACTTTTTCTTCTTTCAGCTCTAATTTGTATCACGCGTCTTTATAAAATACAAATATTAGTTAAGATCATTTGCAGTTCACACGTTTCATGTAGTTATTTTTAAAATCTAAGATAATAAAATAAATTGTACCTAATAACCTATAGGCGACCGAAACGATGGTGAATTTTCGAGATTCCAACAGAATTACTTTATTCTGGGCCTGCTTTTGAGATTAACTTTGTACGACTTCAAACATGTAAACTTATATGCTTGCATTTTACTATTATGTTTATAAGAGGAGAAATATACGAAATGAAAACATTTCACGATAGTAGAACATAACTGAAATTGATTGTAGAACGCACATGGACGGATTCACATCATGTTTTATAGTCCAACAACGATTATGCAAGAAAAATTCACTTTCGGAGACGCTGTTCTTCATTTTCATTCTTTTCTTTTTTTTTTTTTTTTTTTTTTTTTCTTTTTCCTTTTTCTTTTATAGCCAGCCAGTGGGAGTAACCGACAGGGACATATTAGTTCACACTTGCAAGGACCCGTAGAATAAAGTCACTTAGACTACTGGCTACAGACAGTGACGTCACAGGCGGGCAGGCGCAGTCCCATGGGTACCTCTGTACTAAGGTATACAGCCTTCCATTTGATGGGGAAGTTCACACTTTGGCCTAGGGAGCGATCCTTTCTAGAAGGATTACCACAATACATGGTTTTAACTCCATTTTATGTCCACTATTAACGCAGATGTTTTATTCAAGTATATTGAGCAACTAAAATATAAAGAGAATTCAAAGTCATTTTGTTAAAAACCAAAATCGGACGTCCATGTCGTAACTTTTTCGATAAAGGGTATTTCGGACATAGCCTTGTTTGTAAAAAATCGACCTGTTTATTAATGCGTCTGGTTTCAAAATCAAAATAACACATAGATCACTTAGCACCTCTTCAGGTATCTCACAACAAATAACAATGAATTAAAGTGATTGGCCTTTTCACAGTTTTCTAAATCATTATAATCACCCCATATATCAGACAATATGGCATAAGCATGAGTTTTAAAAAAAAGAAAAAATTTTCTTTATTTCAAGAGGTTCAAGATGATACGCATCCTTGAGACGGGATCAAAAGGCAGCTGTACTTTGGTATAGACGGGAGGGGGGGGGGGGCGTTATGGAGTCAATAGAGTGTGTCCTCTTATAAGATAATCTACTTCATGAAAAGTAAGTAACGCACTACTATAGTACAATTGAGAATTCTTCTTTTCAGTTCAACGTAGTAATGTTTTAGCTTCATTTTCTGCATAGCATACTTTTCTGCATGTTTGATCTATAAAAAAAAAAAAAAAAAAATATTAATGGGGCAGTTGCAGAGCCATCTATACTCAGAGTACAGGCTAAAGTTGGTAACAATATGGTGCATGTTGCTTTGTTGGGCAAGTATAATAAGGAAAGAAATGAGAATACTGTCCAACTGAAACCGAGTTGGCCAAAGTCTGTACAGAGTGGCTCTGGGCAGTTGCAGAGCCATCCATACACATAGTTTGGCCAACTCGGTTCCAGTTGGGCACAACATGGCGTATATTCCTATATTCCATGCTTGCCTAACAAAGCAACATGCGCCATGTTATACCTTCTGGAACAGAGTTGAGCCAACTCTCTACAGAATGGCTCTGGGCAGTCTCAGTGCCGTATATAGAGAGAGTCTGGCAAACTCGGTTTCAGCTGGGTAACAACATGGCGTATATTCCTTTGTTGCAAGCTTACCGAACAAAGCATCATGCGCCATGTTGTTATCCAAACTGGAGCCGAGTTGGACAGTCTCTCTCTATATACAGCACTGGGCAGTCTCAGAGCCATCCATACACAGAGTTTGGCCAACTCGGTTTCAGTTTGGCACAACATGGCGTATATTCCTTTGTTACATGCCTGCCTAACAAAGCAACATGCCGCCATATTGTCACCCACTGGAGCAGAGTTGGCCAAACTCTATGTATGGATGGCACGGGGCAGTCTTGTGTGAATACGCCTTCTCTCGCGCTAAGCTGCACAAGCGTCATGGGGATAGTTTTACTCCCTATTAATTATTTAACACGCCCAGGATACCAGGGATAGTGTGTTATTAATATACATCCAGCCATGCGAGCTAATACTACCATTAAGCCTCTTCACACGGAGAATTCTGAGAGCCAGGGAAAATAGGGGCAATAACCGACTGACGTGAAATCTAGTATGGGGGTTATTAGATTCAGAAAAACCGGGAAAGAATTTTTCATAAACTCATCTAAGTTCTGTCCTTTGTTGATGTGATGAAATGCTTTCAACGCCATAATTAATCAGGTCAATATGTGTTCACCTGGCATTTGCTTAAATGATTCCATTCATAGGGAGGGGGGGGGGGGCGCTTAATATCAACTGTGAGAGCGAACAAAGGGAGTGAGCATAAATGATACCTTATTGCTATGATGAAGCAATGTCGTCGTCAAAATGCACTAGATGATAAACGAATATCACAAATAGACCAATTCCCTGCCGTAATATGAAGTGACGATGGCCGAATATTTGTAATTTTAAAAAATCGGGGGGGGGGGGGTTGCTACGTACGCCCATGTTGTAAATTTCACAATGCTATCAGAATTACCCCGTCTTCGTGGTCAGACTCTGACGTCCAGGTTTTCACAGCAGACGATACTTCACGCCAAAAGCACATCCGAGCATGATAGAACCCCCCCCCCTCCTCTTCCCCCTCCTTCTCCACTTGACTCATGAAAGCAGTAGGGGCTTGAGTGCCCGAACGAGGAATTGAGTTGTAATTAAATTGTGATCCGAGTTGAGCAAATAGAGAGCGTGCATAGAGGAAGAAGGGGAGGAAACTGGCCGGTGTTTGTTCAGTACATAGTAATATCTCAAATCTGTATTACGATCACGTGACATGGAAAGATGATCTCGTCCCAGCCCAATCCCAACATCGCCCACCGTCGTCTAACGTTCGTCGCCCGTCGTCTCACGGCTTCGTGTTCTATATTTTTATGCTCGTGCCTGACTAATCCGATTCCTTCCCTTGCTCTAATTCCATGAATTCACTCCGTCATATTTTCTAAAGTTTTATTTTCATTTTACTTTTTGGCCTTTTTTCTATATGACCATGTCTCCCATGTTAGTATTCCGACCTCATATTTCACCAATACTTCCTTTTACTTCTGATGATGTCATGCCTCCGTCCGTCATAATGCACAGATTTTATCTTTTCTTTGGCTCTCTCTTTCTCTCTCTCTCTCTCTCTCTCTCCTCACCCTCTCTCTCTCCCTCCTCACTCTGTATCTCCCACATCCCCACCCTCTTCCACTCTCTCATTTTCTCTTTTTCTTCTTTTTTTTTTGTTTCTTTCTTTTCATAAATTTGAACCACTAATTGACTTGTTTCTTTTGATATGTCCTTACTTTTGGTCTGAGGTCCATGTGCGCTGAGAGTCATATGCACTCCACACCGAAATGTATGCATAGGACTACACACGTATGTTTCATGAATGTTTGCATGGTCTAAACATTTCAGCTATTTCTTGTCATATTTCAAAAGATTACAAGGGACTTTAAAGAGCAGTCTTTTTCAGGGGACTACATGTTCTTCCAAACTGATGTAAAAAGAATGAGAAAGCTTTCACATCATTTTTCATCTTTCCAGAACTTAACCTTCTCTTTACTTATTCTATGTTATATAATAGTGTTCGATTCTAACAAAAGCCGCTAAATCCTGAATGATATAAAAGAATGGAGGCCGTAATGCAAAATAGTAATAAATACCAGCTTGCAAGCAAATGGGATTGGAGAAATTATATTACATTTACAAGACCGCCATTTGAAGAGGGTAGAAAAGTACAGTGTGTAATCACTAAGAATCCTAATAAATTCAACAAAGTTTGTCGATATTAGGACTCAACCGCCTTAAAAACGGAAATAATTACGTAACAATGCCCCTTACTATACAGAGACCTAGACCAATACGTCATCGTAAGGGGCGAGTAATATTTATCTATTTAATTGAACAAACATCATTTATCACGCGTCTTTGACAGCATGGCGATAATTGATTTTTAAATGAAGAGAACCGGATTACATGATTTGCCGCTGTTGTTGTGGACATACGTTAATGAGTTTGGGTTAAACGTAGCTGGAGATAAAGCAGAAACCCCGACATACTATGTTCTCAGAAGAGGTGGAGATTGATTAAAGGGATGAGGTGAATGTAAACTATAGGTTGAGTTCTTAGAAAGGTAAATAACAATTTGTGGGCATTCTCAGTTCCCTAAGTTTGGAAGTCGTGGAAAATTAACATAGAATTAATGTCCCCTGAAAATAATTGCTCTTAAAATACTCTCGTGATAGGCTATATGGAATTTGACTAAAAAAAACAAAACAAAACAAAACAAAACAAAACAAAACAAACCAAAAAACACAGCTGTAACGTTGGGGAAGAACTTTCGGTGCCAAATGTGTGCGTAGCCCATATATCCATTTCTGTGTGCAGTGACTTCTAGTAAGATTAAGTCAATGTATTATCCTAACAATTAGTTGTGCTGCTCTGTTTCAACAGGGAAATGATTTATACACTGATCTTCTAAATACTAACATATGCTTTGTCTGTATATACAATGTACTTTATCTTAACTGTGTGGATTGTATCTCAGAAATGTTAAACAACTTTACAAGTCACCTTTTTAACTATGATGTAATGCTTGTTCGGAGGGGTACATCAAAATTCCTTTATCATTTTTAGGGCATGTACACATCTACGAGAGATTGTACCTGGTAGCTCATGCAAAAAGGATGCTATGAAGAACAAGAGGGAATCGAAGGGATTGAACTTGAAGCCATTCATCGTTCTCAAATAGCAGTGTCTCTCCCCATTAAAAGTTAATTTACTTTTTTTTTCTTGAAATAACCGTTCAGCCTTTGCAGATTTAATCTGGGATGTGCATCTTACTAGCAACATGTCCCATGTATATTGGAGGGGGGGGGGGGTGTCCCTCACAATACCATTCATAAGATACATGTAATTAGTTTATTTGATTTCATATTTGCATGATTTTTTTTTGATGTACTTTTTAAAGAAAATTTCCATACTGGTCTATTTATTAAAGGTGTTTCTTGTATTGTTATTATCTATCTCACTTATTTTTTTAATTGCAATATTATATACATTTGTTTATTCTTTTAAATATCATTGGTTTAGTATTGTTTAATGTTAATTTTTACAATTACATTCAGCTTTGTCAGCACTCATAAACAGAATACATTGAGCAGAGAATTTGTTATATATTTTAGAGAGAGAAAGAGAGAGAGAGAGAAAGAGAGAGAGAGAGAGAGAGAGAGAGAGGGGGTATAGAAAAAAGGAGAAAAGGAGAAATATATTGGGATATACATTTATATTGTTTCTTTTTTTTCCGATGGGACTTTGAAAAGGGATTCTTTTGAGCCATTTTAAGATTTTCCATATTAATGTAAAGAATTGATGTTGCTTTGTTAACAGATATCAGCAGCTTTTTGTTATCAATCATGAGTATGTTTTGAGATAAGTTTTCTATATAGATACATAGAATATCTAACAATACCCACAACTTTCCCCTATATTTACAATTAGAAAGAAAGGAGAGATCTGAATTGGAGTGTATGCGGTTGTGATGGAGATTTTATTTCAAATTTATTGTATGAAAATGAGTAGGACGGTAAGGAAATCTTAAACAATACATTTCAGTTCGAAGGATTTGTGCTCTGAATTACAACATAAATCCAAAATGAATGTTGGTTAGGATGTGTTAGAGCGTTGGTAAACACCAGGTGGTTGTTAGTTAAGTGATATCGATGACACAGTTATGAACAGATGGGACTATTAACAAATTCTTAGCCAGAGAAGAAAATGACAATGATTTATCATTGTTTTTGTATAAAAGTTACCTTCTACAATCTGAATCATTCGAAATCTAGGTATATGTGTATTTTAGAATGTCTGTTTCTATATAAACGATGGCTAAGAGGTAGAGCAGTGGTCTCGTAACTGGGAGGACCAAGGACCCGAGTTCGAGACTAAGTGAGTGTTCACTGAACGTTTTCAAAAAACGTTATAATATTTATTTGCAAGCTTGCGAGTAATTTCATGTATTACCCTCATGTGCATCTGGGTATGCATGTGTCTGTGGTGGGTTTGTGCGGTTTCGTACATGTTTTTAAACAATGATCGTTATATTATGTTTGTAGGCGTTTCTTTATTTCTATATTCATTCAATGCTCCAACCGTATAAATTGTGTTCCTTTTTCTTCTGTTAAGCTTCAACTTAACTTTACATGGGCTACCTTGCCTGCAGGCCTTTTGGCCTTTTTAGGTGTGCCCGCAAACCATTTTTACCTCGAACACAATTTAGGTTTATTTTACTTACCCAATATATTTCCTTTATACTCATATCTATTTATGTATTGCTAATTTATATGTATTTTTTATATGAATTTTGCATTTTCAATATTTACAATGCATCACACTTATTATACATGTATATGCTATATTTTGTACGCTTTTTATCATTGGTTTGCGAAATAAAGATGAAATGAAATGAAATGAAATGAAGTGGATGTCCTAGTGCCCTTTGGTAGGGCATTGTTCATTCACCAAGTTCCTCGGAGAGGACTTTAATCCGTCGGTCCCCTGGCTGCTTATTTACAAGCATATACATGTTTTTTTAGCAGTCAGGTAAAATAAACCAAACTATTTTGTTTCAGGTCAAAGCGCACTCAACAGCAAAATCTAAGAAATTTGCTCTATGTGTCGCACATAAGAAGGGGGGGGGGGCCACCGGCGATCTTAATTGATGAATGGAATGTGAAGTAATAAGACCAAGGGGAGGTTGTGTGAGGGGTCCTATCATCTTATTTTCACGTTCCCTTTCACCTCAACTTTATTTCAACCCCCCCCCCCCTCTCCCCATGTAGCTACACCAGTGAGTTAAGTGATTGGAGAAATAAGATCTTTTTTTTTTTTAATGGGAGAAAATGAGCATATGATGTCAGAAATCAGGTTTTGAGAGACCACCATCGGTTATGTGTTAAGAATATCTTATAGTATTAGAGGAAAAACAAAAATGTCCCTATTTCCGTAAATCCACCAAATAAGAAATACAAGGAGGGCCTATACGCTCCAAATGTCTGTAGGTAGGCATATTGCAGTTGAATTTATAAGAAAATATATTTTTCACATCATTTTGTATATAAAAGGAATGGTATAAGCAGTGAGTGTATAAAACAAAACCGCTTGAATTATTGCGAATAGACAACACAGATCATTAATTTTAATGTAATTATTCAGCATCGTCACTGTCAAGAGGTGACTTGGTGGAATATATTTTTCATGTGAATATTCTGGCAGTGAGAGCCTTAGCCCATTTCACACTTTTTCTGACCTAGCTTTTCAGTACAGGTTATAGGTCAAACAACTACAGGGTCACACCTATACCAGATTAGATGGGTTACAGACCCCTTTAGAAGATGAATCTCTCTCTTTGTGCTTGACCAAAGTAATTAATCTTGAAGGGTTAGTCATCTCAGAGGGGAAGTAGGGAGTTTATTGGTGGATAAGTGTTAATAGACAGACCACCAGTTTCTTAAGGGAATACATGAAGACTTTCACCCATACTGAAAGAAGTTAATGGTCATAGATCAATACAAATGACACCGGCAAGTCAAACTCTTGGGGAACAAACATTTATTTTTCGAACTCTGGTTTGTCTTCTTAGAGTTAACCTAGGTGGGTTCAGGTAAAAGCTCTTTAACCAATCGTAATTAAGTTTCCTTGAGTAAAATGTACTTTTCTCCAGTGAGGGGTCCTGATAGAACAGTAGAACAATACATCCGGGGCCCATGCCCCCTCTGCCCCCCCCCCCCCCCCCCCGTAGATACACCACTGTGTGTGTGTGTGTGTAATTGGGTTTTTACAGACATGTATCAATCAGATAAGATTATTTACGTCTGGGGACCGACCTTTAACGTCACCATCCGAAAGACGTGACTCAGACTCGAACCTAGGTCCGCTGAATCAGTTTATAACTTCCACTATTGGCTGGATTACAGGCGCACGCCACAACGCCCACTCCTGACATGATCCCAATTTGTACGCCCACACGTATCTGTTTGTTCAACAACTAAAATCATACTGGCGCGAGCATCAAGGTGCACAATCTATGAAAGCGTATGAAGGTCAATTGTACTATACTCGGTACAAATAACCTTTATCTGCACATGCGCAAATTGTAATTACGAATTGGCATATTGTCGCCTGACCATGTGTCGTACAACGAAGCAGTGGATGGTCTCAATAATTAGTTTGGGGGTCTTCTTCTTCTTCTTCTTCTTCTTCTTCTTCTTCTTCTTCTTCTTCTTCTTCTTCTTCTTCTTCTTCTTCTTCTTCTTCTTCTTCTTCTTCTTCTTCTTCTTCTTCTTCTTCTTCTTCTTCTTCTTCTTCTTCTTCTTCTTCTTCTTCTTCTTCTTCTTCTTCTTCTTCTTCTTCTTCTTTTCTTCTTCTTCTTCTTCTTCTTCTTCTTCTTCTTCTTCTTCTTCTTCTTCTTCTTCTTCTTCTTCTTCTTCTTCTTCTTCTTCTTCTTCTTCTTCTTCTTCTTCTTCTTCTTCTTCTTCTTCTTCTTCTTCTTCTTCTTCTTCTTCTTCTTCTTCTTCTTCTTCTCATGGACATGGTGGACATAACATTATAGTTATATAGTCTCTTTGTAGAAAAGTAATGTTCCTTGGCTCCCCTCAATTACTCTACCTTGTCTATTAACGATAGCTATCATGATTTATCAGACTCGGTCTAAGAGAGCGTTATTATTAATTTCATTTTTGATTAGTCTTTCATATTTAATATAACTGCTCTTTAATATACTCTTGACACATCTCAAGGAATATGGAGATTCCATCCCCTCTTCGTGAAATTGACAGTCTATAACACTTCAAATCTTGCCTCAAAACATACCTATTTCAATATGTTCGAGTAGGTATACCCCCCCCCCTCTCCGCCGACATCAACCCCTTTCCATATTTAATAATTTTTATTCATATTACTATCTCTCTCTCTCTCTCTCTCTCTCTCTCTCTCTCTCTCTCTCATTTGTGTAATAGTCGTATGGCTGAAAGAAATGAGGGCTTGAAAATCCAATACTAATTTCTTCATATATGAAGAAATTATATATATCAAGGAAAAGTTTATATCCTATTGTGAAATCGTTTGTTTGTTTGTTTGTTGTTGTTTTTTTAAATCCACTTTGAAGATAAAATAGTATAGTCATGGACTGTATTCCATCAACTTCTTTTTCTGTAGAACTTTGAGCATTCATTATGTAAGTTTGACAGATATTCGTTTAATGTTTTATTTGTTATCGTTGATTTTCTGAAAAGTGTTCGGAAATGGGATCCACTACCATACTTATTGTGCTCCTGAGGTTCTCTTTTCGGCAAAAGGGTTTAGAAAATGCCTTCCTTTTTTCCTTAAAAGAAAACAAAATCCTATCCATGATTTTCAGTAAATTTCATTTATTCTGTAAACGGATAAATGTGTTAGTTCTTAGAGTGTATAGTTTTCGATACATTTAAAAATGTCGTTTTAGAGTATTTATAGGTTTAGTGAGTGCAAAAATGAAACCTTTAGCACCTATATATGCCTAATAACATTGAATCTTACTCTCTCTTGTCCAGATTATACGAAAATAAGGAGGAGTGGCTTTGATTAGATTGATTTGATAGTTTATTTTACCTGACTGCTATCAAAGCATTTGTATGCTTGTAAGTAAGTAATCAGGGGACTGACGGCTTTGAGTTTTGTTTTTGAATAGCATAGAGGCATATAACATTATCTGAGCAGCATAGAGCAAACCAATTTGATTGGCCTATTCAGGACTCTCCTAGTGGGGATCTGCTGACTTGCCCAGCTTTTATTATCTGTTGATACGTGAAGTAACTACTGTTTGCAATATTGCATAATATATCTTTTTTTTTTTAAGAGAGGCAACTTTAGAGGAGGCGCGATGGCTCAGTGGTAGAGCAGTGGTCTCGTAACTGGGTGGACCCGGTTAGAAACCAAGTGGATGTGCTAGGGCCCTTTGGTAAGGCGTTTCATCATATTACCAATTCCCTCGGAGAGGACCGACAGCCGTCTGTCCCCCGGTGCCTTACAATCTACACATGCTTTCTCATAGCAGTCAGCTAAAAAAACCATCAAAACTCTTTACATTAAAGATAACCTTAAATGCAGAAAACATACTTTTATTTCTTCCTTATTTCAATATTACTTATCTAGGGTAAAATGTCGCTCATAATCCACCTGGCCATAGAATGGACATTGAAATAATATTCTTCACGAAGTTCACGTCATTTTCACTCTGTGACACTCTAAACAATTCATCGCCACTTTAACCCGCCCGCCCTCATCGATTTATATCTGCATTAAGCCGTGTAATACATATCGAATTCTGACATTTAAGTGTGTGCACGTGGGCGGTTTGAAGTCACCCTTCAAGGCTTTTGGACAATATCGAGTTAGAATTCTAACTTCATTCGGCGTTATCGGAAAAGCAATCGCATATATAGATACAGCTCTAGTTTGACAAAAGGAATCACCTCTGATTTGGAATTCATGAAAAGGGGGGAAATACCGCAATAGCATCTAAAAACGGAGAATTTGGAATTATGTTGTCCATTTAAAGCATTATAGGATGGCAATAGGTAAAATAAATAAATCAAACAAATAGGTCTTTGGAATAGTCTAATCTTGCACTTGCAACAAGAAAAATGTAAAACAATTTGTGCAATTTGTCTGTTGCTTCCTTTTGAAAATATCGTGAATTATGAAGCCATTTTTGGTTAGGATTTAGATTTATTTCTGCTTTTAACGTGACGTACCAGCGGTTATAATGGTCTGGCATCGGAGAGAAAGTGACACGGTCAATGCATAGCTATTCTTCAATAGATCCTCTCTTCTCATACATCATTTGCGCCGTGGGTTGAGGGGATAAAACATCAGGTTAATAAAGATACTTTTTGAAATACTTGACGGAGAATAAGATACTTATAATTCTTGGTATCTTTTTTCTCATATCATATTACGAACTGATATTAAATAACAAGAAAATTGCTTCAATAGAACATTGCCCCCCCCCCCAAAAAAAAAAACAACAAACAAAAAAACAAAGACAAAACAAAACAAAAACAAAAAGCAAAAGCAAAAACAAAACAAAAACAAAAACAAAAACGAACAAAAGCACATCTCATGAACCAAAACCTAATAGTGTTCAAATAAGGACAGAAATGAAGATGATAATATCTTTCGTATATATATACTGTAGGACTCATCTCTGTAATTCTTTTCCATTTATCATTTATTTGCAGGAGTGTTTAAGCTGAAAATTAAACTCAATATTCAGTGTATTCTTAGACCTCAAGAAGTAAAAGAAAAACATTGTTTTGCCCTCTGTTAGAAACAAGAATACTATCACAAAAACTGTATATTTAATAAGAAAAACTGACATTGTGTTAAGGGAACGTTCTCTGAAAATGTTAATACCAACTTTACTTTAAATTTGATGAGAATGTTACGCGAATCACACTTACTATAGATACATTTTATTGGAGGGTAGAATGACCAATGGGTATAAACAGTTGTTTTTATATATATATATATATATATATATATATATAATCCGATATTAGAGAAAAGGAGCCGTCTAAATGAAAAGGTCAATGCGATTTGTTTGGAAAATGAGATAAATTTGTGATGAAAAATAGGTTTATGTGTGCCTGATTCTATGAACTCATTCTTTCCCTCTCTCTCTTTCTCTCTCTCTCTCTCCCTTTCTCTCCCTTCTTCTCTCTCTCTCTCTCTCCCTTTCTCTACCTTCTTCTCTCTCTCTCCCCTTTACTCTCTGTCTCTCTCGATACATGTATATGACAGTCGATTTGTTTCCCTATCGATGCACAGCATTTTACAATTTTACAAAATGGAGTGATTTACATTACGTTTTTATTTGAAACAAAAACGGATATTCCTATAAGAAAAGATTTTTGATTTTGTATGCATCGGTGTGATTCATTTATCTGACCATTTTTTAGTCATTTATTTGTTAATTCGTTTTTTTTTTTTTTTTTTTTTTTCATGCAGTTGGGGAAAGTTCTTTTAAACCCCGTCTATGTATCTCTGTCTGTCTATACCCCCCCCCCTTTCTCTCTCTCCCTCTCCCTCTTTGTATATCAGGTGTAAAATGAGGCAATTTTTAATCAATAATAACTCAAATGTTTGTATCTCGCCCAATTGTTAACATTTTAAAGTTTAAAGTTTCAAGAGTAGATTTCATTTCAGATAAACTTTCATGTCATTGATTCTATCTGTTTATTACAATAGTATTCGTAAAATGATTGACACATAAACTAAAAGATGTTGTGAGATGGGAAGTGCAAATTACTGTACTAATAATTCTGTAACAAAATTTCAGATCTACATTAATCGATTTCATGGTGACAGAGAGTGGAAGAAAGGGGGGAGACAGGAGGAGAAAGGAGAAGGAGGAGGAGGAGGAGAGAGAGAGAGAGAGAGTGGGAGGCGGCAAAGAGGAGGAGAAATAGGGATAGAGTGTCCTCAAGGACTGAAGATAGGCCAGTAAAAAAATATCCCCACACACACACAAAATGTGATAATTTTTTTTTTTTTTTTTTTTTTTTTTTTGCTTGTCAGAGAATTTTGGAGGAAACTAGACCCCAAAAATAAAAATTGTGTTAACCTTATTTTTTTTATTTTTTCATTTTTGCTTGTCAGAGAATTTTGGAGGAAAACTACACCCGAAAATGTGATAACCTTTTTTTTTGCGCCACTGGAAAGAGGAGAGAGAGAGAGAGAGAGAGAGAGATGAGAGAGTGATACAGTAAGGAGAGCGTATACAGTCATGATAGCGTGCAAGATAAAGAGAAAATGTTTTAGTGTGTTGTGTCTGTGTTACGGGTATAATGAAATACGAATGATTGCTCGCAGCATAACACCATGAAATATAAATATTGTCACGTGCGTTATTTCTTTCAATAAATATTTCATGAATGTTAAACTTTTTTCTCCTTCAGTTTTAACATGAGAAAGATGTTAGAGCCATCATTTCGTGAGTATTACTCACAGTTTGTAAAATGTATAATCGTGAAAACTTTATATAATACGTCGCATGAAATAACTCTTGCAAGATGAAGGAAAAAATGCAACTAGCTTGTTATATTGTAATACACTGACAGCATGGGTGAGTAATTTCATTATAACAAATCGCTTCTTCCAAAGGCATATCAATATATTGATAAACAGGAGAGGATGGGGGGGGGGGGGGGACTTTGACTGCCAAAGGCAGATATGCCGGTTTCACACTATACTGGATATCTCATTTGAATACCAAAAATTGTTATCAATATAATATGGTAAATAAATCCAATCTGAAAAAAGTAAGTATTGTTCACGCTAGAAGTGATATCATTTCTGTTTTGGTCATTCGTGTTTAATACTCCATTTTTACCTCCTTTCCGTAATTTTGGCTGTTTTCGCTGTATGATATTACAATTTTGTATTGTGCGCTGAAATCAGTTGCCCTGTGTAGCCCAAACTATGGTCATCACTTGAAAAGTTCTTCGGAAGCGCTATGATATGAGACGTTATCATAATGGGATATGCGCTTTATATACAAGAACAGAAAAATATATGCATTATCCTGACTATTAATATTACAATAGTCATACCAAGATAACACAGAACTATATTAATTATAAGTTAAGGCAACCCACATGCCATAACACATGTAGGGTTAGTTCACAGTAAATAAAATCGATAATTCTTACCTTTGTAAAGGTAGCATCACAAAAGGTGTCTTTTCATATCACATGAACAATCGAAATGTAGTTGATTGGTTTATCTCCTTTTTGTTACGAGATGATATCGCACATAGCACATCGCTCCAAAATGCAGTCAGTTCACATGGTTTATTTTTAACAAGGACTCCACTTACAGTTTACCTGGTATAGGTGTTTGAGGGCGCTTCATATTCCCTACCGTGTAAAAGAGAATGACTTGAATTTGAGGTATAAATATCTACAGGCTCATCACAAACTAGTTACTTCAGTGTTAAGAAGTCAAGATAAAACGACCGCAATCCTTACAAGCAAACTTCTTCCTGAATTAGTGTCTAATAGGGAAGAATACAAATATAAAATTCCATTTGCTTCGTCCAAGTACACAGCTTTATTGCAGACAGGGTTGATGTCAAAGGCGATTGTAGAATCTGACTGATATTAAGCCTCCAGAAGGTAATCCAATAAATGCTGATGAGTTTCAGTTTACAAAAGCATTAATTTGTTCACGCTTGATCCATCCGGCAGAATGTTACCATTTCCCAAAAGCAATGAAGACCTCCTGACACCACGCGTCATCCGCATTTACCGACCATCCTATAATTGTAAAGTATGACACCAGTCAAGAACTCGCGCCTTCACGAGCGGGTAAGACTGAGTAAATATACTTCTTTCCGTTTGTCGCATGTATTATGTCTAATATTATACACTTATGAAATACACACAGGTAGCCTGTTATGCGATAGCTATGACAAACTAAATAAAGGGGCGGGGCTAAAGAGGTCTTTTCCTTCCATCTCTTATTCACGCAGTTTTCAATTTGTTTCAGACTCTTTTATGGTATATTTTGCCCTTATGATTAATTGATTTTTTTTATATATTCTGCTGAATGTAACAAGTATACAGCCACTTACTTTACCCATTTCAATTCTTTCTTCTTCCCCCCCCCCCCTTCTT
Organism: Heliocidaris tuberculata; assembly: GCA_025618425.1. Lineage (NCBI taxonomy): Eukaryota > Metazoa > Echinodermata > Echinoidea > Camarodonta > Echinometridae > Heliocidaris > Heliocidaris tuberculata. The sequence continues at coordinate 35,038,816 of CM046843.1, forward strand.
TCTAGTCTCCTTCCTTATGGTTCATCTTAAAGGATAAATAGTATATGGTGGAATAGCGAGAAACAGAAAACTGAAAGGATGTGATTTATTCAACAGGCGTGCTTAAACATATGTACTGGATACTTTCACCTGCACAACTTACTTTGCGAATCGCTTTATCAAATTACTACTTTATACACCGAGTCAATATTTATAGTTACAATATTATGAATGTCCACTCTCAGCTTTTTATAGTTAACCCTTTCATGACAAAAATTATTTAAGGGCTATAGTGATCATATTTTATTCTTCAATTGGCAACAATAATATTTTTTTCTTTTAGTGATACATGGTTCTTATAAGGTGTAAGGTCTTTGAAAACAATATATACATGGTTAGAATTTTGAGAAAAGTTGAGAAAATTGCCAATTTTGTTTAAAAAACAATGATTTTTAACCTCTCAATGTGTTGCCAATTTAAGGATTTTAAATCTTATTCTCGCTTTCAAAATTCCTGGCATCAAACGCAATATGGTCATACAACTAAAATGGACATAGTGTGTGCAGAAATTTTTGCTTTTTCTACACATGAATCTTGTATATTTTTTAGAGCTCTGAATCAAGAGTTATTGAGCCAAACCACAAAATGTGGTAAATTGTCTCTAAAGGGTTAAAAGTCTTGAGTCAGAAAGTATATATTGGTATACGAAAGATGGAAAGATTTGAAAAATAGAAAGACTAGTTCTGATAAACCATTGCCTACGGGAACCGGGTGATCACTGTATGAAGACAATGGGAATTAACCCTTTCAGGACAGGAATTATTTAAAGGCTAAATTGATCACATTTCGTTCTTCAAATTGGCAACAATAATATTTTTCTTTTAGTGCTACATGGTTCTAACAAAATGCAATGTCTTTGAAAACAATATACATCATTAGAAACTTAGTCGAAAAGTTGAAAAAATTGGCAATTTTGATAAAAAATAGTGATTTTGAACCTCTCAATGTGTTGCCAATTTAAGGATTATGAAGCTTATTCTCCTTTTCGAAATTCCTGGCATCAAACGCAATATGGTCATGCAACAAAAATGGACACAATGTGTGTAGAAATTTTTGCTTTTTCTACTCCTGCATCTGGTATATTTTCTAGAGCTCTGAATCAAAAGTTATTGAGCCAAACCACAAAATGTGGTCATTTGTCTCAAAAGGGTTAAAGAATTCAGTAGCCAACCGGTAACACAATCCTGCCTTATATCTCTGTATCAATACAATGTCGATAAATGGTCCTTTTTGTGTGTGTGTTTTATTGAAATATATGTGTCTGGTTCTTGCTTAGAAGGGATGTTTCCTCTCGTCATTCATTTCTATCATAACAGTGAGATGTGAATAACGGCATGCATAAGAGCTTCGTTATATCATTTACGATAAATGAATAATTCAGTATTTCATTCCCAGGCCTAATCAAGCAAGGCTGCGTTTCTCGGACAGCAAATACTAACTTTGCAATTAAATAATGGTGACCTTTGTTTATCGTTTTTCTGTGGATTACAATGAAGACGACGATGGTGATGATAATAATAGTAATAGCAATAATGATGATGATGATGATGATAATAATAATAATAATGATAATAATGATAATAATAATGATAATAATAAATATAATAATAATAATGATGATGATGATGATGATGATGATGATGATGATAATAATAATAATAATGATGATGATGATGATGATGATGATAATAATAATAATGATGATGATGATGATGATGATGATAATAATAATAATAATAATAATAATAATGATAATAATGATAATGGTAATGATAATGACGATAAAAGTTATAATAACGATCATATCTTTATGTTACAAACTGAAATCTTATAGCAGTTTTAAAACAACCCTCAGAGGAAAAAATAATTGAATTCTTTGGAGATGAGTATCATTTGAAAGTAGGCAGGATTTTGACCTCTCCCTTTAAAAGGAGTTCACGTCGATGGCCCATCCTTGTTGTAGAGGCGTCACGTGTAAGTTTACCCCCCTCGACATAGGACAAACTCACACCATATGAGGGCATGAATAAATGATTGTTCCGTAATTACGGTACGGTCTATATCACATGCACTATTCCCACGTGTACATATCGGTGTAGGGTCCTGCCGTCACCCTACAAGGGTGGGTGATACGGATTCTTGCAAATAGATCAAGTAGCATAATGATGATATTCATTGAGAAGCACGGATTAATCAAAATAGAAAGACGAACATCAAAACACACGGGTCCTAGAAAGGAACCAGAAGAGAAGCTTATGACCTGAATAGCTTTCGAAGCCTCCCAGTCTCCACCCGGAACAGAAATGTTCTTGACATCGTTTTCATTTTTGTTTTTCCCTGTGTCCTTTTAAATGATAATGATCTATAAAAGCTCAATAATAGAACTTTTTTGATAAAATTCACCTATATTATAATGCTTTTTTTCCCTCATAGACTTGTGTGTGAATGTGTGTGTGGGTGTGCGTGTGTGTGTGTGTGTAATTGAGTTGTGACAGATGTGCATCAATCAAATATGACTATTTACTTCTTGTATCGACCTTTAATGTCATCATCCGAAAGACGCGACTGCGATTCGAACCTGGGTCCGTTCAGAGTCAGTTTGTAGGCGAATACAAAGAGCTGCCCGTAGACGTATACCGCTGGACCAACTCCTGATGACTTATCTTACATTTCTTTACTTATAAAGTCAACAACTATTATCTCTGATGGGCTAATTATGTGACCCGGTAGCTCAATAAGTTGTAAATGTAACAACGGACCAAATTGGGCAACTTGGTGTTGCCTCTTAATATTAATTGAATAATTACATAAAATACAACATGATATTACATTTTGGTTCTACACTCTAAACACAATCTTACAAATTGAATATGACTAGAATAACTATTCCCACAGGCACTTGCACTATTCTAGTCAAAACTACCAGCTTTGGGTTTGAAGTGAACAGAATTATAGTCAAAATGACTAGAATTTGGTTAAGAAATTTGACTAGTCGATCGGGTAAAAAAAAAAAAAAAAAAAAAAAAAAAAACTAGACGTCTTTTTAGAGTGTACTTGATTAAACTACAAATGATTTATATCATTTAAAGGGTAATAATCAAAATGTTGTCAAGGTTATGGAAGTAATAGTGAAAGAAAAAAATTTAAATGACTTATTTGTGCTTTGGGGTCGACAGGTTGACCTCAAAATGCCGAGGTTATTGGGGAAAACAGGACACAATTGCTCTGTCTTTAACGTAATTCTTGATTTTTATTCATTGGTTAATCCGCTCCTTGTTAGTTTAGGTATGCATTCCCGCCATATTCAATGAATTACCCATGGAGACTTGCGTGTGAATGACGTCATACCATCTTCCCCCACGACGATACAGGTCTCAGACGGAAAATAGTGAAAGAGAGAGAGAGAAGAAGGAGAAGAAGAAGAAGAAGAAGAGAGAGAGAAAGAGAAAGAGAGAGAGGGGGAGAGGAGAGAGAGTGATACAGAAAGAGATGGAGTGAATAGGAGAGAGAACTGCATCTGATGCGAGATTAACTGAAAGCACTTGGTGCGGTTGGCCGACTCACGCTTAATTGATAATTAATTACTTTTCTCATCTAAAGCCGTCAACACAAAAACCGATTATCTTTTTAGAGCTAGGAGATGAGGTAGTGCATTGTGCACGCAGCAAAAAAAAAAAAAAAAAAAAAAAAACCTTTATCCAAATCAAATCTACCCCTCTTATCTTCCCTGTGTGTCACTGTATTAAATCTTTCTGCCTTCTTTCCTTGTTTCATTTCTTTATCTTTCTCCCCCCCCCCCTCTCTCTCTCTCTCTTTCTCTCTTAATTTATCTTTATCTATCTGTTACTCTCATAAAACTTTCTTTTAGTCATTCATTTCCTGTCATTCGACTTGAAACAGGTGACATGCATGTTAAACACACACACACACACACACACACATATATATATATATATATATATATATATATATATATATATATATATATATATATATATACACACACACACACACACACACACGCACATACATGTCTTTTTATGTTTGGGATATTATCTGTAAATACAGCATTTACTCAGTGGTATAATTTTCTGTTTGTTAAACTTATGATACTGTAACAATGAGATAATATGACTTTTAAAATTAAAGAAAGAAAGTTTATATTTAGTCATTGATATGTTGTAAGAAATGAAGCAAATTAAATCACAAGAAATTTCGTATTATGATTTGAATCCAATCAAGATGTATTTATAACCGTTAATAATAATCATAATGGTAATATGTCTTGTTTACACTCATCAGTTCTTCCTGAGGGTCATGCAATCGAATCATTACCCCGGCTTTGGCCGAGCGACCATGATAAAGCGCTCAAGCATTCAAGGAATTTCTTCCTACCGGGTACCCATTTACCTTACCTGGGCGGAGTGTTGCAAATGTAGATTAATGTCTTGCCAAAGTACATTAGTGCCGGGGCAGGGAATCGAACCCCGTACCTTGTGATCTGCAGTTCGGTGACTTATCCACTAGACGTTAATGTGCTTGAATGGTTAGTATTGTGACACTTTAATTATTATCATACTTTTTAAAGAATTATTTATATATAAAGATAGAGAGAGAGATCCTCTAACGCTGACTCACATTACATCTATCAATAACTAGATTGGATATGATAGATAAAAGAAGTGACAGTATGTACGTGCTAACAATAATAATGGGGGGGGGGGGTGATAATCCTGTTCACATTTTTATCCTCATGAAAAATGGTGGGCACATTTCAAATTGTCCCGTTCAATGTATAGTTCAAATCAAATCATTTCTTTTTCTGACGGAAAAATGGAGCTCGTGATATTGCTACTTACCTGTCATGAGAAATATCCGATGGACACATGCAACGAAAAAAAGAAAGAAAGAAAAGAAATTATGTTAGAAGTTATGAAATATTCTAAATATATCAAATTAGACAGATTATTCTTTTCCTCAATCTTTACTATATATCATAACAAGTTAGTTTTCCCTCTCTTGAACTGATTTCTACACGATTGAATTGTGATCATTTGTAATATACGAAATTCCAATTAAATGATAAGTGAGAAAAAAACGACATAAATGAGGGTAACAAAAAATGGTTGAATCTGTTATAAATGTACATTGGTTAATTGTGGTATACAAGAAGATACTGAATTGAAAAAGAATATGATGTTTTGATGTTAAGAGATAAGGAAGAAAGATACAAATAAACGCTACTGCACGCCTGAATTCATTGTACATATTACTCATGTGATGGTATCTCCCTGATATCCTTTAATATGCATTCTACCGGTAATTATTTTATCCCTTAGTGCAATACCAATACATCATGGATGACAGTCCATAGGTATTCACCAAAACGACTTTTTACCTTTTCTAAAATCAGGAAAAAGGACAAAAGAGAGATAAAAAGTAAGCTTCGCTCCATCTCTCTGCTGCGCCCTGGCCTCACATAGCGAGCCGTGGTTATACATATTTTAGCACCCGGGTGACATAAGAAAATATCAATCTTCTACGTTTGGGAATCCATTCGTCATTTTTCGGTTAACCTCTCGTCTCTCAGTCTATCCGTCTCTGTCGCTAAAGTATTTTATTGTTCATGATATTTCTTGTGCGTTTGCTTCTCGCTCTCTCTCTCTCCCTCTCTCTCTCTCTCTATCTATCTATCTTTCTTTCTTTCTCCCTCTCTTTCTCTTTCTCTCTCCCTCCTTCCTTCTTTCCCCTGTATTTTTGGTTACTAATAATACTTCCTTCTCTCTTGCTATTTCTCCACTTATTCTCATCCGTCTTGCTTGCTCTCTCTCTTTCTCTCGCTCTCTCTCTATTATGCACAATAACACTCAGCGTATATTACCAGCTTGTACATCCATTGTATAATGATGTAAAAATTGCTAATAAAACAGGCTATAACATTAACGCTAAAAAGTAAAAAGCTATCAAAATCTTTAGATAATGGAGAAATATAAAATTAAAATGAAGTAAAGGCGACAGGCACGGCTGTGGGAAGAGAAGAAGAGCAGAATAATGTCATTAACTTTAACAAAATGATAATAAAATTGTCTCATACGAAGCAACATTCCTCACTGTATAGAATTCAAAAGATATTATTGAACCAAATTGAATTACATCGTGCACGGTGTATGTTTAGGTATCTAATACCTTCCTTCTCTCTTCTTATTGTCTTCTTCTTCCTTTTCTCCTGTATCATTTTACTCTCATCGGAAGCCAATCACTTTTCCCGATATGTTCATTATTCACAACAGCTTTCTAGAGGACGTCATATTTTTGTTCCCCTGAGGGTTACGATTTATAAAGGAATCTTCACCTTTCTGCCATCATAAATCAATCATGACGCTGGCAAAATACGAATCCATTCCCGTTAGTTTCCGATTAAAGTCATTCATGGAATTTAATTACTATTTGGGGAAGCGGAAATTACTTATTCTTCTTGTAGAGTTAGCCCGCCCTCTGTCAACCTTTAGGACAAGATCGAAGCGCATTCCAAAAATATTGCTGTTGATATGAAAACGACCCTGGGCCTAACACGTATCACTCATGGCCAAGTCACAAAAGATCACGGCACTTGAAAAACAGACGCCGGGGTTACTCCAGGTTTTGTGATTTTGGCACGAATGATGACGTCATTATATGGGGTTGGTGGTCCTTTTTATAGATATGAGTACACTGGGAAAATATAACTATAATCAAGATGAATTAATATTCTTATTTTCACTGGATCATGCATATATCCCAGCTGAAATTCCAACGAATTCTCGACATGTCTTAAGTTAAATGACGATAATATCCTCAAAGAGGATATAGTTAACAGGATAAATTTCTACATTATAAGATGTACACATTTGTCTTATACAAGACACAGCCTACCTAGAAATCCATTCACTGATTTATGGAGCTGCGAATGTAATTATTCAGTAATAATTAGAGCAAGTCGACATAACAAAATGGTAAGATTTATTTATTGGTATTTTGGTACATATTATGAACCTTCATTAAAATTGTGCATCAATATTTCGTTTTTTTAATACAGAGCATACCAATATACATAACACACTGAGCTGAAAATTGCTTCGATAACACAATAATTGAATTGCAACTATCCTTATACCCTTGCCGTTGCAATTATTCCTTTATTGTTGGTGCTCCATGCAATATTAACATCTATCTCATAAATCCCAAAAGACAAAAAGTTCACAAAGTGTGAACTTATGCCTTACAATCTTGAACTGCATTGGATGGTTTATTTGATTGAATTGCTGATAATTACATTTACGATTTCAGTATTCATTAAAAAGACTACATTGTAAGAAAAACAGCAATTTACAACTTCAAAGATTACAACTATTTCAATGATGAGTACAGAAAAGGTAGATAATAGAGAAGTTTTGTTAACATTGTGACACTGATCTTTCAAAAATAGCTTTGGCGTACTAGTAATTAGTTACTTCCGAAGAGAAGTTAACGAATTAAGTTTTTATAAAGTAAACTTTGTTTGACTGCAGAATTTATGCATTGATCAAATGAGAGAGAGAAGGGGAGAGAGAAAGAGATATAAGAAGGCATAATGAGAGAGGAGAGAAAGGGAGGAAAAAGAGAATGGGGGACAGAGAAAGAGAGGGAGAAGTGGATAGAAGGAGGTGACAGATAGAGCCAGAGAGAGAGAGAGAGAGAGAGAGAGAGAGGGGGGGGGGGGGTGAGGGGGATTAGGGAGGACAGAGACAAAGAGAGATAGTGCGTTGTAGTTGTTTTATCATCAGACCATCACAACCATGATAGTGGATCTCTTTTACTCATAAGAAGATCCATTTTCTATGTTATTTCCAAACAAGGGATTTGTCTCCGGCACAGCCAAATAAAATTGACTTCCTGGAAGCGAAGCATGATGTTCATGTATACTTTTACATCCAATTTCAAATCATTTCTGTGCTACCTGTTTTATAACACTTGTCATAGGTCAACTTTCAAGAGAATAAGATCGCAAAGACTTTCAAGAAATCAACTCAAGGGCAATTTCAATAGCCGGTTGTCTTGCCTGATGAAATCATTAGGATTACGTTATACGTCATTCTTATTGCAGTTATAGAAAGTCTTTGCTATCATGTTAAAGTATCATTTTGAATGATAATGTCCTCTTATATCAGGCAAAAACCATTTTCCATGGGAATACGTTTCATCCGTTTATGTCGAAAGAACACAGCAATCCATAGTCAAAAACATTATCCAACACCGATACTGTGGGATTTCCCCCTATACGACATGATAAGTATAAACCACTAGACGTTTCATTGAGTTCTTGAGAGGATGGTTTGTTAATAACAAATGGATGGTGGTTTAAATATTAGATCTATTTTTTGAAAGTGAATACGGGGCAAGCATTGTATATCCGTGTGAATTGCTCATTTCATATCATGTCCGCATTCGGCAAAACTGGATTAAGCGTAAACGATGGATGAATTGCGTCGTATCGCAAGATTATTTTCTGCCCAAGAAGCGGCGAAGACATCAAAAGCCTTGGTGACAATCCTTCAGAATCGGAGTGGCTTTATCACGTCGGTGTTCATTCATCACAGCTTTACAAAGTGAAATGTAATGAAGGGATTTTCTTGTTGCACCTCAGCTCAGCTATTGCCTTTTTCCCGCGCGATTTGGAAGACCTGACCTGATTTCTGACACTTGTATTGTGCAGCTCGCCCGTTTCATGTTATTTTCTCGACTTAGCTGATATTGAAGTCATTTATTGCTGTGTGGTTTTTGTACACCAACGGTTATTGCTTGCATTTTGATGAACCTTATAAGAATCTCTTGAATCATGCATGAAAAACTGACACATGATTGGAAGTTTATCAATATTCTGATTTTGAAATATTTAGCGATGGAAATGAGGAAATCAGTACCTCCCATTATATTCTATCATGATACTCCTTTAAAATTAATTCTCCACATTCAGATTTGATGCGTTGAATTATATACAGATATAAATGCAATTAAGGTGACACGCTTGTACACGTCAAAATATGACATCTTCAGAAGATCTAAACATATCGCAATTGTACAAAACATGGATGATTGATTCTAGTTTGAAAACTAAAGAAGAAAGGTTATCTGTAGATTAAAAGTGTATATACCAATCATCTAAAAGATAATATGTGTACAGCTAGAAAGTATAAAATCAGACTCAAAGAACTGTATCTGGCATTCTATAGGTCAACAGTTAAGCAGTATGAAGGAAATATAAGGATAACATGAAAATGATTGCGCGGGCCAGAACTCAGAGTTTGGTTCCGCATGAGCCCTTATCTTGGCGTGCGCGTGCGTCGATTAGTCTACTCACGAGTCGCTTTTACGCTTATAGAGAGCGTAATCAAAGTTGCAATATCTCTTTACAGAACTAATATTTGAAGCCCATATTTTGAATACAGTATAACGACATGGAACCTCTAATATACAGAGCAAATATTTTTTGGTGATTGGCAGTGGCGCAAATTCGGGGGGGGGGGGGGGGGAACATTCGCCTCCAAAATTGTCTGACAAGCAAAAAAAAAAGGTTATTCAAAAAGGTGGGGGGGGGGGACATTCGCCTATCTTCAGAAAGGTGGGGGGGGGGGACATGTCTCCCTGCCCCCCTGGATTTGTGTCCATGGTGATTGGTACCCTTTAAGTGTTATTGAAAAGGATGGATGCTCACAATGGCCTGTTTGTTACATGCAGGATGATTGTTTCTATAGGGAACATGTGGGTATCACAGTTGGTAGTTCGATACTGTAAATCACTAATCATCACATATCAAATAAATATGCATGTATTTCAGTCTTTATTCGTCCTATGACGAGTATACTAATCAAACATGCTCATACTAGCCTACTCAAACAAGATCCTAGCCTCTCACACCTATAGCTCTACCTTTACACAGTGACAAAGTCGCAAGAGGTTACAACCTGATACACGTTGACGAGCTGTACTTCCATAACATGACATTGGCCCGAGACAATAACCTTGTCAAGTTTACATGTCACAATATTACATTGCATTGCTAAAGGATGAATTATCTTGTGATCACGTTTCCGTGATTGTTCGGTAGAATCACACTGACGTTACAACGGGTATTCCCAGAATGCGACGTGGAGGAAAGGTATCTTAGGGAAAGAGGCATGTGGAAAAAAGGGTCAGCTTACGGTTCGTTTATAAGTACAGTGGATTATGTCAGTTTTAAAAATAATAGTAATGATATAAGATTTGAAGGCGCCAAATCTACTATATATCAAATGTTCAAGGCGCACTAAGTGCAAAAGACGAAAAAAAAGAAAAGAAAAGAATATTCAAAGAACAACATGAGTGGATACAACATAAAACAGCAAAGGGGCAATTAATGCATACTTTAATGTGCAAATATGCATAATTTAATTCCATATTTATCATGTCTAGTTTTAGTGTGTTGGCAGCAAAAATGAAGTATATAAACAACCCGAATCATGAAAAGAAACATGATCAATTTTTTTTTCATCTTTTTTGTTGTTGTTTGTTTGTTGTTGTTTGTTTTTTTGTTTAATGATGATAGTATACATTTTCGGACACAGACTAAAACTAAAAACCGATAAAAACGTAACTGTACTTTTGATACGTAACTTAGCGCATCGAAGTCTGAAAAAAATCTGAAAGAATTATTTTTCTTGTCTTTTTTAATAATCAATAATTTTGTTATTTGAAAGAGTGTTTACGGCTTTCTTTCTATATATCCCCAACTACTTGCTTGGACGTAAAAAGGTCATATCCCATTTCCGTTGAGGTTATTCAGTTGGAAAAATTAAAGCATAATGACAGAATATTCCTTCACGGGCGGTAAAATAAGCTATCTAACAACAGTTATTATCATGTTACGTAAACAGCCTTCGTTTTTAATATTCGAGATACTCTGAAGTGTTTCACGTTTATCGTCACCCGCGGGGCAGATCATAACCGTGTCATTACACCCCGGCTGGGTGTTTTAATTGAAACATTTGACACAGCCCCTGACAAGAAGCGATTAAGATTTCAAAACACTATCACCTGAATCGTTGCATGCGAGGCCAGAGTTATCCGATGACTAATGGAGTTTGCTAGGAGTCATCATCTTTATCTACGTCATGGCTTCCTTGTCGGCAAAAAAAGAAGACAAATGGGATTGTTCTAGAATTCATAGCTTTTGGAGAGTGTGAAACGATGGCGCACCGTGGGTACACCCATTGAAGGGCACTAGCATCATGGGGGGGGGGGGGGGTCGATAGGTAAAGATAAAGGTCGTACCGGGGGGGGGGGGGGTCGTTAGGTAAAGATAAAGGTCATACCCGGTACATGATATGTAAGAAAGCCAGGTCATCGATATTATAGGGAGAAGGGTGTGGGAGGGATCGTATTATCTTCTTTTGACGTTACCCTCCTCCCCCTCTTTATTATTCCGCCTTTTGGGTTTTTTCCATTTAAAATTGGAGGACGTACCCCGCCCCCCGTAACTACGCCATTGGTGTGAACCGGGCATTAGTTTGTTGTTTTTTTTTTCCAGACTTGTTGAAAGGAGGGGCCAAGCCTCCTGTTTGGAAGCATTATAGCCCATAACCACTGCAGTTACGGGGGGGGGGGGGGGGGGTAAGAGATGGCTGCCTCTCCTGCACGCACCCAACCACCCCTTTGACATGCTTGATCAACTCCCTTGCTTGGAAATGATACAAGGCGTCACATGCACGTAATGGTTCATTATCTGACTGATTATAAGGGTTTTATAGGCCGTATCAGGATTCTTAGAGTTACTAGGACATAAAAGTTCTGAAAAAATTATAAAGTTACGCTCCTTTATTAAAAGATAACGATTCCAGCCGGCTGGTGGTTATTTGTTACCAGTTATCAGAGTTTTATAGTTTTCCTCACATGCTCCCATGTAAGGCCTTAGAAGAAATGAGCGTAATAGCCTCTTTGCGTCTTTCAGCGGATTATATACCACTTTTAATAGGTCAGGCAGACGTTGGGCAACATTACACTACTCCATCGAGATTTGGCTGGAAACATTATCAGCAAAATTGTAACAATAATTAGTTTTTAGAATTGCTTCAGCTCCACGGGCGCCGAAACATGGTAGTTTTAATTCCCAATTGATTGGATATACAGACAGGCATATGGAATGAAAGGGAGGGAGGGAGAGAGAGAGAGAGAGGGGGGGGGGTAAAGATATTCTAGCAAATAGGTTCTGTCTACATTGAGTGAAAATATTGCATGGTCATTGTGATGGGTTACAGTCGTTTTCCCTAGCTTTATATATAACTTTGAATTTCAACAAAAAGCAAACAAACAAAAGACAAAAAACAAAAAACGCGTTCTCCGTCCCTTGCTATCGTCCATTCTCCATCCCTCGTTAGAGTTACAGTAGAACGGTGAAATGTATCCTCATAACGAGGGCAAAATATTCCTCAAAAGAGGGTCTAAAATATTCCGAAATTGAATCATTACTCCATTTATGGCAAAGAATAAATAGGGCTAGATTTAGCGCGCTGCATATGCAACAACCGACGGAGCGTTGACTCGCTTCTAACGCTGCATGGCTATAGCGGTGATCGTGTATTCAGCAGTATAGGCTCGGCCGCGTCTATCCCGCAGGCGATGAGGGAAGCGATAGGACGATCGTGATTTTCCATTAGGGCGGACTCCCGCCTGAGGGTCCAATATCGATCCCCTAAGGTATCGATTCCATTTTTAATGTGTGTACACACATGTTCTACCCCCAAGGGTGCGATCGATGTAATCGCCATGTATTTCCACGGCTTGACTGCGATATCGATTCCCGCCATGTGCCTGTGAAGTATATGAGCAAGGGAGGAGAATTTAAGCAATTCTATGTGCAAGGTGCTGGACAAATCCTTTTATTGTTTACAAAGGCCACAAAATTAGTCATTATACAATTTGAGGATAGAGATGAAATCAGAGCAGTCATTTTTTTTATTTTCACATTTTATAAGAAGAGGTAGAATTGTGTATACATACATAAAGAGAGAGTGTGCGTGTATGTGTGTACATGTGTTTGATAGAGAGAGAGAGGGGGGGGAGAGAAAAAGGAGTAGAGAAGTCGAAATCCAAGGTCCAGCACACTAAGCTCCAGGGGAGCATTTCATCAAGCGTTTTGTCAGTGATTTTACCGACAAATTTGCTCTCAGCCAATCAGATGCAAGGATTTCAGTAGCTTATAGCAGTTGTCGGTAAAAATTACTGACAAAACACTTGATGAAATGCTCCCCTGTAGTGATTTCATATCTTCTCTAGACACAGAGAACCCGAGGAGATGTGATCAAAGTTTCAGACTTCCTATTTCGTCAAGCCAATTTTTATTTCCATTTTTACAGCAAAGAGAAAATAAACTTGAAAATGTTGAACATAATTGCTCTAAAAAAATTAAAATCGACATGACATGTCCATCAATTCCATTATGATTTGTACGGTTATGATATGGGTTTTTTTTTGGGGGGGGGGTGGTTTTTTTTTGTGTATTTTGTTGTTGTTGTTGTTTTGTTTGTTTTTTTTATAGAAAATCAACTTAATATAGGTTACAAAGTAAAAATTTCATATGCGAAGAAGAATTGAATAATAATTTGGAAAGGAAAAAGAAATGTTAGCTTGAAATTTTGGACTAGACGAAAGAGAGTCAAGGTGGTAAAAAAAAAAGATGAAAGATAAATGAGGACAAACATGAGGAAAGAAAGAGACAGAAAAATAAGAGTAACATACTGAGAGTGAGACGAAAAATAAAGAATAAACCTAGCAGTCTGTAGAGAATAATCAGGTACGTCCTTGCTCCAGTAAGCCCTTTTCCCCTCTCGATTAATCCGTTTTCATTTCGACCTCATTCGAAAACCTGCAGGAGATTAGTCAGAAAGTGATTGATTTCTGTGTGATTTCTCCCACAATACCCCGCGGGGCCGACTTCCGCCCTGGTGTTGCAACTTGTCTAGTTTGTCATCAACTAGGCCTCAGGCAGTCTGACTGCCGCTGACTGACTTCATTTCTGCTACAATAGTAAACACTTTGGATTGGTTGGCTCTTTTTGTCTTCGGACAAAGTAGATGAAAGAGAATTAGCACAATGTTATAGCAAGTTAAGGTAAGTTATTCGATCGATCTTGCCACGAGATGTTTACTTTAATGTGACAATAAAGAGCGGAATCTGACGGGTTTGCTTTGCTCCGGATAAACAAAAGCCGAACGACCTATACAGGGTGTCCCTGAAAAAAATAAAGAAACCCAAGTTTATGGGTAAATCACTATGATATCAAATTATATATTGGGTAATGTACACATAAATGGAAAGCTAGTTCTTCTTTCATAATTATGATACCAAAAACACAAACAATAAACACACATGACCCATTGCAAAGAATTTCAAAGAATCTGAAGTGGCAGTGTCAGAAACCTAATCGTCTCAAATAGGTGGATGGCTGCTAGGTTTTGTTCTTTATTCATTTGAAAAGATAGGAAACGATTTAGAATGATTGATTATAAAATATTTTCATTAATGAAAAGCTCATGTTATTTTCTTTCAAACATAGTAGAAATCCACTTGTTTTGGACTATTGGGTTTCTGACATTGCCACTTCACACTATCTGAAATCAGTAATGCGTGATTTAGAGATAACGTTTTTTATATCAAATTGAATAAAGAAAATGTGAGCTTTCGTTTGATGTATGCATTAATGGAAGAAAAATTAGGAATTTGAGTGCATCTCCCTTTAACGTAGGCCTAATAGATAACATGTTAGAGTAATCCCCTCTTCTCTTTTTAGCGACCTACATTAAGCCCCACACCCTATATTACCATACTATGAATACGTATGCCCTCGTATCACATTTTCCTGCCAATACTGAATTAGTTCCCGCCAAAAACCCGATGTAAACACGCTATTAGCGCGCGCCAAACCTTCGATTTTCTCTAAGTGGAGTGTCAGGAGACTCCTGGCCCGAAAGTCGGACAGTTATAGGTAGATCTTATACCCGTGCGAATAAGGGAGACTCTCATTCATGACTCTTGCCAAGCACATTCCTGTTAGCTTTCATTCTTAAAACTCTGAACCTTTAAAACCTTCGTGCAAGTGTAAATATGGATGGTGGGTATGCCCAAGAAAGACCCTCTTACCTTTTTTGTCCCCATAATCTTATCCTTGATATCATCTCTCTCTCTCTCTCTCTCTCTCTCTCTCTCTCTCTCTTCCACGTAAGGTGTTACCATTCTCAGTTTCATCACTTTCCCACGACAAATATATACTCCTTTCCAAGATCCTAGTCGATGTAGTAGTGTCCTTGTTGCACTCATAATCTTAACTTCGTAAATTTAAGTTACATGGCATGCATAAAAAAAAGACAGCGAACAATCATATGCTTGAAAAGGTGTTTAAGTACTGAAACCACGCACTACGCTCATTTCAATAACAAAGCTTTGCCAAACATTTCCAGTCGTTCCAGACTATAAACCATTGCCATGACTACGACCAAGAGGTGATAGGTACACTTCTGTACCCCTTAGCTCCACATTTTGTCTCTTCAGGCTGCGTTCATCGCATCGCTAAATACCATCTTAATCCATATGCCGGGGCACGCATTCCAACATCGTCCCCGTCTACGAAGACGCCAAAAATATGCCTAAATATATTTGGTTCTGGGTAGGAGATTGCGAGATCGTGAAAAGATATAATAAGAGGGGAAATAGGAGAAATAGAGAAAGTGCATTAAGTCATATAAAGGTGAATGAAAATGAATTTAAGGGATGAAAAGCATTGATTTCTAGAGAAGAAGGGGCAAAATACGCATTCAAAACCACATTAGAGAATGACCTAAAAATCTGTTTCTACAAATAACCCCCCCCCCCCCCCCATGTCCCGGTTTGTCTCTGTTATTTGCTTCTTTGTTTGTTTGTTGTTTTTCTTCCTTTTTTTATTTTTTGTACATGTATTCGCAAACGATATTCTTCAAATGCTTTATATGACTTTACATGACTTAATGCACTTCCTCTATTGATTGAATACAATAATGAGTATATGAACATGTATGATTGTATTCTCCAATACCCTGTCAATGGGTGACATGAGAAAAAATGTCATTATCACTGTCATTGTCATTGTCTGTCTGCTTCTCTGCCTGTCTCTCTGTCTCTCTCTTCATCTATCTCTCCCTTTCTCTCTGTAGTATAACCATACATACGTATATTAAGAAGCCAAAGAGAAAGAAATCTAGAGCGATTCATGATAAACCTTACTTAAACAAAACTGTAGACTCTTTCACTTTATTATCCACCTCAAATCACGTGACGTTAAGGAACTGACCAATCAGAGAGCGGCACAAAGGTCAACCGCTGAAGGCGGTAACGAAATCACAGTCCAGTATTAGATGGAGGAGAAGGCAGCGACGTCAGTTCCTGAAATAAAAAGCTCCAGTTTCCATCCTTGATCATTCATTATGAATATCCAATTTAATCTTCGTTGGAAAATACTTTCAAATCGTTATAAAAATGACTTCAAAATAGAGGAAAATCCATATTTAAACATTTTATGATTGAATCTGAATTTCCCAGGTGAATCTGAGCAAATACGATCGAGTTTTACGAGTCTGTAACATCAATCCTATTCATGCGGCGTCTCGTCTGGTCTACTCAAATATTTATCAGACTATAATTCCATGGTCGGGATTGCGCACGTGTGGAGATTACAAACTCGAAATCCCCCCTCCCACCCCCCCCCCCCCCCCCCCTCCCCCGGGGGAATCCAAGATTTTGTAGAAAGGGGGATGGGGGCATTTGTCAAGTGGGTTGGCAGGGGGCAGCAGGTTGTGCGTCCCATATTAATAAGTTGAAAACACACTTGAAAACATGGGAAACCCTAGTTGCACTATGTAGTGTAGAGGATATAGAGCAAGCAATAAAAGTACTCAAAGTATTTCAAAACAGAAATTACAAAATTACAGAATTTTGTCTGTTTGATGTTCTCTGGCATGTCTCCCTTTTCCGTGCTAAACATCAAGTAAATCCTTTTCTGTCACAACTTTATTTCATTTTTCCATCATTCTGTATAAAAAGATAAAATAAAAAGCATTTAGATTTAAATTTCACAAAGGGACTATTTGGAATTAAAATGGTGTCCTTAAACATTTGCATTCTTGTTATGTACACGTAAAAGAACGTTTACAGATAATACCCTCACATACTGAACTATTAACTGTAATCCAATATATCAGAATGAAAACGCCTCTTCGGGAAGAGGCCGATTGCATTTTCTTCCTTTGGCAAAAGTGTTGAATTATCAAACACTTAAGAGCTGAGGAATTTCTCTCAAATTGATCCCTAGAGTGAGAAACATTTATTCCTGATTTGACAACTGCAATCAATCATTTTAATGGGGTAGGAAAAGATGCCCATTTTTGCCACCATTATTACTAGATATTCCCTTCCATCAATACTTTAATTTAACATTTCAAAGTCTTTTCATTTCATGATATATTTCTTAGGAGTTTGGCGGAATGTAGAATAGGGAGTAACAACGTCTTTTGACTTAAAGAATGATCAAAACAACAGTTTATTTCATTCTCACAATTGATTGATTCTTTCTCAATATGTTATGCGTAATACTATGTGACCAAATTGAATGCTAATCAGAATTGTCATTCATAAACCCGGCCGTTCGAAAGAAACAATCGAGTGGAGAAGTTCTTGGCGAAAAGAGAAAATCCCCAAGCTTTGGGGCAAAAAAGAAATATAAGATTAACGAAAATATTGAGAAAATTTTGAGCAACATTATAGGCAATGTTTTAGTTTACACAAAATATAGTTACATTTTGATTATTGATGCTTATTCATTTGTTGTTTGTTTTGTTTTGTTTTGTTTTCATGAAATTGAAATTGCTAATGTACTTGGCGATAGGAGGTGCAATGACTCAGTGGTAGAGCAGTGGTCTCGTAACCGGGAGGATCCAGGTTCAAAACCAAGTGGATACGCGCGTGCTCTTTGGTAAGGCATTCTTCCTTTGCCAAGTCCCTCGGAGAGGATATAAAGCCGTCGGTGCCCTGATTACTTACTTACGAGCAAATACGTGCTTTCTAAGGTAAAATAAATCTTCAAACCTTTCAATAGGTATGTTCGCGATCCTTCTAGCTTTACTCATGCCTGACCTCTTGAACTATATCAAATACCTTTAACGAAGAAAGGGGTCACCTACTTGATCCTCAGATGATGTACGATCTGAGAATCAAAACCCTAAAGCAATGAGGTACTTAATCATCTAAGTAATTTTCTCATCAATTAGTGAGCAGTCCATTCTTTTAATTAGAATAGCTCATGGGGTTCTACTTTCATCATATACTTTTTGAGGGGGGGGGGGGGGGATGAAAAGGAATGTTAATTTTAACTTAGACGAAAGAGGTTTCACAATATAACGTTTGGTATAATGAATCTCTTTTAAAAGGATACGCAAGCGAAGCAAATGAGAACTTTAATCTTTGTTTAAGTTCTATTTTTATCAAATAATTATGTGCAAAATCATCAATAGCTAAAAAGTCATTGTATTTAACTTCTGTTGATTTTTTTTTTATCAAACCTACTTCACTAGGTTCAGAATCGTTTTATGTGATCTTTGTAGGTTTTTCTCATGCTTGACCTCTTGAACTATTTCAAATGCCTTTAAACGAGGAAGACGGTCATCTATTAGGTCCTCAGGTGATGTACGATCTGAGAATCAATACCCTAAAGTAATGAGGGACCCAATCATCTAAGTAAATATCCTCATCAGTTAGTGATCAGTCCTTTCTCTATATTAGAATAGCTTATGGAATCCCAGCTTCGTGCAACGTGTACTTTGGGAGGGGAAAACAGTGAGGAGAAAAAAACAATGTAAGTTGTAACTCAGTGGAAAGAGGTTTTAGTCTTCCAAAACGATTTTCAGCTTGGACCCCGTATTTTCTGATATAAGAAAAGTTTTTCATTCTGTAAATACAAAAGACTGTATTTCATCTGGTGAGAGCAAGAAGGATGTAAATTCATAAACAGAGATACACCCTTCTGCTTCTCAGATGATGATTCGTATAGATTGGTTTCATGATAGCTCTGATTCTATCCTCACTCGTCTTTTAGTATTATTTACTTTAAACATTGATTGACATAATTAAACTTAATTACACCATGTCAAATAATTTCATGCCTTGTCTTGTCATTCTTTTTAAAATTTAAATGATGCCCTTCCAGTTTCCATTACAAAAATATCCCGCTTTCTCATTTCAAAGTAAGTTTGTGAAAACTATACCGACGTATTTTGTAGCTTTTATTTTCTACCACCACTGTCACTTTTCATGTTACTGAGAATTCTTTATATGGAGTGTTTGTTTCTTGGTCTTGTTTATATCTTAGAAGAATCGTGATATTCATACGGGCTCTCACCCTTCATCAATCAATAATAAGCTGTTCATTTCTAGTGCGAGAAGGAATTCATAAATATACAACTAGTATCCAACGAATATGATGAAAACTATGCTAACCACTACACTTTCAAAAATATTCGTAAACCGGAATGCCGGCCTTGATTCGTACAATATTAATCACTGTTCTTGTGAAGAAAGATGAAGGCGGCTCTTAAATGTAGTAAAGCATTTGCCATGGGGAAATTACATTATCTGGAAGCATGTGGAGCGTGAATTCCATCGATTTTGAAATTGTCTGCAACGTATTCTGCTGAAGCAAAAAAAGAGAAGGATTAATTACGGCTAAGATTGATAAGTCTCGCGAAAGTATCCGCCACCAATTCCCTATTTGGCCCGTTAGCCGCCGGTGTCACCTGATACTTCACAAAGTCCCGGATGAGTCGTGGATCAGTCACATGATACGGATATTTACAAGTCAGATCGGCGGCTGATCGAAACGTGCGCGCAGGGGGAATTCGCTGCGCCCTGATCGCCGCAGAAAATATTAATTAACGTGTGAGATGACCTATATTGGGTAGGTGTAAAAATGTGTTATTACACCTTTAAAAAGGTTCAGTCAAAACATGCATCTTTTCGTTGTTGTTTTTGCTTCTTTGTTTGGCTTGTCTTATCTTGATTTGTGTCTTACTTGCATAGACATGAAAGAGATTGTGCTTTAATCACTTGTCATTAATTACCTTCCTTTCTGTTACTTGAGAAAATGTCCTTGTGGAATATTATGATACTTTTGTGATTAAAACATATTTTCAAACTATCCCATATTATCTGTAGACTGTAGTGCACGAAAAAATTCTATTTTCCTACATCATTGTCTTCCCCTTGCTTTCCATCTATACTCTTTGCCTTTAGTAGTTTGGGCCTAATACCTTAAATTTCTTAATCAAACTCCCGCAAATTTGAAGGAGGATGTAAGATGACATTCCTTACCATTCAGAATTTAGGTATATCAATACATTAATCTCAAAATTGAAGTTTCTAGAAAATATATATCGTATGCCCGCTTTAAAAATCTTTCCACGGCTCTTTGGCTTTTAAAAAAACAAATAACATCTGCATTTTAATCCCATATATTATATCAAGATTAGGAAACACCTGCCATAAAAACTTTATGGGCCTTTAGGCCATTACCGTCGGACTGTGATTTTTCTATGCAAAATTATACCAGCAAGGTCATTATTTGGGGTTGGCACTGATTTATCTATCTGGATTTTCATGTGCAAGTGAACGCGATGCTTTCGTGTCTACCAAGTACTAAAGAAATATGATATTGCAAACATGTTTTGCTACATTTTCTTTTTTTCATTTTCAAATAGCATATTGCTCTGTGAATTTTCTATACAGTACTGAAAAAGACACACATATCCTTGATAACAAACAACCCTGCCTATTCTGTAAATTGGACTAGTGCATGTCAATGGAACCATGGTAGCACTGGCGTAGCCAGGCTTGTTGAACGGGGGGGGGGGTGGCACAGACGGAGAGAGGGTGACACCTTGGGTAGGGTCAAGGTCTTGACCCCTAAGTTCCATAGATGACTCTTCTCTTAAAAAAAACTGAGGAACAGGGGTTCATGACCCCCTTGTGCTTTTGGCTACGTCTTTGATGGTAAGCTGAAGAAATGTGGACAATGAACATTGGAATGTGATCCTATTTAGAAGACGAAAAGCGGGATTGAACTTCGTTCAGGGAAATCGAGAGGCAAGTGATATCGATCAACTTACTTCAGAATTAAAAGCTTTTCAAGATCTGAGATTCTCCAAACCTCTCCTCAATCTTTTGTTCATTTGATATTTTTGACCTGGATTATTCCCCCCTGGTTTATCGAAGATTGACAGTACTGAAATGAAGAAAATAGCTATGTAACCTGAAAATCAAATACACAAAGTTCTTGCATCTTAATCTAAAAAAGGAGAGATTTGAGAAATAGCATTTTTTAGGAAGCGATTTACTGGCGGCAAAGCTGAGATTTTTTAAAGATTAACTTTGAGAAAATCATAAAAATTCACATCAGACAGTGAGAGAAAGCGCGCCACAAAAATGATTACGAATTGGTGAAAACGGCAATTACTTTCAATTCTCAGGCGCAAAGAAGTTAGCGACAATAAAGTAGATAGAATATTTAAATATACTTAGTAACCTCATGTATGTCTGCTGGTATGTATATAGCGACAGCTACTATTAGCACACCCCCCCCCCCCCCCACTTCCACCATAAATATAAGGGAAAGGTATTTTAAACAGACTAATACATGATAAGGTGAAGTAAGAGTACCCCATGTGCTTACTAGACATGATATTCAACTAGTGGTAATGTCAATGGGAATTCATGCCAATGAATTCAATTCATTAAATACCCACCGGTGGTCAGTTGAGCATTTTGGAAGACCGGCATACCCGTGTCATTAAAGAGGAGGAAACGGGTAATGAAATATCCGGTCAGCTACTGTAGATGGAGGTCCAGGGAATGAAGAGAAAGAGAGAGAGAGAGACAGTGGGAGAGACAGAGAAACAAAAAGAGAGAGAGAGTATGTGTGAGTGTGTGTGTGGGTGTGTGTGTGTGATATGCTATGCATGATATACGATGCGAAATCAAAAGGAACGCCCCCAACAAAGAAAAAAAATCTATAATGCACTTTTAGAAAGTAAAGATAATGAAAGGAAAAAAGCAATAGCTCGCAATAAGTTAAGTCTACATCCAAAAACACACACACACACACACACACACACACAAATGACTTATTTTGAATGTTCGACGGAAAAAGGACATACACGATAGTATTACAAACAGCTTTAAAAAAAAAAAATTATATTCATCGCTACAATTGCCCTATATACTTTAATTCGTCACCTTTCAGATTTTAATCTATGCCTTGTTCAGTTAAATTGTACTATGGTTGTTTATTTTAATATGAATGGCATGTTAGAATTATATCATTTGTGTTGTTTATGCTGAATTATATTGTGTAATCAATGCTTAATTTGTAATATTCATTTTGAAAATCTGAATCAAGGAATAAAAATTATGAAAAGACCAAAAAAGTGTGCATGTATGTGGGTGTGTGTGCGCGTGTGTGTGTTTCAGAGAGAGAGAGAGAGAGAGAGAGAGAGAGAGAGAGAGAGAGAGAGAGAGAGAGACAAAGGGTCAGAGGGGGAGAGGGGGAAGGGGGAAATGAACAGAAACGTGAAAGAGTGAGAAAAGAAAGAGAGAAGGGAAGGGATAGGAGATATAAAGAAGGCAAGAGAGAGAGAAAGAGAGAGAGAAAGTGAGACAGAGAAAGAGGGGGAGAGAGAGAGAAAGAGTGGGGGAGAGAGAAAAAGAATGGGGGAGAAGAAAGAAAAGGAGAGACAGAAAGGGGTGTGAAGGGAAAGCTAGAGTATTGGAAATAAGTCGCATTCCAAATGGTTGATAGGTTGATAGGTATAGTCGTTGAATTCACTGGACGATTATTAACACCACTAAAGGTCGACACCCTATATTGAAGCTAAATTTTTACTGTACATTTGACTGGGACGCATAACTTGCAAATTTTCTTTTGAATATTAATTTTCTTTTATGTCAAATTAAGAATTTATATCAAATTAAGAATTTTATATCCTCTGAGTAATTTGATTCAGAAGCGGACCAAGGATTTTTTTGATGGGGACCACAATTAAGGGATAATTTTTGCTGTGTACATAAGGGGCACTGGCCCTCTGCTCCCTACCCCCACCATCTCTCTCTCTCTCTCTCTCTCTCTCTCTCTCTCTCTTTCTAGTTCCCCTTTTCTCTTTCTCTCTCTCTCTCTCTCTCTCTTTATCTCCCCTCTCCCTCCCCCTATATTCTTTCTCTATCTCACTGGTTCTTTTATGTTTCTTGTGTTTCATTCACATTCACTTTTATTTCACTTCGCTATATCTACCTGTTATTTTAACTTGACACCCCTTCGCCCCTCACCCATTTATCTTATTATTTACGGTACGGTAATACGCCAAGCTATCACGGAGTGTTCCTCAGAACGACAGCCGCGGCCCACCCTCCGAAACGCCCAGTTGCCACAATTCACTAGGATGTAACGAGTCAACTGAGGGATTTTATGGGCGACTCTTTGTCAGCTTGATCAACTGATAAAAAAATGAGGTCTACTTCCAAGAAAAGGTACCTATTCATCTATACGGCTATTGACTTACATTTAATTAATTTTATCGGCGCAACGGTAAAGACAGACTTTCATTAAGTTTTAAGAACTTTGATACGGGAAATGGATTTAAAAATTCACCATAGTCGTTGTATAATAATCTCTCCCTGTCTGTAAAATTGATGAATTATATAGATTGGAGGAGGTCGGGGGCGGGGGGGGGGGGGCATTAAACCGTATCATGTGTAACTTGTACTAGGAGAAATGTTTCTGAAACTTTGTTTGCAACAGTACAGTGTACATTCTATGTACACGGTGTGCAAGTTTGAGGGTATAATGCTTTAATAGTTGAAATAAAATACGGAATCTTTTACATTTTTGAACATGTTGAAAGGAAGAGTAGAACTGATGACTGATTTTTGAGTCATTAAGCACATTACCTGAAATCAAAAGGGTTTTAAAAATCAGGCAAAACTTTGAACAATAATTTTACATTTTTTTCTCCTCGGCCGCATTGCAACCATAAAATGGGCAAAGTGGTCACGAGCCTCCTACCATGCCTACAAAATTAATAAATCTCAACAAGCTGACCAAACGAAAAGTGGTAAATTTTCATTTATAATTAAAATTAATTTTGGGATTTCAAAAGCGTATTGTCGGAAAATAAAATAATACGTACATAATAATATACAATGAACATGTATTTTAGAATAGCTAGCTATAGTATAGATATACAGTAGCCGTAGTCCCTATCCAGTATGGTCTAAACCTCTATACAAGAGGTCGGGCAACTCCTGCCACTACTCATCTCATCTGGGCACAAAGCGGTAGTGATGGTAGTTGAATGTTATTAGGTATATCTTAACTGAAAGTCGATATGAGGCTTTTTATGTATAGGCTCCTAATTAATTTTGAACAAGGAATACACATCGCGAATGTGCATTTATTCATCAAGTCTTGAGTCGTCTGATATTTTTTTTTTCCTGTTAAGAATGTTATTTTCTTTTTATTTGTTATACTGTTTTCGAGCTTTTGGATACATCCGCAGAGTTGTGTTTAATTTATTTTAGTCCTGGGCATTGTTCACAGAGCGTTAGTCCACTTATTGAGGGGGACCTTGGCGTCAGTGTAGGGGGGGGGGCAGGCACAGCTCTTTAATCGGATGAATTAATTGTGAACTACCGATTAGGCTACCGATTTGGGGGGGGGGGGGGTGTTGGAGGGTTTCTGATCATCTTCATTTAAATTTCATTTACCACCTCTCCCTTCCGTTCACCCCCCCCCCCCCCCTCTTCTCTTCTCTATTTCTTTCTCTCAATAATCAGCCTGGACTTGTTGGGCGAAGTAAAATGAAGTAATGCATTTCCCTTTAGCGATTAATGTCGAAAGGTGATGTTTGAAAGAAGTCCGTCCACTTTATATAAAATGAAACTTGAGTCCTTTTCAGAAATTCTACTCCTTACTTCCTCTGTATTTCAGTCGAGCAGATGACATTCTGTTTTCACTTCTCCCCATTCTTAAGTAATGAGCCCCAATGATTATTCGTCTATTTAATGAAACTCGGAAGGGTAGACCGCTTTGATCTCGTAAATATCGTCTCATTGACCTATTGATGTTCTCCTAAGTGTTCACAGTAAATTTACTCCTGAAAGTTTACGTTTCAATCACCGGTCAAAGGTCATCGAGTGAGGAAGGGAGGAAGAGAGAGAGAGAGAGAGGGGGGGGGGGGGGAGGAAGTGAGAAAAGGTTACCCCCTTTTAAAAATCGCAATCTTATCGGCAAAACTGTAATGGTTTTCCGCGAACATATTATTCTCCTTGTTGGAAAAATAATGAGTTTTACACGCAGAATCTACTTCTCCCTAATCGCCAAAGTGAAAAATATGAGGCATTAAAATCTTGTCCTTCTCAAGCCAAGCCCAGCCCAGCCCCCCCCCCCCTCAAAAAATATTCTAGGGGCGCCCATAAATCTTCACTATATCTTACCTTGTCTTACACCACACCTTTAAGGGGAAAAAAAACGTATTGTGTTACTTAAAATCTATTGGACATGCGAACTCTAACTTCAGCTATGAAATAGACAATACTATCATTTTTGTTTTGTAATTACCACACTCTGAGTATTTGGTGCTAACATTTTCTACTCAGGAAAAATGTGACATGAATCGGTATTCATGATATGCTGAATAGTGAGATAACTAAATGAGCCTAGTCACCTTGCTTTAAACTTTAGTGATCGACAATTTACTGGATCGTGTCCCCCTTAGGTGTCAGGTTCCCTAAGCCACTTACACTGGACGAGCCTGACATCCGGTCTGTCGCCATGTTGAAGTTCATGTGTTGTTAAGCCAATCGATTGATCCAATCAGTGATGTGGTCGCCATTACTCTTAAGTGAGTGTTTTTCTCCTCGTTAGCTTTAATGATAGCCATCGATGCAGTTCGTAGGATTCGGAAATAAACCGAATCGTCTGCAAAATGGGTGATGTAAGGCGGGAATGGTAGATAAAGCAGGGGAGGTTATATCGGGTATGTTTAAAGAAGGCCCCATACCCGTAATCTGCAACACAAATCAAAAGAATGGTTTAAGCTTATCTGACGACTGTGTAAAGTTGATAGGGAATGGACCAACCCATATATCAAGTAAATTGGGTGGTGATGTATGTTGATAATTGTAGGCATCCATTACTTTAATGGCTGACTGCGCACAAATTGAGGACAAAATAACCTAATACCAAGATTGACGAAGTCATGAGTGCCTCCATGACGGAGAAATGCGGAGTGAAGACACTTTTCATTTATTTATGTTGTGTGTTATTCAATGTGTGTTCAGTCAGCCCTGGAGGCGTTAGGATCATGAGTACCTTTATTTTCAGGAGAGGAGCTGGAGCATCCATGAGTTTCTTGTAGACTCCTGTAAATTTTGGCTTTATTTCATTTTGTAGAACTGAGACATTCATGACTTTACTATTGACTCTTGCGAATAATTCGTATATTATGTCATTTCGCCTTCAATTAGTGCTCCTTCAACCGTGAAGTCATGGAAGCCTTCAGACAGCAGTTACCTGACACCCTACAATTCTGCTTCGAATAATCTGAAAAACAAGTTCATTCAGAAGTTATGCGGTGTGATTTATCGAAGAACTTACATGTGCTTGCATGTGCTAATGATTGTGAAATGCAAAAGTAGTAACATTTCCTTAAAGTTATGTTGTAGAAAAAAAAAACTGTACGTTACTATCTACCTAAGATAGCATTTACGAGGGGGTTTTAAAAGATGCTTTTAATTTTTTTTTCACTTATTTAAAATAATTAATTTATCTAGATGAGTCGATGAGCTTATCCACATATCCTACATCACAGTTGTAGTTTTAGCATTTTCTAAGAAAACTAAAGGTTTGTGCAGTCTAATCCTATAATAATGAGGATTTCTCTAACATTTTCATTTTGAGTCGGATTTGTGGATCATCTTAATTAGCTTACACCCCTTTAAACAATAATAGGAAAAATTTATTTATTTTACGTTCAGCGTTCGTATCGAGTGTTGATAATGACTTGTTAACCACTCTTATTTTAGGTAGATCTAAAAATATTATTTCAAGACGTTGCGTTGAGGGTATGTACATGCTAAGATAATTTCTAGGTATCTAAAGTATACGGTCCCTCTGACTTGTCAGAAATATAAAGCTCTTAAGAAACAATTTTATCTCAGCACTCCAAAGAATTTTGTTGTCGTCTTTCGTAGATATGAACCTGTTGTCGAGTTCAAAAGCTAACTAATGATATTCATGTTTAATAATTCTAGTTATCTGAGATATGTAGGATCTCGAAAGAAAAAAAAATGACAAGAGTAATATTCGTTTTACTTCGTGCAATCACAAAAAGGAAATTTTCGTCTTTTATCCATCCTCATTTCGCAATTATCCTTGTATCCCCTTAACCATGTAATTCCTTCCACATTTTCACCGCAACCTCGGTGTATCTGTCCCTATCAGTAAGCGGACGAGGGGGTTTGTGGGCGGGCGATGGGGAGATAACTTTCCGCGGGATTACGAACCTCTTTTAAGATTTAGATAGGACGGATTTCCTGAAGTGGTTTTGACGCGACACAGAGATGAGTTTATGCGGTATGATAAATGTTCTTGAGTGGATTAGTATCAGTCAATCATTTCATAAAGGAATGGTTTAACCTTTCAGACTTGCCCTTTTGTGAAGAGTATGAGAATTGCCTTTTTCCATAATCCCCGATTTGCTAGAAGAAAAGAAGAAGATATCACTATATTCTATTTTATCCATCACTATTTCTATCCCTCTGTCTGTATAGTCGCCATTCTGGCCCTCTGTCCATCTGTCCCTTTTTCTATTTTCCTCCCCTCTCTCTTTGTCTCTCTCTCTGTTTCTCTTCTCTCTCTATCCCTCTCTCTTTCTCTCTCTCTGTTTCTCTTCTCTCTCTATCCCTCTCTCTTTCTCTCTCTCTGTTTCTCTTCTCTCTCTATCCCTCTCTCTTTCTCTCTCTCTCTCTTCTCTCTTCTCTCTCTCTATCCCTCTCTCTTTCTCTCTCTCTGTTTCTGCCTCGTTTTCCAGGCATCTCCATGGCACAATCCCTTCTTTTCCCTCCTCTCTCTTCCCATCCTTGTCTTTCTCTTTCCTCTCTCTTACATTCTCTCTTAAATGTTTGTCATTCTTTTCATATTAAACTTTGGTCATCTTCCATAAAAGAATTAAATGATAATTTATTGATGGTATTTTTGGGAAAGGAAATAAAACACAATTATACCTTACTAAAGGCTGAGTACAAGCCAAGGCACAATCAAAAGTGATAAACATTGCCAAATACATTAGGATCTCCAATAATTTCATATTTACCGAAATGGGATCAAAATCTTTAAATTTATTTCTCAGGACGAGAGGTTATACTGATTTAAGCCTATCATGCTTAGAATCTTATCAGGGAATGTCAATTATAATAGCATGTAAAATGCCTCCAAATCACAAACTTCAAAACAGAACACTCAGGAAGTTTGATAACAAGACTCTACCGCCTTGAGGACACAAAATATCTTCTTGATTTTACCTTCTGAAGATGTATCAGTTATCTCTAAATCAATCCTCTTTAATCCATCGTATTCATTTGATAGTGTATCCATGATCTTGATACAAGTTACAAAATAGTCGCCTGTTTAAAGTTAAATAAATATCAAAATATTTAAAAAATAGAAAATAAAGCGTTACTAAAACAAGCAATTACAAATGGCTTATAACAATTGATTTCCAGTGTACACAATACATATACTCCTGTTGAAAACAATGCTTCTAGGGGCACGTCTTTGTTCGATGTTTTTTAAAAAAGGATAAAAATCTAGTTCATCTATTCATCTATTCTTGTTTTTTATGATAGCGTGACCGATATCATCATTGGAAAAAAATACAAGCAAATTACATTGTCGAGAGAAATCGAGCGAGATAGTTATTTTGATACAAAATTCATCAAACTAATTTGTGTTTACGGAACTTACCTGATATTAAAAGCAGAGCAGACATGTTATTATTCCAAGGACGTTGATCAAGAGATGACACATCAAGGTCGATTGAGAATGAGATAAAGGGAGACAAGATAGAAAACAAATTAATAACTGAATGAATGAATGAACGACGGAACGAATTGGTGCATTGGTGTAGCTTGGGGTATAGAGGGCACTTATCCCCCCCCCCTCCCCTCTATCGGTTGTACTACAAATGCTCCTGCGACACAATTGCTTCGCGGTGATTTTGTACACAACCCGGATTCTTAAATTCAACCCTAGACCAAACACTACACATATAACCATGACCCAAACCCTTATTCTAGCCTTAAACCCCAATGCAATCTGAACCCCAATGCAATCCGAACTCTAATCTATTTTTTTTTACAAAATAAATCCCGGGGCACTTTTCGCCGGAGCAAATGTCTGATCGACCGGCCCGTTATCGAATGGTTAAAAAGGACGAGAAAGGAAGACGAAATAACTCCCTCTCGCACCCCCTTCCTGATCGGTAGCCCCTTGCCTTGTATTTTGCATTTATTCACTGAGTATTAAAGACCGGTGGCTCTTACCCGCCCCCCGTCTCCGATGATGCCAGTGCGCATCAATTGCTGTACACGTTCTACCCCACTGAATGAGTGAATGAATGATTGAATGGATGACGTCATTTCAGTGACACCAATGGACTTCAAGAGACTGATTAATTGGGTTTTCTAAAGGTGAATCATATTCATTGGTTGATTCATAAAGGGTAGACGAATATTATTTTTCGGAGCTTGGTTTTGAATTAATAATTCAAGATTTAAACAAACTTAAAGCATGCCTTCCTTGGCAGTCATCAATAATTCCAACTGAATGTAATCATTTCTATGAATGGTATGGGATGTACATTATTGTGTGGGAGGACGCTTTTGTTGACTTTCAAAATATAGCGAAATTCATCATATACTTTGTATTATCATAGGCGTGCGAGGCGGAGTGGGGGAATTTTGTAACTGGCAGTTGTATTCGGACAACCATCACCTATTCGGGCAAACGCCAGTTCGTAGTGGGGCAGAGGGGTGTTCCTACTGTTTTCTTGTATACATCTTATTCATTGTAATTTCATAACAAACTTACGTTTTTACACTGAAAAGGTGTGAAAATTTCAAAACTTGGAAGTTCACCAGAGATCAACCCGGCGAATTTGTGCCCGTACGTCTATATCCGGTTTTGTGTCTAGAATGACAGTGATATGACTGACAACCACTTGGAAAGCACTGCATTTCATGAAAGGGGGGGGGGGGGGGTCCAATTTCTTTAAAATGTCTATAAATCGTAATTACTACAAGCTCATAATGGATGTGGCGATATGTACATGTCATTTATACTTTATTAAGACAATAGTTATAATCAATGTGTATGGCTTATCTCATCTCTCCTTATTATTTTTGCGTCCTTTTAAGACCTTCACCCGTTTTTATCGACCTTTATTAATACTGACACATTGTTAGTTCACCTGCAAATAATTGCATATCATGTATGTTTGCTGCGTAAAGATAAACGAAATCAGTAGAGAATAATAGCCTTGATATGCTGTAATTAACCCATAAATTACACGGAATAATGTTATGACATGCGCGGCACTATCCTATAATAGCAATCAGATAAAGTTGTGGGTTAATTACCACATTGAATCGGGAAACATCGATATTTTGCTACGTAGGCTCAATTATTGATAGCATGCTGCAAAATCAGTAAAACGAAACAATGCACATGACCGATTTAGAAACAATATGAATGTATTTATATTCATCATGATTACCACAATCCTCCTCGTTTGGTTCATGACGGAAATACTTTGTCATGATCTCTCTTTTTGCCTACGTCACAGTATCAAAGAGGAGCTCTGATTTTAGCAATACATTTCTCCATCTTTTTTCTTTCAACATTTAATGATATGTCAAAGGCGTATAAAAAACTTTCTCCCCTTTTATTCGGATACTACCTATAATAATCATAACATGTTTTGTTTTCGGTATATGCATAATCTATAGTTAGTGATGAATGACGTCATGTTATAGCAACAGTTTTTGTCGGTAAGTAATGTATTATTTCTGCACCAACACAATCTTCTTTACTCTCTTTCAATATTCTTCAGTTTGGCTCTTGTTTTAAAGGTCAAGGTAAACTGCAAGAAGTTTTTTTTTTCCTTTTTTTTTTATCACTTATGGCTGAGCAATACATCTCATTTCAAGGTGACACGTGCAGTTATCAGAACAAATCACAAGAAGGCATAACACCGTAGAAATAACAGACACCATATGAAACGTATCACAGTACGCGTGCTGCCAAATGGCCCCCATGAGAACAGACTGGCTCGTCCAGTAATTATTCTTGAATAATTTAGCGGGCGGAGATTGGCAAAATGGCAATTTGCTGGTCTTTCCTTTCCCTAGTTATGGCCGTTTTCAAACAACTTTCCATTCCCAACAAACTTTTCATCACCTCTCCCCCGCCTCTCCTAAAACACACACATACACACGCACACACGCACACACACACACACACACACACACACAACGTTCCCTCTTAGACCCGTTAAGGGAGGTCTATATGTCTATTGATTTATCTTCCTTTCTCCCTCGACCATTCCCCCCCCCCCCCCCCCCCCCGTCCTCCCTCGTTTTTCGTCTCGCCTTCTTCACATCAATACCAGGATGGGAATCACAATTACTCTGTCACTGATTAAGGGAGACTTTGTTTCAATTTTATTCATTTTTAATTTACATATATTTTTGTAGTGGTGGGGGTAGGGTGGGGAAGGGGGGAGGATAATCTCTCGATAATCGATACGAGTAGAATGTATACTGTTCTAATTTTTATTCAAAGTCAAAATAACGACTATACTCTTCATGCTCTTAGGCAACATCCCCGAGTATCAACAATGCCATTTAGCACTACTACTGTAGGGAGTGGAAATTCACTAGTTTTAATAGTCATAATAGGGATCACTTACTTTGAAGTGCACTCCAAGATAGTGGGCAAATGACTCTTTGGAGAGTAGATTCCACTAGTTTTAAAAGTGTACTCCACCTTAAACCGAGTAATCCCTAAAATTAATCCCCCCAAAGTTGATTTCTACTCCTTTCAACTTAAATAGTGCATATATCAAAGGGAATCTTAGAGAGGGCGAAGGGGCAGAGACATATACCAACAGAGTCACAAACCAACAAACGGACGGATAGAGAGCGGAAGAAGAGACTAACCAAATCCTTTCTCTTGGCCTTTAACAGAGCAAAAACAAAACATATAGGCCTACACAAAACATCGAAATTGCAGTCACGTACGGGGATGAGTTTCATTGTGAAACTACTGTATATGTATAGAGCGTACCATGCCCTGAAACAGGGAGCCGAGTAGTGATTGTAAATAGAACCTGAATAATTTATTTCATTTCGAAAATTAGTAGGAGGGAATTTTTAACCCTTTTTACCAATAAAAATCACAAGACGTGACACTGACTGCAGGTAAACAATTCCATAGCCAAGTCGTTGTAGCAACTAGACGATGTAGAAAAGTATACCATGATGACCTCATAAAAATAACTTTATCAGCTTCAATAGCATCGTTAATTGTCCAAATTTCGAATAACCTTTAAAGTTAGATTGTTCAAAATCTGTTTTTCAGTAATCAGTAAGTTGTTTCTAAGTGGTAGTGAGATTTTGATTATACCACCTGTGCTGCTTGTAGTAGTGTTGGTGTAGTATTAGTAGTATTCATTGGCGGTGGAGGACTGTAGCATGAGTAGTGGTATAATGGTATTGGCAGATATTGGTAGCTTTAAATCCTATCCAGGAAAATGAGGTGACACCTCTCACTTGCAATAAAACGTGAAGAACAGTGAGTGAGTCTAGCCATGGACGGGGACCCTGGCATCGTGTGTGTGTGTGTGTGTGTGGGGGGGGGGGGGTGGTCATAGTACGAAAATGAAACGCAAATTAACAAGGCCACTGATAAGGAGGGTGGGGGCTGGATGGAGGGGTCACCTCGTCTTCTCGTATATAGTCCTCCTCTTCCCCCTTTCCTTTTCTCTCATTTTTCCCTTTTTCCGCCATCTGATGGGGTTGGGGCACGTCCCCCACCCCCTTTTTAGCTACACCACTAGTGAAAAATATAAATCTTCACAACAGCCTCGTATAAAACTATACTTTGCTTTTGAACGTGACGGGAGAAATCCTTTTAAATTTTACTTACAACACACGCAGCATCCTTAACCTATTTTAGGTATAATTCTGATTTTGATGGGGGGGGGGGGGGTTCCTTCATTCTTTTGATTCAGAAAACGGATAATCAAGCATGCTAGGACAGCCTTCCAACATTGCAAGAAGGCTGGGGCAGCCTGCATTTCTTACCGTTAAAGAAAGCTGGTTTTCATGTTGTATTTTTTCTCAAATAGGGGTAGAGGGGGATGGTTCATCCCTCGGAAAAATAACTATATTCCAAAATGCCCAAATTGTCATGACAGTGTATTTCTTTCTAAAATATTACATCCCTGACGACAAAGATTCCTCCTGTTTTGCCCTGCCCTTTTTTCATCCCCAAGATTTTCCTCCGCTCAACCAATCAAAATAAGTAATTAGGATCCCTCTAGGCGATCATAAAGCGAGGGAAACGTGAAACATACTTATGCATACAACATCCCTGGATCTTACCATTTCTGTCACTTCGATAATGCATTACGTATTCCCACGGTACGGTGGATATAAAACATGAAAATGAAGCAATGGGACCAATGTCTGTCTGAATCGGCGCTGCTATGACAAATGTGAATTGCCTGGCGCTACGCGGAAGGGCATGTGTGGGACTGGCACTGCTTACTGGGGTGAGCGAGTGAACGGTACAAGATATGTTAGCTTGATTAACGGTTCGTGCAAGAAATGGAGAAAGCTGCAATGATGGGACATTTATCTTGAGTTATAAGAAATAGAGCGACATACTTTGAATAGAAAGGTCGGCGCACAGGAATTAGAACCAGTGGTGATATTGGGAAATTAATATTGGGGTGAACAATAGTGAAGAATAAAGTTTAATAAAATTATTTGCAATTCTTTTCTCTCACTTTCTTTTTATAAAAAATAGTCTGGCCTTCAAAGATAAAGTTGAATTCTGGTCATCAGACTGAATTGTGAAAGAAACTGTCTCAAAGCAATTGGGAAATGTGGATTATATAGCACATAAGAATTGGTGTATGCTGTAAGGTTTTGGAATCACCAAAATGATAAGAAATTGACTCAATCCTGCTGAGAGTCACATGCACTGCACACAGAAATGTGTATATGGGACTACACACAAATGTTCGGCCTGAACATTTCAGCTGTTTCTTGTCACTTTTGTGAGAGCATTTGAAGAGCAATCCTTTCAGGGGACACATCTACTATGATAATCTTCCAAACTAACATTTAAAAAAATGAGAAAGCTCGCAAATTATTTTTTACCTTTCCCAGAACTCAAGCTTCCCTTTAAAGAAAACACGTCCGTCGAACGTGTGACTATTGCAGACCTACTTCATTGTCGAATAAACCAGGCGGAGGTCCTTTCAAAACGAAATTATGAACTTAGTAAATTATCCCTGGCTTAGAAATATAAATAAAGGAATGATAAAAGAGAAACCCAACAAGACAACCAGTTGCTTTGACGACTCAGAAATTAAAGAACACATAGTCTTAAAATTCATTAGCTAAATGAAGATTCCCAATATTTGATGATATCTTGTATTTTTCTTTTCATCATTTTTTTCTGGAGAGGACTGCGAGAGAACGGGCAATGTATCCCCCTTCAACACTGATAGCGGCACGTAACAGACGTATAATGTGCTATCCTGGCACGTGACAAACAGGAGGAGGAAAAATCAAAATTAAAATTGTCATATCTTCTCCTTGTGGATCTGCACAGGCTCAAAGGCCTTCACGATCAGTCGGACCAAAACAAGTCAAGTGATTTCAAAGGGTATAGTTGTAAGAAACGATAGTGTGTTCTTGGAATAGTAATACCTCTTCGGTATTACATGTATCTATCAAGTCTCTGTGATTTGAGAGCTGGTGACCCATATACCTGACATATTTGCGTTCATGAAATGAATCAAAAGTGGATGGTACAGTAACTCATTTCATTATAATCTCACAACATCAGTGAATTAATGAAGGCCGATCCCTTTATCATATTCTGCCAATCCTAAGGTCCAATGCAACCTTAACCATAGTGCTCTAGACATGAATATTCTTCACAGTCTTTGTCAAGCAGGGCATGTATGTCATGTATGTGGTAGTCCATTCTATAAACATTTGCCTGATAAAGGATGTCTCTGCAAAAAAATGATTACTCTTCAGACGTCTCAAGAACCTGAAATTCGTACAAATGATGGTTGAGACATGTTTCATATCTTCTGGAGACGACATTAGTGTATACATTGTTAAACAAGTTGTGATATTCAATTCTTATCGTTTCAATTAACTTTAACTCTTTAAACGTCTCAAGGTGATTAAGGTGAATGAAATTTGCTCCGACATTTGCTATGAGCTTTATTTCAGTCAGGGATGTATGGTAAATGCTAAGGTTGGTATTTAAGTTTAAAGTTAGAGTCAGGTATAGGGTTTTCTAAAGTGTTTTGCCCAATGTTGAAGTAAGGAATTCGGTTAGGGTTGGAAATTGAGCAAGTTGGAATTGATCAAGTGTCGTGGAACCAAAGTGTGGAATGTAAACGACTTCATACTACTTGTATTGCTGCTTTTTTTAAACGTCATTTCAAAACGTAAACAGATTCATGTGCAAACACGACAATCTGCCCGAATACGTGAAGTCTGATATTGCCGTAGGGTGATGAATGGTCGAACCCGTGTCATCCGGCAACATCAAATGCAATTTATTTGGGCAAGGAGCAGACGGATTTAGATCTCAAATAACAACCAATTGTTTCTCACACAGTGCTTATTCTGTAACCCTATGATGTGTGTGTGTGTGTGTGAGGGGGGGGGGGTGCGTGTGTGTATGTGTGTGGTGTGTGTGCGCGTAAGTAAGTAAAGTGTGTGTTTGCGTGTCTGATAGTGAATACAATTATTGCAACGTTTTAAACGTTAATCTTAATAAACTGAAATAAGGATACGAGACTATGAAGATTTAAAAAAAACTTTATCACGAAAACACAAGACAAGACTTACTTAACGAAAACGCTACCACTAGATGGTTTGTCTGAATACATAGTAGTTAAGGTTTGTTTATAGACATTCAGTATTGTTCAATTCTAGATGTTTGCATACATACATATATATATAATTATCATGAATAAATTGTACGTAATGAATAAGTGTAGCCTGAACGATTGCATATTGAAAGGATTAAATCAAAAATACTAACGAAAATCAAAAAAAGACCAATATTTAACCCTCATCACAAAAAAAATTTAAAAACCCGACAAGATTTCATACTTGAAAAGAAAAAGGTTCTGCACTAAAAGAAGCGTTCAAGAATAATATTTATACCTAGATACTTATACCGGCAAAGTAAAAAGTAAGGACTAGAATCAATAATGACGCACAAAGTAATGTTCTAGATTTTATCACCTTATTCATTTGCAAAATATCAAACGTACCAAATTACAATTATGTGACTTAAAGTCATTAATATGGAGGAGCAGAAGACGATGTAAACCGTTTTCCGAGAAATTGTTGATCAAGTTATACACAAAATGCCAGAGAACAAAGTCATCATTAACGGTTGAAAAATTTCATCTCGTTTTGATATCATGAAAAGAATATCTTGTCGATGGTATGAATACGTAAGCAAAGCGGGGTTTAACTAGCATCTCTATTAGAACATGAAAATGATCTTCCTAATGATTAAAATGGAGAAAAAATCCACTTGCCGTATTGGGTGTCATTTTGATGAGCAAAATATTTTCTCTCGTCGCCGACCCTATCCTATCTATTTCATGTTACTAATGTGTAACGGATGGAAGCGTTGCCTCTTTTCGTTAAGCAAACAGGAAATGAAACTATCAAAAGAAATCGAAAGAAGTAAGATTTATCATCAAGGGAAAGTTAAGATGCAGTCGTCGTGACTTGATTTTGGAAGAGGAAAGCAATGCACTCCTTTGCTTTTATGCATTTATATCTTCTTTCTAGTCGGCCTTCAATCATCCGACACTGTCATTCTATTTTCATTCTCTCTCTCTCTCCTTCTCTCTCTCTCTCTCTCTGTTTCTCTCTCATAACTATTGTTTATTTTTCTTCGACCGTTAGTACGAGTTCTTTATTTGGAAATTTATTCAGAAATTTATATAATTTTTATTTAAATGTCAAACATTCCCCGTCTCCTCCCCTCACCCTTCTCTCTCTCTCTCTCTCTCTCTCTCTCTCACACTCACTCACACGCGTGCGCGCACGCACTTTCTTTTTTTCTTTTCATAATTTGTTATTCCTTGATTCAGTTTTTCAAAAACACACAACACACATACTCATTCAATCCATATTTCTCTTTCTCCCATCCATCATCTCTCTCTCTCTCTCTCTCTCTCTATAAGAAAATTTCAATTCTCAAATTTTTCCCTTTTCGACCCATTTTTCCCTCCAATTTTCGAAGGATGCGCATTGCTGCGGATATGTTTACTGATTGGAATTTGGAACAGAACACGCAAGCATATTTCATCCGGGAAAAAGGGCAGTCTCACATTTCTTTTCACTCGTTTGGTTCGCTCTGTCTCAAATGAAATTGATTTCTCTTTTCACCCTTTATCTTAAATTCATCCATTGTCCATGTCAGTAACCCAAAACCATAATAATCGGGATTTACCAATCGATCCGTGATCGTGACGGTCAAATCTGCATTCGAGCGTGTGCCCGAAATGTTTTCGGTGTCATGTGACACTCCCGACATATCGATTGTGAGTGAGATCGGAAGGTGGATGACCGAGACAGTAAATGTACGGAGTGACTTTGCGAATTATTTTCTCTGAATTCACAGGCACGCAAAAAAGAAAAAAGAAAGAAAAAAAAAAGATGGATGCGTGTGTACATAATAACAATTAAGTGCAAGGGATTTCCATCGTCATATCAATTTCCTTTTCAATGAATACAATCACATAGTGCAATGGAATGTCAAAAGAGAGAAAAAAAATTAAAGTGAATTATTTGAAAGAGTGCACAATAATAAGGGGATGAAGAGACAGTGACAGGGGTCGGGTGGGAGCTAGTGAGAAAATCGTAGAAAAAAAAAAGACAAACATTTTGCAATGTTTTGTTTTTTGTGTGTGTTTTTTGTGTTTTTGTATTGCCTTGTTATTTTTAGGTCGGTGAAAAGGTAACCGTAATCATGAACACCAGTTATCTAGAAGAAATTTCTTTAAAGACAGAAATATTTTCTTTTAGCTTATAGCCCCTGTTCACTTATTACCAGGCACATTTACATATCTAGAAAATGTTAATTGCTTTTGTTTTTCTTTTGAACATGGTAAATTCCCTATATTTTGTTTTTCTTTGTTTTGTTTTATTTTGGTTTTTTCACAACTGAAATTATCCATACAATTATCAAGGATCTGTAGAACCGAGCGACTATTTGGATCACGACTGTAGGATATTATGTTTTTTTCCAACCTCTCCTTTGTTCACTACTTAAAGTTAGCACAAAGTATTGTAGCAGCTCAGAATAGCAAGTACCTTGCTATTCATGAACAAATAAATCATATCAAAAGTTTTCTTGAGGGAAGGGGCATGGCACAAACTGACACTGGCTTTAAGTCGACTGCAATTACTATTTTATTCATGTTCAGCTTTATACATATAAGTGCAGTGATAATTAATTCTAGGTCACTTCTTTTAAAGAACAATATAAAGAGCTAAACTAGACCTTTGAAACGAAAATAATAACATACCACACGGCCTGTTGCATTACTGGTGTTTTAAAGAAATAGAAACAAATATCATAAAAAGAATAAACATGGGTCTAAATACACCACTTGGGACCTTTGCTCTTACAATCTGGCTGTCAAAAGACAGGTAAAATCCATCTTGTGCGCAGTGAATGCAAGTCCTATACTTCGTCAAAGGAGAGCTCTTGAAGGAGGCTTAACACAAATACTTAAAAGCTTTCACTCTGCCCGAAATCTGAGAGCGATTCATTTAGGATATCGATTGCTATCTCTCTTTGTGACCTTTCCATTCAAGGATCGAGATAAAAGCCTGACTTCTCGAACCGGGCTACTAACCCGCTTTCGACATGTTCACGAGGATTAGAATTACATAATAAATCCGAATACTTTCGACATCTGTACGGGTAATTCATATGCTCCGAGGTTTTTCATATCACCCAACCCTCGCTCAAGAACTCTTTGAAATCGCGTTTGCGTATCATCAAATTTATAGTTACAAAGAGTTATTTTTTTTACTAAAAGTGACAAACCGAAATGTGATGCGCGAAATTTCCGCAAAGGTCCTTGAGATGTTCCAAGGAATATTTTTATTTTATTTATGAATTAAAATAATTTCAATTGGAACTGTGTCTTTATAAGGAATTTTTCATACTGCATCACGCTCTGTGATGATTACGTTTTATTCAAATCATCATCATCAACATGATCATATCTTTTGTTTTATTTCTCCCTGTAAAGAACTTTTGATTGTGTTTCAAACTATCTTTCTGGTCTAACTTTGTATGATCTTTAACTGCGTGGAAAATTTGACCTAATGTAGGCTGTGGTTACAATTTCAAAAGCCATATTTTACTTTTTCTGGAAACTTTGAGATTTGCTTTCCAGATAACCCAGTATTAGTGGATTTGCATCATGTTGCTCTCTCCGGTCTCCTGTTTTAAATCAATGCATTCTCCTTTGCGGTTTATATTCAGTTCTCACCTTTCCGTTGGTGCCAAGGCTTGAAACTAGAACTAGAGTTTGATCGGGACAAAATCTCTTCATGAATTTTCTCAATGTTATTATATTCAAAATACTTTTGTCTGTCATTTCTCCCCACTTACTATTATTTTTGTCAACTTTTCAACGAGGAAATCCAAATAGTAAACAGTAATTTCAAATTATACTTTACGTTGCACCAGATCAATTTATCCCAGACTCTACGTTTCAGTGAACATATGGGGCGGGGTCCTTATACGCCTTGGAACAACTGTAAAATAAACCCTTAGCCCTATATAAGAGAGCATTTTAATTCATTTTAAGGCATTATTATCTTCGTCCAAGTAAGTGACATAATATGACCATGGTATTGCCATATTAAAAAAAAAATATATGCAATCTATTGATATCTTAAACCTCGATGCTATACACACCCTATATTAGGACGCCTTCAAAAGCCCCGGAAGATTTGCAAACCGAGGCAGATAGTGAGAGTAAGATCAGCCGGAAGATTTGGGTCGCTGATACTGCTCTATCTGGCTGGAAACCCGAGCCGTCATCAGGCTTAAAAGATGGAATCGACAGATTACTACACAGGCGCGATGCTGTTGGTGTTTTTTCGGCGTTGGGCCTTTTTTTTTTTTCTTGCTAAAAACCCGCCTAAAACCAATATCACATCCCCTCAAGAGTAATGACACAATTAGCGTCTAGGATTCCTATAAGAATCCTATACTGTTATCGTATTTCCTCTCATTTTGCACCCATGATATGAGATATGAACATTGATAAAAATGAAAGATAAGGATTTAGTTTTTAAACTCTTTCTGGAAAACATTGTCTAACGTACTCTTTCTGTAGTAATTCAAAGAATAAGTATTTCGACTTCCAATACAACTACTTTTCTTCTTCTTCTTCTTCTTCTTCTTCTTCTTCTTCTTCTTCTTCTTCTTCTTCTTCTTCTTCTTCTTCTTCTTCTTCTTCTTTTTTCTTAGGGAGGGGGGGGGGGACAATAAATGCAATAACCTTTGAAAAAAAGAGAGATACAATTTTCTCCAACATATAATGGGCCTATATTCCCAAGACGAAATGAATTATCTCACTTCTTTCTAATAATCGCAAAACTATATTCCATGCACTCATTCCTGTTTATGTAGTACTGTATATCATTCTATGTTTACGTCTGTCTTAACAATAGAAATATGAGTGATGTCTGTATCGCATAATACAATTTTCATATTTTCTGTCATCTGTGATTTAATACAGTGCACTGTTGAACAGATCAATAATAATTTCAGGGTCGCTAAAGAAGGACAATAGCACCTTGGTAATGACTTTGAACAAAACAATTGGAACAGGATATTAGGATATCTCAACTCAGGCAACAACTGATTTCCATATCCATACCAATCATGTATGCCTCTTCTCTCTTCCTCTCTCTCTCTCCCTCTATCCCTTTCTCCGTAGACTGACTCTTACACATTTGGTCTCTCTTCTTAATTCTTGTTCTCTTTCTATAACTTTCACTAGGACTCCATATCTCTCCCTATCTATCTTTCCCGGTCTCTTCCTCACCTCCACACCCACCCCCCCTCTCTCTCTCTCTCTCTCACCCTCGTTCACTTGTTGATCTTATTTTTTTGTTCTCTGACTTAAATTCACCCTACATCCCGGTTACCTAGTCACCCTTCCCCTTCTTTCTCTCTCTCTCTCTCTCTCTCTCTCTCTCTGATTTTTCTTTTACCATTTGATAATTACAGTCACCCTACAGGCCTACACCCTTCCCTCCCCCCTCTCCGGGTTACTTTATCATTAATTTTGTCATCTCTCTCTCTCTCTCACCTTTTCTTCGTCTTTCATTATTCACATCTCCCCTTCCATCCATTTTTCCATATTGCCAATGACGTTTGTGCTTTTATTTCTCCTTCTGTCTGATAACGTCATTCCAAAATGATCAGATGATAGAATTAATGAGTAATCGTAATAAATCTTTTCTGACTTTTGTCTATTTCTTTCAAGTCTTTGTTTCTCATTATTGAATAGCTTCCTTCTGTTAGGAGCTGGGCATTATTACCTGGATAACATAATCTTCCCGCTGAATATAAATTTATATATACAGATATTAAATTATAGACTTCTTTGGTTTATTGTTCTTTTATATTAAAACCACATCAATTCGTATTAATCAAATGAAATATTGGAATTAATCAGCAAATCTTACGCGATTATTGTGATTTATTCCATAGATGGAGAGACAATCAGAACTAGACAATAGTATTTTGTAATATCTAATCAGATCGGTATCTGTCAGAGGCATATACCGGCAACAAGAAGTCATCACCATCATCATGTTGTTATGTTTGTGGAATGCATGTAAGACAAATGACTGCATGAAAGTGAGTGTGTCAATCAAGAAGTATTCGCTAAGGTTTGAAGATTTATAATGACGATGCAGAAGTTCCAAGCGAACAACACCACTAACAACCACATTAATAAGTTTATTTAAGTGCAAGTCCATGATGTATTTTTGTAGTGTGTCGATCAAGAAGTAGTTAGTAAGGTTTGAAGACTCATATTGACAATGAAAAAAGTCTAAGGGAAATACACTACTAACAACCGCATTAATATGGTAATTTATGTGCAAGTCCACGGTATATTTTTGTCTCTTACGTTTCTGACTATATTACATCAAATATCTTATACTTGATGATTATAGTTCATCGAAAGGACACCAAAGTGTAAATGTCTTTGGTGTCCCTTTAATAGCACACTTCACTTGGCAGTGTGGGAAACAAGATGACCTTTGACCTGTCGTTATACAGCCCACTATAATTATATTCATGTTTAATGATAATGATTTTTAACAAGATGGAAATGAACTTCTTTATTAATACCCCCGTCACACAAATCACCTAAACGAAACCGTTACTTGACCGGCAACAGTCCAAACAAAAATTATATTTCCAAATGGAAAAGAATTGGTCGGTGTGGAGTCGTTGGAGTCGGTTTGACGGTGTGATCAAGGTATGAAGATGTTAGTAAAGGCTTATTCCTATCTCTTGCTGTACTCTAATGAAACAACTATACCTTTATCAAGAACGTTGTGTCTCACCCATTCTAGAGAGCTTAATATAGCTTTTATTTTTCTGATTCCACACCGTCTCAGCGAGTGAAGGAAAGCTAGCTGACGATTAATTGTACAGCGATTGTCGCCTCATCCATGCATTATACATTAAACTGGTCTGCTACAGGCATGCTAGAAGGCAAGAGTAAATTACTTGACGGGTTTAATCTACAAATTGATGAATACTCGCTCTCGCACCTCTTTTATTGTCTCATCTCCTCCTCGCATTTCTTAAATAAAAACCCCATCGGCTATTACCATTCACAATTTCTTATCTGAAACCAACTATAATCTACATTTAAGCTTCGTTTTCTTGATATTTTTGTTCGTGTAGTCCAGGCATTATCAGCAAGTTTTTTACCCAAACTTTATTGACCAGTGCAGCTATCGAATTTGACATTTCTTAACCATATCATATTTACAAGGGCTTTTGTTGTATTATAGACACGGTTTTTTATGAATAATGTAACAAGCGTAAGGTTTTAAGGCTTGACGCACACAATTTAAATGAAAGAATAACACTTCACTGATTGGTGATTGAAAGATGATTTAAAGAGAGAACGTTGGGAATTCATTGAAATGTTTTTGGTGAAAAGCTCTACTTTGCATCACTTTTTCTTTCGCAATGTTTCAGTAATACTTAATCACTGTTTTTAGAATTAGATCACTACTCCTACTAATCTCTCGTAACATTTTACTCCGGGAAAAACGACGGAAATGGAGATGGATTATAGATTATTGCAAGATGAAGATGAGGAAGTAGGACGATAATGTGAATCGGAGAAAGAGGTAAACTTATTCAAGGCACTGTTTGACTTTTGAAAATGTTAACACATCAGTCTAGGTCCCTGTTTCATAAAACTTGTTATCAATAACAAGTTGCAATAACTGTTATTAGCTACTGAAATCCTTGCAACTAATTGGCTGAAAGCAATTTGTTTTTTATAGAACTTTGGCGGTTGTTATTGATAACAAGTTTTATTAAATTGGACTCAGAAGGGAAAAAAAAACGTGGTCATAAATAATGGATAGGAAAAAATTGCTCTGGAATTCCAATTTATCCTGTAGTTATGATTATATAATGATTTTGGAGTTATTCT
This sequence comes from Heliocidaris tuberculata, assembly GCA_025618425.1. Classification (NCBI taxonomy): domain Eukaryota; kingdom Metazoa; phylum Echinodermata; class Echinoidea; order Camarodonta; family Echinometridae; genus Heliocidaris; species Heliocidaris tuberculata. The sequence goes on from CM046843.1 coordinate 35,083,101, forward strand.
TACTTCGGCATGAATAGAATTTTCCTTCTTTGTAGTCAATATTAATATTGAAATAAAATTTGTCTACTTCCCACTCTTAAAAGAACATTTTTAATTCATCAAAAACCAAGGCTATAAGCAAGTTATCTATTTTCACGATAATGTAAAAATGATAAATCAAATCTTTCAAAGGAGGTGAAAAAAGGAGAATGAAACGAAATAAATTAAGAAGAAGATCAAGCGTGATATAGATATTGAAATAGAGCATTGTTTATTGAAAAGTAAGAAGAAAATGGAGTGAAGCAAAATAATAAATTGCCATCAGGTGAAGAAGTGAATCAAGCAAGCAATAGACGTGAACGACCCCATCAATCAAGATACTGACAATACGATCATATCTCACCAGGTAATAATAATTTCACTCAAATCAGATCTCAGACCATTGTTCTCTCTCTTTATCTCTTTGACTCCATTTCTTTCTTATTTCTCGTCCCTATTGTCAATATGGTTCAGCCTCAGGGATATAACGCACAGTAATAATTATGATATTCATGAAATCTCGGATGACAGCAAAATTAGAGTATCATAAACTAGATTTTGAAGAAAGTCGCAGGCATAAATCGGCCATCTTATTCATATAACTATTCTTAACTACAATAGTGGTGTCTTGAAGTAGAAATTCCTAGTCTGGAATTAAAAATCGTTCTGTTCATCGGTGATAACATCATCACATGACTATTTACTTAATGTATTGCTTCATCCCGTTTTTTTTTTTTTTAATTATTGTAAAACATCATTAATGTCGTGATCAGTTTTTATCTCAAATAAGATCAATCATACAATTGTCAGTGGCAAGATGGAGTCTTTATTTTAGCGGGAACTGTGATTCAGCACCATGAGGGATTGGTGTCTTTACCACTTGATTATGATCGTATTTATCAATCTTGAGATTTCTATTCTTTTTTTATCCGATGCTTATGTTCACCGAGAAAGCATTTTATATACAGATTAGTCTCTCGACCCGGATGTGTTTTATACTGCTATCATGGTAAAAGTTATTGTGCAAGTTTTAGTTATTGTTTTGTTATCGGGCAACTTTCGAAATTTCGCGAATGCTTCAAGATCTAATACTATGGCAGCTCCGCTTTAGTAAAGGATAAGCAAGAGAAAGGATTAGTTGGGTGTCCGTTATCTTTGTAAAGTCGATGAAGCTCTGCATGTGACATTGAGTGTTGCTTGGGTGAAAAGGTTGGAGGGGTTTTGTGTGCGCGCAGGAATGGCGCGCTATACATAGCTATACATGCTATACATTGGTTTCCTGTTGATCCTCACGCATAGGTGAATGTGTGTGGGTGGAAGTGAGGGTGAGTGTGTGCGCGGAGGAATGGCACGAGTTTCTATACATTATATATTTACTACTTGATGTTAATCCTAACTTCTCTCAAAGCAACTAGCCTTGACCTAGGCGTCGTTACGAGTTGTCGTAAAAATGCAGTTTGATTACTTTTAATTACCAAGATCTCAATTATCCAAGGGAGAAAAACAAATATCAAAGATGGGTTTACAGAAAGAGGGAAGAGTAAGGAGGAAAAACAACAACAACAAGAACACACGGTTGCTGTGGCAAATCAACGATCACAGATGACGATGCAGAAGCAATAAGTTAACAGTGTAGTCCTAGGAATGGTGGTCAAGGGGTCGTCTTCAGAAAACCCCTGCAGATAATCATTTTCCGACGTAAAACAGGAGAGAAATGAAGGGGAATGTAGGTACATCAAATAATGATTGAGAACAATCAACTACAGGTGATAATGAACAACAATGAATAGATGAATAAGGACAAGGTCTATAAAAAAAAATCACCCATTGGCATACAGGTATAGCTCACAAAATAAGTTTTTCTTGCAATTTTGTTGGTCAAGGCCAAGTGAAACGCACAATTACTCTGCAATATCCTGATTGTTCTTAATTATAACGTCGTTGTCACTCCACCTTTTCATATATGTATCGAGTACAAACAAGAACAAGTAAGCAAGGTAATAACCAAACACGGAGGGAAGTACACGGTAGAGTGTAGTACTTTGCAGCAAAATATCATCGACTGGGGGGTATACTTTATTCATAATATCTGCAGAGTGATAAAAATATACTAGAGTTCTTTTTATCACTCTTGTTCTTCTTTGCTCTGTTCGAGTGCTCTCTTCCGCTGCATTATCATTCCTGAAGATAATCACCCACACGATTTTTAATAACAGTAATTATAGAGAAAAAATGATTTATTCATAAGAAGGGAATATCTCTTATAGGTCAAGAACAAACTCCTCATCATTGTTCATTTGTAAGTTTTTTGTTTTTTTTTTCAACAACCGCTTTTCCTTATTTATGACGGGGAAATTAAAATTTTATATCTTTGACATTTTCGTCTGTCTCGAAAAACACAATGCCTTCATTTTGGCTCAAAATATAAGACGGTTTCTTTCTATATAGTTTCATGTAAAAGACCATTATTATTATTTAATGGGCCCCGAACACGCCCCCCCCCCCCCCTCCCAACGACTTGTCTTTCCTAATGAAACTGACATTGACATAATTTGGTCATTGAAATCTTTGTGCGGCTTTTAAATGTTTAACATCTTTCGTTATTGAACAAATCCAGCATTGTGCATCCTCTCTCTCTCCCTCTCTCTCTAGCTCTCTCCCTGCTTGTCTATCCCCCTCTTCACACTCTCATTTCTTTTCCATTCCTATCTTCTTTTCTCACTTTCTCACTTCACTTTCTCACCCTTTCTGGCCTCTCTCTCTCTCGTTTTAATTTTTGTGTTATTATTATTATCACTGTTATTAGTGTAATTATTATTATTATTATTATTATTATTATTATTATTATTATTATTATTATTATTACTATACTACTACTACTACTACTACTACTACTACTACTACTACTACTATTACTATTATTATTATTATTATTATTATTATTATTATTATTATTATTATTATTATTATTACTACTACTACTACTACTACTACTACTATTATTATTATTATTATTATTATTATTATTATTACTACTACTACTACTACTACTACTACTACTACTACTATTATTATTATTATTATTATTATTATTATTATTATTATTATTATTATTATTATTATTATTATTATTATTATTATTATTACTACTACTACTACTACTACTATTATTATTATTATTATTATTATTATTATTATTATTATTATTATTGCTACTACTACTACTACTACTACTACTACTACTACTATTATATTATTATTATTATTATTATTATTATTATTATCATTCCTCTGGTATACTCATGGTAAATGGGCAACACAAATAAAAGTTTTTAAAAGGGTCGATTTTGTAGCAAATACATATTTCGATGATTCTATCACTCTACGGATCCGTCCCAGAATATCTTACCCTTTACATGATCTCCATTATAATGTGCCTTCAAATCCGTTTACGTAGATAGCTAAGGAAAGAAATAGCTCCTTGAAAATTGTGGATTATATACGCCCACACATCATATTTTATATAAATCGTAGTTGTTTCTTTTTATGATATCAAACTATTTTTAGGTAAATATATATTCTGGTAGCTTGTGGGATTTGCAATAATCTGCCTTATTCTCCGTTATCATGGTTATGTATACGTATGAACTTAACTCTTAGAAAACATGTTAACATGGTTAACCCCTCTGTACTTCTATACCGTCTCTCTGTATTTGGAACTCCAAATCTTTCTCTCTCTCTCAGTCTCTCTCTCTCTCTCTCTCTCTCTCTCTCTCTCCATCTTTTTTTCTCTCTCTTTCTTTCTTTCTCTTTCTCTCCTCTTTCTATCTTCCTGTCTCTGTTTCTCTCTTAAATTCTCTCTCTCGCTTTCTATTTATTTACCTATACCTATCCTCCGTTGACTCTCTTTTCTCTACATCTACATGATTATTTGGGTGGGTGGGTGAGGGGCGGATTATGACATGGGTTCCGAGGATTATCATCAAATTGTTGGCATGATGTCGGATAACCAACCCACGATTTCAATTCATCAGCTGATTCCAGATAATTGAAGTAATACGGTTTGGTTAGCGCATTAGTATTAGTCAATTGGGAATGCAAAGTAATTATTCTCTGACCTCGACTCGTAACTATTAATCGACCTCGTCATAGCCATTACCACTACATCTCAACTATGTTACAGTACTTCCTGTCATAATGCATCTTTCACACACGAAGCAGTAAACCGCCCTGAAAAACAAAATAGCATAAGGAAAGTGCCCTTTACACTTCTCTAATTTATAATCATGCTTATAACACATAGATAAATGAGTACGCTTAGGAGGCTGCTTTTTTTTTTTTTTTTTTTTTTTTTTTAGGTTTACGGCGTAATGTGTGAACTAGACCAAAAAGGCATAGCATTCTAATTATAAAAATATCATTCTTTGCGTGTTTGCTTAGCATTACATGCTGCCTAACTGCCATTGAATGGCAAATTAACGATCCCTGGGGAATAGTTTGATATTTGAATAATAGGTCATTAGGGGTCCATTCAACCTCTATTTACATTAATTTAAATTTCGCTTTCCAGGATGAATGGCACGCAAGGTGAAAAAGAAAATAAGAGGAGATAGCTGAAAAACAAATTGTGATATATCTCCTGGAATAGTAGGACTATCGCATTCAGAAGTGCACTAAGTTTATATCAATCATACCAACTTGCCATGTTCGGAATGAAAAAATATTTCCCGGTATATCATGCAAATATTGAACTCAAAAGATTCATAAGGTCTATCTTTATTGTCCAAGCAGAGCAAAGGAAGATCGTCATTCATAAAGTAAGGTTACATACAGGAACAAAAGTACATTCATGCAAAAGAAATAAATTCATTAAGCATATTTTGCTGCGAAACATAGATATGTCATGCATTGGTAATAATATGTAATGTATATGCAAAGGGGCAAGGAAGATAAGCAGGGGGTGTTTCATAAAGCTGTTCGTAAAGTTATGCATGACTTTACGAACGACTTAAATATGACAAGCCAAATGGGATGCTCAATCATTTTTAACTGCATCAACTAAAGTTGAACTGTGCATATGTAAATTAACATTCTTATTATAACAAACACTTTTAATGCAAAGTTCGTCTGAGTAGATTTTTTTTTTTTTACAGTCACACTTTGTTAAAACATCAGGAAAAACTTGGGCATCCTATCTGGCACTTCATATTCAAGTCGTTCGTAAAGTCATGAGTAACTTTACGAACAGCTTTATGAAAACCACCATGGTGTTATTAATATAATGTATTGACATTATTATTATTGATATTGTTAACCGATTGCTTACGGGAATCGGGTGGTTTCTATGTTTAAGCCTATGGGAATGGGTGAATTCAACAGTCAACGGGTTAACATTTCCATTATCAAATTCATTAGGAGCGGTAGTGTTTTCATTGATATCGTTGTTTGTTTGGTTTTGTTTGGTTTGGTTTTGTTTGGTTTTGTTTTGTTTTTTACAACAAGCTATTATTATAGTTTGGATCATCACTGTCATCGTTAAAGTTTTCAGTAATTTCCTTTTGCGAAATTGATAGCTTCATCAAGGAGTTACTCCTTGGCTTAAGCCAGATTTGGGTATATAAAGAAAAACCTTGATACATTTACTAACGCTTTGAATGAATAAAAAGATATATATAATCAATTTCTGATGGTCATGAAAGTTTGAAAAGTAACATAATTATAATTCATAAAATGGAGGGTAATGACGCCAATAGATAAATGGTTTTGGTACATACAAATAGGGATATTATTATTATTAGTAGTAGTAGAAGTAGTAGTAGTAGTAGTAGTAGTAGTAGTAGTAGTAGTAGTAGTAGTAGTAGTAGTAGTAGTAGTAGTAGTAGTAGTAGTAGTAGTAGTAGTAGTAGTAGTAGTAGTAGTAATAGTAGTAGTAGTAATAATAGTAGTACAGTAGTAGTAGCAGTAGTAGTAGTAGTAGTAGTAGTAGAAGTAGTAGTAGTAGTAGTAGTAGTAATAGTAGTATAGTAGAGTAGTAGTAGTAGTATAGTAGTGTATAATAGTAGTAATAGTAGTAGTAGTAGTATAGTAGTAGTAAGTAGTAGTAGTAGTAGTAGTAGTAGTAGTAGTAGTAGTAGTAGTAGTAGTAGTAGTAGTAGTAATAGTAGTAGTAGTAGTAGTAGAAGTAGTAGTAGTAGTAGTAGTAGTAGTAGTAGTAGTAGTAGTAGTAGTAGTAGTAGTAGTAGTAGTAGTAGTAGTAGTAATAGAAGTAGGCAGTAGTAGTATCAGTATACTTTGGGAGATTAATTGATACTATAGCATCTTTAGCGATATAGTTCGAAAGGAATGGTTTTAAATAGTGGATGTGCGGTTGTGTGGGAGTGGGCGTGAGGGTGTGCGTGTGTGCAAACATAATCATATTTTGATTCTTCATATTTCAAGGCTTGCGTTAACGTAAATGAAAAATTCTTAACAAAAATTCATTTGTCTAAAATGAAGTATCGAACACCGTTGCTACATTAACATTGCATCGATTGAACGAGGATAACAGATCATTCACTTCTCATCATGAAATGCTGTCAGTACGGGCCAATTCACACACGGTATTGTTTGTACACGACACCCATGTGTAAATGGATTTTTTTCGAAGACTCACAGTCTACAAATAGGGCGTTCTATGCCAGGATGTATACCGTTGGATTGTCAACGAAGACAGCTGATTTTTGTTGACTTATGCCTCACTCTCACAAGAAATTGTTTCCACATCATATAGACACTATTATAGGGAAAGGGAATGTCCATATAGTGATATAATTTTGGAATATGAGTCAGAATAGGCGTACTAGTTGCCATTTGCCCATGTTTACATGGTTTAGGCAGTGGAAACACGCCCACCGTCACAGAAATCGCGATACGCCAAACCATTTTCGGAAACACGTGAAATATTTGTTTATTCGCATTTGGCCCTTCTCCCTCGATTGGTAAATGAATGTCTATAGTCATATTGAAGGACATAATGTGGAAATTGTATTCTCGCTGTCACATTGTGTACGGATCTAATATTGATCTTCCCTGCAGATGTGGTAAAATGCGTATTCTCGTGAACGCACACAGCAGAGCAATTCTCGGTGGGGTTTTTTTTTTCCTTGATCGATGAAGGAAATCAGAATGACAATCTCAATTTTGACTAAGAAATTAGCAAATATAACCTGTTCGTTCTCTGTTTAATATGTAAAGAGATTTTTGTGGTTTTTAGCATGCCTTAGCAGTCGATTATTACTTAAAAAGTAAAATGAAAGTAAAAAAAAAAGTTTTTTTTTTTTATAAAAAAAAAATCATTTTAAATAAAAGAAACACGATGGTGAAAGTGAAAGAAAAAAGCAAGAAAGTTTAAAAAGTTTGAAAAATAAGATCACAAAATTTATGCAAATCCCAAATTGGCAATTTGGTCAGTCGATTGTGATGTAGTGGTGGTCAACTCTCCTGTTAGCCATACAATAAAATACATGCATTATTAATTTACAGTTTTCTCCTAAGCGCCTATTGTTTTATGCCCCCCCCCCCCAAAAAAAAAAAAAAAAACAAACAAACAAAAACAAACAAAAACCGAAGAAGAAGAAGACGATCCTACTGACTTTCATAATGTGAAAAATTGACTTTTTAGTCATTTTGTGTGTTGAAGCAAATGGGAGAGATGTCCGCCGCTACATCACGGTGACATTACCGATTCGGCCAATCTGAAATTCATATATGTATAATGATAACAATTTTACAAAAATTCATAAGTTTCTTACTGCTTGTCCGATATCGTTCAAACTTTCACTAATCTGCTTTCGCGATACGTATTTCTGCTTTCTTTCAGAACAACTTGCCATTAAGGTTGAATTACCCTTAAAAAAAAGGGCAATGTACGAAACTAATGAGAGAACACATAACAAATGTTTTCAAGTTTGATTATATTCTCATGCCATATTTCAGAATATTGAAATTCTAATTTAACATTCTCTTTGAATCAAATCTCAATTATATCTGCGAAGTTCACTGACCGACTGCCAAGTGTTATGAAAACAGCATACCGCTACTATGTTACTCCAGGCGAAAGAGAGAGAGAGAGACAGAGACAGAGAGGGGGAGGGGGAGGGGGAGGGGGAGGGGGAGGGGGAGACAGAGGGGGAGGGACAGACAGAAAGACAGAGAGAGAGAGAGAGAGAGAGAGAGAGAGAAAAGAAATAACATAATGAAAAGAGATCCCATCACTTGTATAGCGGCGGAATCATATTGTTCAATGGGCCAGGATTGTTACAATGCTTTCTTTGCAATAATGAATACATAAATGCATTATCGCTCATCAACCAAGTTACTTTCACGCCTTGAGGAGCGCAAGATACGAAAAGGGGGTCAGTCGTGTACCCGTCTTATTAACCTGTCGGTGGTGCGCGGCGTGCTGAGACGGCACGGATCACGTTATAAATGAAACATCAACACAGGCTTTGATGATGATTAGGAAGATGAAGACAATAATTCGCTCTTCATATTGCATTCCCACAACTCAATACTCGAGGAATCTCATATTTATGATTTCCATCGCCCCTCCAGCCTTGTAGCTAATCAAAACACAGCCCTCTCTGCAGCGTAATAAGCTCCGGAACGTGACATTTTTAATCGAATCCTGAACAGAGGAAAATCTTCTATACTGCCCCCACCTTCTCTCTCTCTCTCTCTCTCTCTCTCTCTCTCACACACACACACACACACACAACACTTCTTCTTCTTCTTCTTCTTCTTCTTCTTCTTCTTCTTCTTCTTCTTCTTCTTCTTCTTCTTCTTCTTCTTCTTCTTCTTCTTCTTCTTCTTCTTCTTCTTCTTCTTCTTCTTCTTCTTCTCCTTTTTCATCTTCTTCTCCTTCATCATCTTCTTATTATTTTTCTTCTACTACTTCTTTTTCATCTTTTATACTTTCGGCTCTCCTTCTAGTTTCATATCTACATTTAATTTCTGTATTGCCCTCCCTCTCTCTTCTCTTGCTCGTCTTCTTTCTCTTCTCCTTTTTTCACTCCGTTTTCCTCGTTAAGTTGCTCCCATTTCTCACCCTCTCTATTATTGTCACCATCTTCTTCTTCTTCTTCTTCTTCTTCTTCTTCTTCTTCTTCTTCTTCTTCTTCTTCTTCTTCTTCTTCTTCTTCTTCTTCTTCGTCTTCTTCTCCTTCTTCTTCTTCGTCTTGTTCTTCTTCTTGTTGTTGTTGTTCTTCATCATCATCATCATCATCATCATCTTATTCTTCTTATCCTCTTCATCCTTCTTAACCCTCCCTCCCCCTCCCTCTCTCTCCCTCTCTCTCCCACACTCTCTCTCTCTCTTTCTCTCTCTCTCTCTCTCTTCTCTCTCTCTCTCTCTCTCTCTCTCTCTCTCTCTCTCTCTCGAGAAAATTTCAAAGTCATGTCATGACAAGGATGAAATAAACTTTGAACAATAATACAAATGTGTTTAAACAGCATTTCCACAATGCTCTTGACTATAGTGTATTATTTTTAGATCATACCAAAAATAAAATGGATAAAGAAAGGCACAAAAAACTGCAAAAATTTAAACCCCATCAATTAAGGAAAGACACGGCCCAAGTAATTGTCTTATAATCGGGTGTACTTTATGCACCTCGCTCGTTGTCCTTTGGGAATTTTGTTTTTCCCTAATGGACATCAGAGGAAGGGGGTGGGTGATAGGTTCAGCTTTCTACAATAATCTTTAAAGACCTATTTGCGGATAGAATATCAAATACGATAAAGGTGTCATTTCCAAAGAACTCGCCCCACTTTCCTCGAAAAATAAAGTTGTGTATTGCCAGATATTAATTTTTACTTACAATAAGCTTTCAGTCTGTTCATTTCTGAACAAGAAGCCAGATACCACGTCAACACTACAGAATGGTTACATGTCTTTTTCCCGAAAGGTTCATAATTCAGAAGGTTAGTTTATCAGAAGGTTCATAAGTTTGAAAATAAAGTAAGGTTCATAATTCCAAAATAAATGATAAGCTGTTCCAGAACGAAACTCTCTGAATTATGAGCCTTCGGAAAAACGGACCCTAGGAAAAACAACATGTAACCGTTTGAAAGTGGTGACGTGGTCTCTGGCCATGCTGGCCGTTTTGTCAGAAATGAACAGACCCATTATGACCGAAACCTCAAAGTCCATTTGCTTATCGATGATCATCTCTATCTCAACTGTTGTATTTAAAATTGCTCTAAAATCATTCAGATTATTAAAAAAGCAAACGTCTGTATTCAATTTGCTGTGAAGATTTAGAGATTATAGAGCTCAACGTTTTAAGCACCCTTAAAATGGGTTTATAATCATTGTCATTGTAAGACATGTATTATGTTCCTTTCTCTTACATTTCGTGTTTTAAACAAATAAATATATATTTACTAGTAAAATACAAAGTTGGTGTCCTACTTAAAGTGTTGATCAATCCTAAACCAACCACTAAAACTTTACACTAGACCCAAATCAACAACTAATACCACAACCAATTGCTTTCTGTGAGATGTTCGTGTAGGCAGATAAGCAGTGTCGTGAGCGGCGTTTCGCGCGCCTCCGGTGGCTGCGGGAAACGACAGATCTAGGGTAAACTGTAATTAACGAGCGGAGGAGGGAAAAGAAAAGGTCTCGAGTTGTTCAATTCAAATAAAAAAATCGTATACCGATGCCTAACACTATCTAATAACTAAGTTGAATGGTTTTGACAGCGAAATGAAATCCCGAAACAATCTGTGAGTACGGTCTCTAAAGATTTACCGCCATAACAACATGACAGGTTCTAAAAAGTGGGGGAAATGTAGCCGTCAAAATTTGGTTTTGTTTTTTTCCATTTATCAAGACGGATGCCGTGGAGTCGTGTCTTGAATCTTCATGGCTTCCCGTTTGCCGCGATGTATTTTTATTATGATAAGTTGTAATACCTGTATTAAATCATATGGTATATTAATGTAGATGGCATGAATGGTTCTAGCTTTTCTACTATTTAAGGTGACAATATATCTTTTACTGTTTTAGATTGAAATCATTAAGTATGTTTGGATTTGATTTGGAGAGTAAGGTTTACATCACATAGAGGGGAGAGAAAGAGAAATGGAAAGTACTGGGAGAGGACAGCAACTAGTAGGATATACTTCATTATTCAAGTTAAAAACGAAAATTCTTCCTTATTTTGTTCATCCTTTGGACATGTAGGATGATTATGCAATATTTTAGAGAAATGGTATCTCACTGTTTCTCTCTCTCCCCCCCCCCCCTTCTCTTTCTCTCTCTCTCTCTTCTCTCTCTCTCCCTCTCCCTCTCCTCTCTCTCACCCTCTCTCTCATGCGCGCACACACACACACACATATATATATATATATATATAACGTGTGAGGATTTTGTTTTAATACTAATGCATCGGCAACTCTCGTGGGTAAAATTACGTAATGTGAAAAATTAATTGAATTGAATGAAAGAAATAATTTGCATAGTGAACTTCATTGTAGGTGTAGCTGAATACCACTTAACCCGCCTCCGTGGTTTAGTGGTTAAGACGTTAGGCGTACAGTGCCAAAGACCCAGGTTCGACTCCCGGCGGAGACAGTTTTTGCAACCCCTGAAGTTGTTTCCACAAAAAGGAAGTCAATAAGGAGGAACAATGAATTTAGCTACGCAAAGTATTTCTCTCATTCAATTTATATATATATATATCTTCTATCTTTCCATATCTGTCTTTCCTTCTCACTCTCTCTTTCTCTCTCTCTCTCTCTCTCTCTCTCTCTTCAGGTTTCGTTTGATCAACAATGCTCCATTTATCCCCTCTTTTTAACAATGAATTCTACACGAACAAAATTATGAAATTTCAATAAAGGTAATTTACATTTAGACACAATTCCTCAAAACAAATGTGTTGTTCTATCCTTTGAAAGGTTGGTACCATCTTACATCTATATTTCAAGACTGTCTGTATTTTTTGAAAAGTAAACTGTAAATAGATAGATATCTAGCTTAATGTTAATGGAAGACAAGATCAAGCCAACTCGTGACTTCCATTATAACGGCAATGACTTTTTATATACTCTGTACCTCTGAAAGGGCAAACAATCTGTTTACAAAAGGGATATATTTATACAATCCATGAAGGTGCGACATTATCCATTCGAATCTAATACCTAAATGTCATGAAAGCATTCCTTTTCCCCATAATTTACCCTAGTGACTGATTCTTTTTCTTTCATTTTTTAAACATATATTCTTTGTATTTATTGATTATAGTCCGTTTCATCCATTCAGGTAGTGAATCAATTCATTCATTCCAATACGCTCTCTGATTATTGATTCTGAATAGACGCAATGATCTGTTAATAATTATTTTGCTGAGTGGCATTGTTATCCATTGGGAAACAAACTGCTTCAATTATGATTTAGAGTCAAATAACTCTCGAAAGAGGTAAATGAATATGTTATTGCTTACTGTGAAACAAATTTGTTTTATGAAAATGTTGATTCCACCTTCCAGAAACAGGTGGAATTGCATTTGAGCGCATAATTCAATAATCTATACAACTGCCCAACGTGGCGCGAAACTAATGCCGTAAAGCCGAACATTAGTGAGTTCAACATCAAATTTATCAAAGTGCACCGCCGTGATTCTAAAATACCATCTAATCGGTAATATGACATGGTGCGCTAGACAGCTGCTGTCCTAAAGCTATTTGGCTATCTATTCCAAGGGATATTAATTTCACACGACGTGATGCAAATGTTTTGATATAAATGATGACAAAGTTTTCATGGGTGTTGAATTGTTTTGATGGATGAAATGATGATGATGATGTCTGTATTTCGAGGAAAAACATGTATGACAAATGAGCAGCTCGTTACAAGTGATGCATTGTTGTTATGGACTTGATGATTTCGACGCTGAACCAATAAATCTTTCTGGTTTTCCAATGAATCATTTGTATTAAATTTATATTATATAGGCCATTGTTAAAGTGGTCCCCACTTCTTCCTTCTTTTTAATGCACCCTATATCTTCTCTTTCTTTGTACCATTTTTTGTTAACACTTGTACCTTTTCATGGTTACCAATAATTGAATTGAATTGAATTGAATTGAAATGATATATTAATATTTATTAACATTTCTTCGCAGCCCAAAGGCTGAATTGTGAAATCTTTTACAAACAATTTACAGTGATAAAATACAGGATACAGAATATATACAATACATCATAAATATACAAATGACCTTATAAGAAAAAAATGATACATTGGATACAAATTCATAACAACCTATCATTTCTAAAGCCATGACTTCCACTATGTCTCATAAAACTACACCATTAACAAGTATGCAGTACAAAAGTATGACACTTATCAAAATAGTACTACACTACTGCAATTACTCTTATCATAAATACTACTGCGACGACGACATTTACTGTTACTTCCATTATTACTAATAATGCTGATACTGGATATAACGTCAATAGTAAATACGATGTTTTTATACTACCATAACTAACGTTGATACAAAACCTTAATCATAATCATCGTTGTCATGATAGTGACGTATAGGTGCATGCTACAAGGAGCCTCCTAAAAATACAGTTAACCCTCTGGATCCCTCCCCTCCCTGTCCATCATGATAGCCACCGTTTTGTGTTCAATGGAGCGTAAAGTATGACGTACCCGAGATCGGAAGCGACAATGCACACGCTACGATGGTCGTGAATACACCAGTTTCCTTTCAAAATACGATATTTAATATCCTGTTGCCAATTTGGAGCATGAGACCAATAAGGAAGATGCCGATCCACTTTCCAATCTTACACCGCGCGGAAAACGAAACACGACGTTTTCACAAACAATACAGGCGGCTCCCTAAGATATATTATCAAGTTGACGATGGACATGATGGCTGTTCTAGATTGAAAGAGCATGGGTGTTTAAAAGAGTTCTGGGGTAATGGCATAGAAAACTAATTATTCTACAATAGAATTATGCCTAAATGGAAAGTATTTTGTAACACTTGCATACATAATTTCTAAATAAATAAGTGATTGAATTTTAGATATATAGCACTAAGAAAATACATGTATAACCCTGTTGGGGCTGGTCTGCTGTCTGAAGGCCTAACGCATCTCGTTTAGTCAAGTTCTTTCAACGACGATCTTGAGAAGATAATCAAACGATCTTAATTTGCAGACAATCTGACCTCAATCAGATTTCTTACAATGTTTGTTGTCGTTGTGTCATTTCTATCATTCATTTTCACTTCATTATCATTTTCACTTGATCTGTCCAAAAAATTATGGTTTGTTTCAAGTTTAAGTCCCACCATTCGAAATTTTACCACGTAGACGAACTCATTTGTCCACGCAACAATCTATAATCTAATATTGTACAATATCACTTTTCTTTTCATTTTCTTTTTAAAATAGTTTTTGGTGAGGTTACTTTTCTTCCTCATGTATTGCTATTGGGGGTAGGTGTGAGCGTGTGTTGTAACGATGGAATACACTTGCTTTGCAACCAAAATGTCAACTAGATCCCTAAATTTGTCAGACTGGTTGATTCGTAAAAACCATTTTCGGTCAGTTTTGGGGAATACACTATCCCTTAAAACCAGTCTTTCAAAGATACAACCATGACGGCGAAACGATAAAATCATGATACATGAGTAACTGGTGCCTGTCATACGTGAGGTATATTGTTTGAGATTAATGGGCGCCCAATAGGCAATGATAGAATGTCCGACAATTCAAACCAATCTATCCTAGGCTACTAAAGCATGACCTTACGATCCAGATAGACTATTGTTGCTTTTTATATACACAATACTGTTAGCATTCAGCGAAAAGAGTCCAAATCTAGGCATTTCTTTACAGCGTGGCCTGCAATTCTGATAGAAAGTGAATGATATATCCGGTCACGCAGGTGCACCGGTTATTATGCCATCGATTTTTGATTATATCTTTTGCTAAATGATCAATGATAGACATGTCAGATCATTAAATTCCGAACAACTGCACACCAGTGGAAATAGGAAACATTCACTTTATCTTATTTCTTTGATATTGAAGCTTTTGTGAAGATCAAAAGGTTAATGGGAATCCATTAAATGATATAAAATGCGAAAGAAAATATGTTTTCATCTTCTCTACGAAATTGGTTGATCCCTCGTTAATTGCAATTTTAAAAAGAAAATTTCATTGATAAGCTGCATTTACTGTATAAAAACACTGGAGAGCAGATGTTCTCATGCTCCATAACGTATGCTTATAAAAGGTAGTGTGAATACATTTAGATGATCACTTTGATCATTATAAACAGTTTTGGTAATTTTATGATATATTTGACACCAAGCCTTGACGGAATGATGCATTTCAGTCTCCATGCAATCCCTACCTCCATTTTTCTTACGGTCTTTCCCTCCCTCCCTCTCCCCCCCTCTCTCTCTCTCTCTCTCTCTCTCTCTCTCTCTCTATATATATATATATATATATCATACCTCTGTAGCTTTCCTTTTTCTTTCTCTGTCTCTCTCCGAGGGGAGGGGGGGGGGACATGTCTCATTGAGACCTTTACGTCATCCGCGTAAATCACTTTCTGAAAAGCATCCTAAACGGGGATTGCAGTAGGAGTAGCTTTGATACCCTAAACAGGGAAACCCGTCTAACACCTCGGATTTTTATACCCTTAACGGCGATTTTATATCTTGCCTGGTATTTTACATCCTATTTGAGGATTTCATCATCATAGACCTTCTTTTTTTTTAGCCAAAAAGGAACCGTAAGAGAAATTTAACCTAATCTGGAACACATTACCGAACCATATTGTTCATCTCTTTTCCTTCTTCCTCTTCTTCCCGCCAATAAACCATTACTACTACTACTACTACTACTCCTACTACTACTACTACTACTACTACTCCTCCTCCTACTACTACTACTACTACTACTACTACTACTACTACTACTACTACTGCTACTAAGTTTCTCGCATTTTCTCATTTAAGAATCAGAAGAGAAAGTTGATGGAATTGAATGAAATGAGTCAGTAGCCAAGATGTGTATTAGACACTGAACAATGTCATGTTCCGCGTGACTGCATGAGCAATATGATCGAAAATTGTTGGGCTGCTCGTTCATTCTACAAATATTGATTTTCTCACCACTTAGCCTTATTGTCATCTGAAAAATGACGATGGTTCCGATATACCGTGTGCTCTGGCGAGGAGGAATATCATCAGTTATTACAGAGTTATGAATTATCATGTCAATACCGTTCGTCTTTCTGCATAAATACAGTCGGCACGTGCACTAGTCCTATTTTAATTGTCGTTGTGATGATCTCTAGATCTCCCAGATCCTCATTGTCACCCCCCCCCACACCCCCCCCCCACCCACACCCATTCTTGTCTCCTTCTAAATGTACGAAGGTCAAGAAGGATACAAGAACTTGGGGTGGCACAAAGAGTACTGTTCGTCTTTCTGCATAAGTGAAGTATGCATGTGCCCCAGTCATCTTTTATTTTTCTGGGGGGGGGTGATTGTCTGAAGATCTCCCCGGTCCTCTTTGTGACAACCCCACCACCTCCATCCTTGTCTCCTTCTTAATGCATTAATGACTATAAATTCTTATCAAATGACCGACAATGCAATCAAAATATCACTAATAGGCATATTGATGATTTACTTCAAGATCAGAAACCAATGCTTCTTACAGGCCTGACATTGAGGCTACTAACCTTCTACATCAAGGGCACAGTTTAATAGGTCTATTTGGGCGACAAAATAACATCACAGGCTTATTACATAATTATCTCATGTACACGTTTTAGTATCAGCTGTCTACTAATTGGCGGGTTATATCTGAGGTTTCGGCGTCTTTTATCGAGCATCAAAGCCTATTTAAGTTTAATACAGTACAGGTCGTAGCTCGCAAAGTAGGTTAATTACTGCGTGTTATTATTATTATTTTTTTTTTTTACAAATAATGTCGGATTCTCATGATGTCTACACGTTTATCGCATCTAAATTCCTCGGATAGAGAGTGCCCCTTTTCATAGTCTTTATATTATTAAATGACTCAATTATCAACGGATAATTCTGTATATTAAAGATTATGTGTTCTTGTTTCCAAAATAATATTAATAGCTACTTTCCAAATCAATCAAAAGTGGGTCTCAGTAAGTTCGATCAAAGATATCTGACTCACCAGTACTATAGATAACTTCACTGACATTGTTCAACAATATTTTGTTGCTTTTTTTTTAAATACAAAGCATAAGTATAAAGTCCATTAACAATCATTGTGTTGATACTGCTTCCACAATATACATAATATACTGAAACTGAAATTGCTTCAGTAACCACCAATAACTTTTTGTGTCAAACGACTAAATATTTTAAAGCCAAATTTAAATGTTTACGGTACTTTTTCTTTCATTCTGCATTATGTACTATCCAGTTATTTCCGTGCACATTTTCAATCTTCATCCAAAATAAGCCATCAATATTAAGGTCCCGTCCTTTATGAATAATATACATCTCAATTTATTTATCTCAAGGTTCTGCGATAAATTAAAACAGTCATACGACGCAGCGTGTGACCGGCATATGATTATAAGCAATACATGATTAATCAGCAGAAAAAAATGGAGACCTTGTTGACAGAAATAGATTATCATTATAATATGTTGTCGCTCTTTCTGTTTCCACAATAATAAGATGTACTAAAAACATGCGATTGCTGATATTCATCATGTTTCCATAGCAACTTATTAACGGCTAACATATTTCACAAGGTTAGTATTCACAGCGTTGCCCTGAGCATTTGTTTGTGACCTTGAGGAAATTTCCATAGTTTAATGTTCGGCTCAGAAATAAACATATATAAGTATTACATTTTTTTTTATTTATTTTTTTTTATGAATGGAAGTGAAATCATGGTCTTTTGTTCCCGATTATGTTTTGTTGGTACAAATGGCAATTACCTTGCAGATCTTTGTCTTTAATTATCATTTTCCCCTTCTTTTTCATTTCCGCAAGTTTTACATGAAATTACGAGTGTTCTTGGCATTACCAGTGCAATTTAATATAGAGTACAATAACAAAGACGAATAAAAGGAAATGCATGTAAATATGAAAAATAAATTTGGAAGGAAATCTTCCACCCACCTGCAAAGTTTATGATTGTGGTATTCTCTCAACATTTTGAAGTGAAGCTTACTGATCGTTTGATGACAATCATGATGAAGCTAGTTCGTAATTACAATTTTTGTTGGTGCAGATATATAGGTCATTTGTACCGAGTACAATGGACTTCTATATGCTTTCATAGTATGCGCGCCATGATACGCGCACCAGTATGATTTTACGTGTTTAAACAATAGCACATCCACCAAAACAGTTGCATGGGCGCGTACAAATCGGGGTCATTTCAGGGTCTTTTGTATCCCGTACTAATTACGAACTGACTTATTAGGTACACTATCATTGTCAACAAAAGACCAATTAACGTTTTGAGTGAATTGTTTATACAAGTTTTTATAATAATAATAATGATATACCATATTTGTATAGCGCATATCACAATATGTCCCTATGCGCTGTAAGAAAGAGGAAAAAGGAAAAGTGGATAGAGAATCTTGAGAAGAGTGAGGTATGCTCAACATACATGTACTTCATCTAGTTACCAGTTAACACTGGAAGTTATTTCTAAAAAGAAATGTTTTAAGACGTGCATTAAAGTTGTCAACGGTGTCACAATTTTTGATATTTTTTGGCAATTTGTTCCAAAGTTCTGCTGATGCAACCTGAAAAGAGCGTGACCCATGAAATATAGGCTTAGAAAGGGAACGCAAGGGGACCATGCCATTCCCTTGTTCATCCGTTAAACAAAAAAGTGGGAAGGGGTCAACCAGGCCAGGGAACATAGACAGCGTCAAGACCTTAAAGGCATATGGTAGGCAGTTTTCATGTGCAGTAGGCCATAATTTGCTGACACCAGACTTGGTGGAAAGTACTGTCAGTCTGGGTCACAGCGAACACTGCTGTCCAGCAAAGAAATCCCCCCTGGGCCCTTTTGCATAAAAAGTTGCGTTTAATCGCATCTCGAAAAATCAAACGCAAGTCCCAAATACGCGATCCTGATTGGTTGAAAATCAAGTTGCGTTTAATCTTTTGAGTTGCAATTAAACGCAACTTTTTTATGCAAGAGGGCCCTGGTCTCTCAAAGAGTCTTCTGGTGAGAGAATGAATTTACTATATGGAACGATGGGTGGAAAATGCAGAGCATTACATAAGCCTGTTGGTCATTAAACTATAGTCCACTTTGTGTGATTAACAACAGCAGTTATTGGGTCAACCCCCCCCCCCCCCAATGAGAACCCAAGATTATGTAACTACTTTAACCCTACCGCTTACCCTACCTGAGATGCATGTTTGGATAAAAAACAAATTGTATGTCACCCCCCCCCCCCCCCCCCCCCCTGTTCAACAAGTTTGGCTAAGCCAGTGACTTTAGAAGTTTCATGCGAAGGTATTTAATGCACGATTGACCTATCAAGAATTCGTTAACCTTTTCTGGTTCCTGACATTTTACTGTCATTATCTTTTGGAAGGGGAAGGACGTATGTAATATTTCCTCCGGCCTCTCTCCTCTCCCAAGTGGTCCATACAAATACGAGGGCTAAGCTTATCAATAAAATATCGTATTTATAAGAGGTTGATCTTTGAGGACCCTCTAAAATATCCTGCAAACTGTAAAAGTCTTTAAAGTCTTGGGTCACGCTGAATCAAAAGTTTTAGAGAGTGCACATAGACTATAGACAGATATTTCCACTTTACCATGCCGTCCGTTTCTTTGTAATTTTCAGCAACTTATCTTTTTCTCTGTATGTCTGTGTCTATGTCCTTTTGTGTCTTTATTCCCCCCCCCCCCTTTTTTTTGTTTGTTTGTTTGAGGGGGCAGTATTTTTAAAACGCAGTTTGCATAGTCTTTTACTTTTAACGGTTAGATAACAAAAGTTATTTCCCGTCCAATTAGTCAGTTTTAATTACAGTTTGCGCATGTGCAGATAAAGGTCATTTGTACGGCATACAATTGACCTTATAGCTGTCATTTCGTCCGCACTATGATGCGCGCACCAGTGTGATTCAGCATGTTAAACAAGTAACGCGTCCTCCAAAACTAATGCTCCTGCGCGTACAAATTGGGGTCATTTCAGTGTCATTTGTACCTTGAACAACTGATTAAGAACTGGAGTATTTCGAGGCAAAAGCCTTATCTCTAAAACAATGACATTGAATGTGGATGGCAAAAATAGGTGGGGAGATCTTTATTACGAATGAGTACGTACTGTTATAAACTGAAGACGACGAAAAAACGACACATACACCAAAATATGTCTGCAATCCTAGAAATCGTAATTAGACCGTTCAATAATATTCTGCCAAAAATAGAAAAGGGGAATCCTACTGTAAAATATGTGCTCGAAGCGGTCATTGATGAGGAATATCATCCTTACCCATCTTTTCTCTTTCGCTCAATAAAGAACTCCCCCATCCTCTTATGCCCCAATTCATAATAATTGGCTTATCCATGTACGTAGCTAGCCTAGCCTCTTTATACATACCCTTCTCACGATGACTTGATTTAAAACTGGCATCATCTGTCGTTTATTACCTCGTTAATTATTCAAAACTCCCAAGCGGCTATATTCAGAGGCTGTTTTGCGATGTAGATGAGTATGTATGATTTACACGCGTAATATACCACGGGAGTGCAAGGGGACGCATAATGCCCTTCCGATTATTACATCGCATTAAAATGGGAATAAAATGATGAGTTCTTGGTAAAATGGTGCCTTAACGAAAATGGGAGATTATTTTGTTGCGAGCGAAGAACGTGAACTTAGAAAAAGCTCCAATAAAGTAACATTGCCCTTTCCCCCTTTATTTTTAGCTCGTTAACAGTTGGGCCATGGTCCCTTACACCTATAGCTGAAATCATCTCTAAGTACACTGAAATAAAACTCCTGGTAAAATTTTAACACAAAAAGTTTCAAACTTTACCAGAGTTCCGGGTTGACAGGTAGCCAACGCAAATCTGCTCATTTTTTCCCCGTTGCCTGTTTATTTCAAATGTTTCTTCTCTAATCAAATTACCGAATTCCTGGCGTGAACTAATGCGATTATAATAATAATGTATACGGAAAATTGTTAAACGGGCGTTTTCTGTGTGAATATGTTCAATAATGCATACCATATACATGATATAGAAAGCTTGATTAGAATTTAGCTTAACTGGTAATGCCGTCTTGTTCTCAATTGCTAATTATGTGGTTTCAATTAAGGATTAAGTGCATGCACCCTGTCTCTGAATGGGTTGCATACTTTATCATCATCCGTGCTAATTCATGTAATCATCACTACTCGATTGGTTAATTGATAACGTCACCCAGAATGTCGTTTGTCTTTCGAATTTCAAAGAACCAATAATATGCATGTTGTTTATGTGTGTACAGTGGCGTACCCAACACAAGCTTTCTACTTAGTTTACACCTTCTCTGTATTATTATACTCTTAAATTGTGATTATTTTACTCTGTATTATCTTATTTGAATATAGAGTAAAATCTTATTTGAATATATTTGCAAAATATGAAAAAAAGAAAGTTACTGGGAATAAACTCCAAATACAATTCAGTTTCCTGATGATAACTTCATAATCAAAGATCGAAAATGTATGAACTTATTATGATTATAAAAGCCCGTTCGTTATTAGCACATGGTACAAATGACCCCTAATGACCCCAATTTTTACGTGCACGAAAATTTGTTTTGGTGGACGCGCTGTCTTTTAACATGTAAAATCATACTCATGCGCGCATCGTGGCGAGCACACTATCAAAGAGTATAAAGGTCAATTATCGTACTTGGAACAAGTGACCTTTATCTGCACATGCGCAAAAGGCAATTATGAACTGCCATATTGGGGCGTTCTGCCTTATTCATCACAATCATCTGTTGAAATAATGGCTTACAATTACTATTTTTTTGTGTTATCATTCTATCAGTCATCTGTTTATTCCATTTTATTTTATTTCATTTTTTATTTTTTACTTTTATGATGAGTTTAATACTCACCTCTTAAAGCGCACTGCAATACCAGTCCCTTAACCCGTTGACTACTGTATTCTCTCATCCCTATAGGTATGATACAGGGAACACCTAGGGAGCGTTTCATCAAGTGTTTTGTCAGTGATTTTTACCGACAAATGTTATAAGCTACTGAAATCCTTGCATCTGATTGGCTGAGAGCAAATTTGGCGGTAAAAATCACTGATAAAACACTTGATGAAACGCTCCCCTGGATCCCGTTGGCAATGGGTTAAATGACGAGTCATTCATTCGCTCCCAGTCCTCAAAATCATCAGCTATGATTTATTATTGAAATCACTTTGGCGGTTTATTGATGGATAATTGTCATTGAACGTGGCATGGTCTACCGATCTAAAAGGTCATATGTCACACTCAATCAACCATTTCAGATAATGTCTTCCACCCTTTTGTCTACCTAACTCTCTCTTTTGATGAAAGGATATTAATATATTTGCTTCTTTTTTAAATGTATATCTTTCTATCTCGTTCGCTCTCTCTCTCTCTCTCTCTCTCTCTCTCTCTCTCTTTCTCTCTCTCCTTAACCGTCATGATTTTATATTACTTGATTTATTCTCTCCGACCTTATTTTTTCTTGGAGAACAACTCTTTCTCTCATTCCACACTTATCTCACCCCCACCCCTCTTCCCCTAAAGGGCCAATCACTTATCGCTGAGAACAACAACGATAATGTTTAACTTTTAAAAGTATCTAAATTTGTACAGAAGGCATTGGATTCGATGAAATCCTCCCTGAAGGCTCAATAGCATAAATCTTTGAACAACGTAACACTATATGCAATACCTTTTATACATATACCCATTTTATACTTATAAATATCGCTATCGTTATCGGAGGCATGTGACCGACCCCCTAAGCTGACGACCTGAACGTAATTTGTAGTCGGTTAAGATCAATCTCCGCATAGCGGTAGCGGGAACAACCAGGGGAGCGGAAAGCAGTCACGGAGTCAAACCATTCACCGGGGTAGCCGAGTTGAAAACATTTGTATAATGAGATATGTGACAAATTTAGCAGCCATTATCAGATCGAACAAAAGAGTGAGAGAAAAGAGAAAGAGAGAGAAAAAGACAGACAGAGATAACAAAAAGACGGTGACAGGCCTGGGATGCAAAAATGGAAGGTGAAACGTCTACAAAATCCCGAATACTAATGTGTGCATTAAAGGTACACGTGGATAGTTGGGATATTTGGGAAGGTTATAACAAACATGATAGAGAAACTACATCAAATTAGATATTGATTTTTATGTTTCAGAATAAAGATAAAATAAAACAATAGCTTTTTTGTGGTCCAGAGCAGTAGATCTACATCTGGATGTACTCTTACTCTTACGAGAGCAAGTGTGAGTTCTTGTGTCAGCGTTTATTTGCCCTCTTCATATTATTTCTTGATTCTTTTTCTCCTCCCCACCCCCCCCCCCCCTTATTTTGTAGGGATATGAGATCATAAGCGTATCACCAATTTCACAAAATTTGATCTTTACAAAATTCATTATGACCCTAACCCGGGGAAACACTTCCGAACGCAGTTGTACTATAGGTGCAAAGGGCATTTTCTCAGTTCCGCGTATTTCCTTTAACGTCACCTCCGCGCGATCGAAGCTAAGTGTATGGCCTCCTACAATTACTTGCCTGACCGGGTAAGGCCTGCCGATTACTCAAAACTATCGACGTGTAGTGTGTGTTTCAGGAGCAGACAGTCGTAGAAACCACTAAGTAGCAAAAATGTCATGTTTGTGTCTTTGAAATTTACATTTACCTTTTTAACCTTTTTCTTGCTATGTATTTTGTTTCAGCCCACTGACATTCACCTCTCAAATTTAATTTGTAAGTTGCTAAACAGCAAAAGGGAAATTGGTACATGCATTCCTCTCTATTTAAGAATTCAAATTTATTGTGATCTATTTATTTACCCATCATTAGACATGTTATTCAACATGTTCAAGAGAGAAGTTAATTTGTCAAAATCTTACTACCTTTTCATCATGAACACAAATGTGCAGTTATTGTTATGCTTGTAATTCGAAATAAAGACATATATATTTCGAGAAGAGCTTTTCTATTAAACAGACTTTTTGCCCTACTCTCCCAGGGCTCGCGTTTCGTTTTCACGCTTCTCCATGAAGAAGAATCGTATGATAAATGCAGTTTTTGATATCGCCTCCTACTACTTTCTGCCGCGGAATAACCCAAACGCAATTTTTACACCAATTTCTAACAGCGATTGCAGAGGTTATTGTTCAAGGGATGTCAGAGCGCAAAAATCTCCGATCGCATCTTCAACCTGCATTTCTATACGGGTCAAGAAGCACATATATATATATATATATATATATATATATATATATATATATATATATATATATATATACACACACACACATAACTGTATTGGGACAAAAGAAATGCAATAGCATTGAAAGGTATATCTGACATAATATTAGGCAATATTTTGTTACACCATAGTTTAGCAATTTTATTACAAAACTGTGTATCGCTCTCTAGTGCCAGAGATGTTATGTGGACACTTTCCGTTATGCCAATAAGCAATGTTTATCATAATCATCATCATAATCATTGATCAAATACACAACGGACGAAGAAGGATCCCCTTTAGGAACGACGCTAAATGGAATCGGATCAAATTACAAAGGAGAACTTGTATTGGATGCCGACATTTTGTCCCCCGTGTAACACCCCCTTCTTCTAAATTCACCTTTCACGTCTTCTTCAATATTTATTCTAAAAATTGATGTAGGTTTATGTACCAAACAAAAGCACCATATTGCAAGGAGGAACCAAGGGCAGAAGAAAGAGGGGCAGACCGACTTAGACCTGGATTGATAACATAAAGTAGTGTACAGAAATGTTTTTTGAGCAGCTAACTAAAACAGCTGAAGTTTTGGAGAACCTGTGTCTCAAGATCCATCACATCGTCGACCCAACGGCCTCCAAGTTATGGGACATAATAGATAGATAGATATAATTTTGCGAAACATAGTGAACCTTAATTCTAAAGTGAAACAATTTCAATTCAATTTCAATTTAGTTTATTTGATTTATTCACAGAACTTACATCAGCCACAGGTTGTTTTACAGAAAGACCGTGATACAATGATATCTTATTTCATTTTTTTTTAAATGTATATTCATATAAATATCACTTACCTTTAATACATTGTTTAGCTTGAAAGTTGCAAAGCACTGATATTTTAATACATGTGATTTTGAAATGAATCTCAATGATTGATAAGTTCATATCTTAAGTGGATGGCAAATGAACATACAAAAAATATCACTTTTTGATATTGCCACGTTCGGTGATTATTTATTTTCCTCGGTAATGGATTAAGGTCATTAATGGACATTAAAATCCCTTAACAAAAGGCGCAGACCCATCGATTTCTTTCGACCCGAGACTACTTTACTACTTGACCACTGCTCTACCACTGAGACATCACTGAATATGAAATATTCTTTGAAATCGGAGTCCTGGGAACTGTATTTATTATTTTTGTGGAAATTGGAATATAGAACTGGGGCTTTAAGGGCTAGGAATGATGTTTCTGCTTATCGAACCTTAAGTCTGAATCTGGTATGAGGCGCAGGGTTTTGATTAAATCTAAAATTCTTGGCCCAATCGAAGGTGCGACGGAGATGCCAGTGGCGTGTACGCTATTATGATTGTGTTTACTTTAACGCAACACTTTGCAAAAGGGTGTGCAGGTTAATATTACCATGCCAGTGCCTCCAACTGTGACATACTGGAATTGAACAATTGTGAAATTGTAAAACCGCTCGATCGAAAAGACTCAGTTCTAATCATGAGAGAGTCAGCATGGTAAGAAAAGCGAAGTATGAAAATAATTCGAGTCTACATGTGTCAACAGTACTGTAAAGATGATTTTGAATTTATATATGTATATATATATATATATATTTGGTGCAAATATGATGTTATCTAATTTATTCTCATAGGCAATTGGTATTGTGTCGGTTAATATTCCTTGAAGCAATGCTTTGGTAATGAATTATTTAAATCTTGGGAGGTATTTCTGCGGATGTTTTTATATTGATAATTGTTGATAATAATGGAATAGGTGGAAAATAACTATCATTTTGCATTTTTCTTGGTACATCACAACTTCAGGTTGGGACAGAGTTAATCTTTAAAAGATACAGGCCCCAAGGAAAAACGGTATTTCGTTAACTGATTGGGCTACCCTGTTAAAATAAAACTTAATCAAATCAAATCAAACCAAGAAAAAGAGAAATCACTAACGCTCTTTACGAATCTGTTTTCGATTCATTCATTTTGTATTGTAGCGAAGAAGATGTTGTAAATGTTTTACAGGATCATAAATGGTTTTGAAGACGTCAATCAATTTTTATTTTTCTGAGCAGTTTTGCTCTTTACACCCCCCCCCCCCCCCCCCCCTCTTGTCTTCATAAACGATCGTGCTGAATGGGCCGCGTTTTTCAATTCCTCGGGTCTTCACATTGGAGTGGATCGGTAAACGCGGGGCCAAAGTGGAACGACCAACACTTATAAGCGGTGATCAAAGTTATGGAATAAACTCCTCGTCTGCTGCTCGTACAATTTCATTTTTCAGTGAGTACTCTGTCAAAAGCAGGTGTTTAAAAAACCTTAAACATGTTAAATGCTACTGGAATGTAGCAAAATATAAACTCAACACAGGACGAATGACGGTGCTTACTGAATTCTTTCTTAACTCCGTGGTTTGTTGGGTACACCAACATTTTTCCTTAAACTGATTAAGCATTTTTATTTGTCTTCAAATGAAAGTAATGCCAATTGAATTTAGATGTATGTATTTATTATTATATTGTCTTTCCGTGTAATATAAAATAAGAAGTGTATGCATAAATGTAGATAAATGAGAACAGTGCCACTGCAGCTCCCTTACACCTCCTGAGGTAAATCTGTTCATGTAATTGCTACATCGCTCTGCCGCCCCCAATGACAAAACTTGCTATTGTAAAGAAATAAACATTCCACTATGAGAAATAGGTTTAGTGTGATCATTAATACAGGTCACATAGAACTTCAAATCTAAGAAAGTGTAAATGTCACTGATAATGTGAGTTACGTACGTGTCCATTGTAACAATTTTGTGTCTTTTCACTCTTTTATTCATTCTCCTTCAAAAAAGCATTATGCTTTTGTTTACTCCGCCTATGCTTGAGGTCTCAAGAGAATTTTAATGCTCATACATCCGCAACTTGGACATGCTCCTCTTGGGGTATTGAACGTGGAACAGGCGGGGCAGAACGGGGCACTTACCTGGAGAGATTCCGCTCGATTCATGGTTACTTTCGGTTTGAAGAGGAGGGATAAACAGAGTGGAAGTAGAACGGAAAACATGAAGACAAGGTCGGAGAGTGCGCGATGGGCTGGATGGTTGGTGGGAGAGTGTGCGTGTGGGTGTTATAGAGAGGTGGGATAGAGTACTGCGTATGGGCGTGTTGATAGGCCTACTGAGCAGTTTTAGTTGCAAAAAGTTAGAGTTTTTTGGTGTGTGTGGGTGTGTGTGTGTGTGTGTGTGTGTGTGAGGGAGAGAGAGTGAGAGAGTAAAAAAAAAGAGGGCGGGATGTAGTGAGAGAGAGAGAGAGGGGGGGGAGGGGTGAACGAGGGATCAAAATAGTGAGAATGATAGAGAGAAAACGTTTGAAATGAGAGAAAGAGAGGTAGGCCATGGTAATAAATACTACAGAGAGAGAGAGAGAGGAGTGATACTATGATAGATAAGGATAGATGGTCCGTGAAGAAGCTAGTAATCTTGAAGGAGGAAAAAAGAAGAAGAGAGAAATCGAAATCGAGATGAAAATGGAAGAGAACTCTCAAATCACACACCAGTGACATACGACGTTATAACGAGTGAGAGTGAGAGAGGTGAATAAAGAATTGATGTGCTTCTCCTTCTAAAAGAAAAGAAATCTCCTCGCGAAATGTTCCAGTTGTTGAGCATGTTGAGATAGACACAAATACCGAGTTCTAGGTCAATGTATTGTGTACAATGCCTCCATCCATTCAATACCCTTTCATTCTGAAAACAAATATATATTACTCATACATGTCGTGAATAAAATAGATTTCTAATCCTACTCAATCCTACTCGGAAAGTTTTCGGCGGCTAATTCCCTCTTTTCAGGATTTCGTCTCTTTAGCGTAAACTCTCTGATCGCAGTCCCCGACAAAGCGGGCAAACCTTTCCATCATACAAAATGCCGTCAATGACCACCTAGGGCCCAATATCATGAAAAATGAAATGACGGAGAAGGTTTATGTGAGGGCAGAAGTACCGCTGTGTACACCTTTATGTAAATAATTTACGCGGCTTTGAAAGACACATGAGGGAGAAGAACATTCATAATGTTAAAACAACAAAAATGAAGTAGACGGACGTGATTTATTTCGTGGCATATTTCTTTTTTTTGTACAAATACCAGTGGATATTCATACGGACAATGTAGACATGGATATGGAATTCAAATAGGTATACACATCTGTGAAAACAGCTAGAGAAAGCAAATAATATAAACTTTAACGGGATTTTTTAAGTAACAGTCCATAAGATCATTTAAAAATGTATCTATGATAATCCTGCGATACCGAATTTCGGATGAGATTTAATCGGTTATATTTTTAAGGGGATAAAATCTATTTTATGAGCTAAAATTCACTCTTTTGATAACAAATAGTGCTAACAGATGCTCCGTCACGCATTTTTTAAAAAGAAAAATGATCTGCAGGTGTCCAGTACTTATGTTACTCTCCTCATACGCGGTCCCATGTGGCGTTAGAAAATTGATACGATCCTGCATGTATAAGTAAAGGTTTACGCGAGAACAAACATGCTCTGCACGGCTGAGACTAGGATGATGTTTCGTGAAAGAGCGAGGCCACGAACACCTTTAGTTATTCCCCGGAGATGGGAACGGTCACTATTCCGTTGGTGTGCCCTTTTTTTTAACACGCCGCACTATTTACAACATTCAGAAAAGATGTATACTATTGTGACTGATACTCTAACTGGCCATATGAATTGCAACATTGTAGAAACTGATGATGGGACTAATAGAAATATCTATATAGTGTCGTTTTTGTGCATAAGCATTGATTAATGGCGAATTATCGTGTAGAAAAGGGAAGGTATAGAGCTTGTAGTATTTATGTTCTAACGCCAGCAGATCACCAGACGAGCCTTTGCTCGTTTTGTCAGATCTGTTGTCTTAGGCCCAAGACAACAGAACTGACAAAACGAGCAAAGGCAAGATATCGCCATTTTGAGAGCTGGGTGTGTCGGTGATCCAAATCATGATAGGTTTCATATATGCCTCCAAATTGTTTACAGGGTTTGCATACAATCTAAGCAAAGAGGCAATGCCCATAAGTTACCGAGAAAAGGGCGCATAAGAATGACCGCACCCAGAGAAGACGGATAGTCAGATACTTTTTTCGCCATTGCCAAGACCTTTCCAATGAGGATGCGCGCCATTGTCAGAGGTCATTGATATCCAACAAAATATTAGAAATGTTTGAAAAGAAAGGTTATGAAAGTGAATTCCAGTATGTTCATCACAAGAAACTGCCTATTAATTGGAGAATAGTGGAACAGAGATTTATCAAAACCTCTTTGCCATACAACCCTAATACTGTCCCACTCCTTATTTTCTTTTCTTTTTGTGTATGTTGCGATACTAATGGCTATATAGTGAGAGTACGCTAGCTGAAATTGTGATCATTTGCCCTCTGATAACAGAAAATATGAAATAATATGTTTTACAAATACTTTTCATTAAGTCCAGATTATTTTTCACGTTTCTTTAAGAGCCGATCTCGAATCACAATCAGGTTAAGGAGGACTAATGGAATTTATATCTCTCTCTGTATGCATGGTATCTTGGGGATTCTGTGCCGTTATCTGTGTTATAATATGTTCAAAATACTTTATTCAAATTTTGATCCTTTAACGACATATTGCTCGTTTAAAATTATTATGACAGAAGAGGAAAGTGACCAATGTCATTAATGTGTATACTCTAATACTTTGTCTAGATCATGTTTCGAAGACTTACTTACCACCCTCTATTGTATATTTTTAAAAATCAGAACACTTGAAACAACGGCAAAAGAACAGAAAATTAAAGCAAGTACATTTGATCAGAAACAGAATCAGATTAAAAACAATATTCAAAGGTAAATATCTATCGTGAGAAGGTATCAAAGATAATCGCGCTGAATCTTATTAAAAGGTTCATTGCGATACGCGCGAGATCGTAACCATGCCCGGGAATACGATCGTTATTTTCAGGTGACAGCGATCTGCCGCTTAGTCCCTAATCCCTCGTGCTTCTTGTAATATTGATAACTTGACATCATGAATAATTTAGAATGGAAGTGGAAAGAGGAGGAAGTTTCTTGTGACAACTTACGGTGAAGAGCTTACCATACGTGAAAGGTCGACAGTAGGTATAGGACATATTTGAGGGACGTAGTCACAGCATACAGTGTGGGAGGCCTTTATCATTGTAATCTTAATAATTTGCATAATCATTCTTTCAGCTTCTTCATACTTTGTTTTTTCTTCTTTTTTTTCGTATTCATTTGTTTATTTTTGTTCTCCCTTAGTTAACTTTTCGTTATCTGAAAACAACTCAAAATTCCACTTATCTTTTCTTTAACTTCTCTTTATTTTACTTTACTTTTACGCGTCTTGTCGATAGAAAAAAGTGTAAAACAGATTTTATTCTCTGGCAACTCTGCTTATTGTTGGGGAATGTTTAGTTAGCTAGTTGGTGGATAGATACCTGGTACCTGGTACTCATTAAATGCAACTATGCTATTATGAGCGCTGCCTTGCTTTATTCTTTTCTTACGCTTCTTTTTATGATGCTGCTTCTGTGTATTCATGCATTATCCTCTCTTTTTTTTTTCTTTTCTTTTTTTTGGTCAAAATTTGTACTATGGATATCTATTTAATCCTTTTACAAAAAACATGGTCACTGTTTTCGTGTTTGAATTTTTGTACCATTATTGTATCATGTCGAAAAATTGTTTTGCCCTCTGCAGGGTTACATATCTTTTACTATCAGATGACATATCAAAAGCACTTCTCGCAACCAGCAAACCCGTCCCTCATGCTCAATTATTCACGCTGCCTACGCCGAGAGAATATCTTTCTAAGGTTACAAAGTGGAATCAAGATGGAAATTGTTCACATATCAGCAGCTAAGGATCGTACCTGATGGGGAAATTGAAAAAAGATTCGTGACATGAGCACGCTCACACGCTCGCGATCCATGGCGCTTTATTGAATTATGTAATTATTAGCAATCTCGGAGGTAATTGGTTTCCTTTCCTCGTCCATATTACGCGGCTATTGAGAGCCCTAAAGTCGCCACGTGGTGTGAACATAGAATGGGTTAATGCATAATGCAGTCTCAGGGGTTACCCTCGATATATCACAAAGCTTATTTTTATCCTCTCTTAATTGTGTTTTATCGAATTACCCGGTGTGATCTAATCAAAGCGTGTAAATTGTATTCCAATTGTCAGTCTTGATGTCATATGACATCAATGTCATTTGTGTGATATGCATAATTTACATTGCTTTTGTCAGTGTTGATAAAGATGCTTAGTCTTGAGATGTTGAAAATAATTATGGAATGTTTCATTCTCAGAAAAAAGACAGGTAACATTTTTCTAATAATCAACCTTACGACGGCAATATGTCCTTATATTCGTATATGGCTGGGTGTATCATATCGTAGTCGAGTGATTTAAACACTTACAAGATGCGAAGGTCGTGGGTTCCATCTTGTCAAGCCTTAAGCAAGGCATTTTATCTCATACTGCTTCTTTTACCCAGGTGGTATAGGGGGTAGAAGATATAGGATGATAGTGTCATTGTGATTTGATCAGCATTGTGCGCAAAGTGTCGCCTGGCTGGAATGCTCCCCAGGGAGTGGAGAAGGTGCATACATTGTGTGCGGACAAGTATTCAATCCGATGACCGGGGAAAAGATATATCTGTTAAGTGCTAAGAGACACCATGGATGCATTCATGGCTATATAAATGCAAAATATTATTATTGTTATTAACATCATTGTTAGATATTTTTCATTGTTATTAACATCACTATACTCAATAAACCGTACAAATATCCAAAACTTTGTGTACACGATAAATACTAAGAGAGTAAATTAGTGGAATAGTAGCGGTGCAGATTATAATTATGAATGGCTTACATACCAAACTAGACGTCAATATAAGAAAAATCAATTATTACACAACATGTTATAGGTCAAGCATCACGACTGAAATTTAAAAAAATATGTATTCATTCTCATCTGGACAAGCAGAACATTTTCCTGATTTAACTGGGCTGACGAAACACGTTGGAATACCAAAAAACAACTTCGGTATACCAATGCCCTCATATCGAGATCCTAAAACAAGTCATTCTAAATGACGTATAAACCTTTGTATTCGATCATTTGAATGTTTAGTACGTTCGATCTGCACATACCCAACTCCGAGTGGCGCCATGTTACGAGCAAATGCATTCAATTCCTCGATTCATGCTTGCGAATCACTGAGCGGCCGCCACATTTAAAGAGAAGGTTCGGTTCTGATAAAGATGAGCTTCTCATTCTTTTTAAAGTCAGTTTGGAGAAATAAGCCTATCATAAAGGAAATGTCCCCTAAAAAGAAATGCTCTTCAAATGTCCTCATATTCGAAATGTGACGCAAAATAGCTGAAAAAGGTTTGACTAAACTTTCGTGCCACAGTGTGTATTGCTCTTTGCCCATTTCTGAGTGCAGCGCATGTGACGTTTTATTAGCAATATTGACAAAATTGAGTCAATTTTTTGGTTTTATCATTATGTTTATTCCAAAAAAATCAAAATATACACCAATTCATTCATGA
This sequence comes from Heliocidaris tuberculata, assembly GCA_025618425.1. Taxonomy (NCBI): domain Eukaryota; kingdom Metazoa; phylum Echinodermata; class Echinoidea; order Camarodonta; family Echinometridae; genus Heliocidaris; species Heliocidaris tuberculata. Next base: position 35,116,284 of record CM046843.1, read on the forward strand.
AATATATAATCAACATTTTCCAATTGATTCCAGGCCTAAATGACCAAAAACTCAACTTAATCTTTAAGTTGTTTAACGGCTTTCTTAAGCGATAAGCACCGTTGGAAGTTGTGCGTCAAAAGCTTATCTTTGTCATTGAAGCGATCAGTTGGCCTAATCGACATTGCGATCAATTCTATTTGGCCGGAGTGCCTGAAACTTGAAATTGGAAATATCCGTTATTTGGAGAAGAAGGTAAAAGGCAAAGCAGAAATGTTGCTAGAGGGAGATGTGTTGCGTGTAACACTCACATTGTAAGGTTTATGTCGACAAATCTGTTTTGGAGAATGTGATCTTAATTCATTCTATTTTTCTCTTTTAGGAAGTTGAGTGTCATGTTTTTGAGGGGCTTGCAGTAGTATCTACATTTAACAGGACCTTTATATTAGATCATCATTATAATTTTATCTTTATTTCCCCCCTTCTTTTTCTCTGTTTGTGGTTGATTTAATTTTCAATTACCCTTAGAAGTTTTTAATCAATTCTGCGTAAATAATCTAGCTTTAAAGTAAAATTCGTTGAAGAAAATGGATTAAAATACATTTCTGTCAAATTACCCATCTCTTAACATTTTTAGGATAGAAAGGGGATTTTTTTTTTCAAACGTTCTGTCGTCTTGATCCCATGCCGATTTTTCTTCAGGATTTTCATATACATGAAATTCGGCAGCCCAATCAAGGGTAAACATGTCTCTTTAATAATGCTCCATAGGACCGCGAATAGTTTCTAAGGCAAGTGCATTTCTAATCTAGACTGAAGCGTGGTAAATGCATTAAAGATTCATTTTCAATTGCCTACAGATGCATTTGTTTTATTTCACGTTGAGTTGCAAGTTCATCCCTTACTCTTTGGTCTTCACAATATAATACTACAGGGTACGGAAAGATTATCGAAAATAAAATTTGGAATGGGCTTTTGTTCTATATTTCAAATGAAAAAACATAATCCTTTTTGCTCCTTAAAAATTCAAGTAGTTCTTACCTCGAGGTAGATAAACCCAAACATCCGCTCGGTCGCATCATTACATCATTACTACACACATAAAGATGAAACCTAGCATTCAGACTCCATTATTTCCGAAATTTTCGGCAAACTTGAGGGTGAATTTGATCTTCCATGGAGCCCCCCCCCCCCCCCCCCCATTTCCATTGCAAAATTTGGACTGATGACGCCCCTGAAATAAAAGAGATGCTGATGCAGAGATCTATGGATAAGGCGCATTGAGAGTTGGAATGTGTGACGATTGAATGCTTATCGTATCAGGTGTTTCCGAGATGTGTGTGACTGTACTTCGACTTTGCGTTAGGGACTTCACAGGGGATCGCTGTTACTGGAGATCACTTTGGTGGAGAACACGTACCTCGACCCCCAATCTGATTGCATTACCATCTTTCTAGCTAAACTTCACGCTTGTGAGAGGTAGCACTCTTGACGGCGTATGAAAGTAAAATTGCTTTTCGAATTGTAATTCAGTTAAGGACGACAAATTAAAAGAAAAGCGGATGATATGAAAGTGATTCAGAGCGTTGGCATGCATTATTTCAAGAGATGTTTTAGATAACAGATAGTAAACTAAAGTATTAACATTTCTTAAAATATGCATGACCCTTCCAACACCCCCCCCCCCCCCGAAAAACAAGTGGAATAAGAAGCAAATGAGGGGTGAACAATAATATTTCATGGATTGCAGCTTGGGGGAAAATATCTATAAAGTAACCGATATGAACAACATCAGAGTGGATTTGCGTAGATTGTTTACAACTCTTCTCGATCCTATACCCAACCTTTTATCTGTCAAACTCCTCAGTAGACTGTGGATGACCCCATTTAAAGGAAGATAAAAAGTTAAAAAGGTAACGCTGCTTTTGTTTTCCACGGAGATTGCTGTATAACATTCCATTGATTGGATTTAGTACGACGTTTATGGGGACAATAGCAGAAGGTCGAGGCAATATCTCCACCGTGTATAAGACGCTATAAATATCGTAAACAGACAATCTGCCTTCCAGCAAATCCAATTTATGATTATCATTATTGATGATTACGGGCATGAAAAGAAGTGCTTGAACTCATTCTGCTCTGTCTCTCTCTCTCTCTACCCCCCCCCCCCCTCTCTCTCTCTCTCTCTCTCTCACACACACACACACACTCTCATTCTCTTTCTCTCTCTCTCTTTAATCCCCTCTCTCAAACACACTCTCTCTCTTTCTCTCTCACTCTCCCTCTCTCTTTCTCTTTCTCCGTCTCTTTCTCTCACTCTCTCCCCTTCTCTTCTCTCTCTTATATGACTTATTCTCTTTCTTCCACCGAATCTCCCTCTCTTCTTCTCCCTCTCTTTCTTTATCCCCCGCCCCCTCTCTCTGTCTCTCTAATACCATCTCTCACTTTATTATACTTTTCTCTGCTTTTCAAGTCCTTTTACCTTTCTTGTACCTCATTTTTGCGACTTTTTTTACATTAATTATTTGCCATTAATCATATCGTGAGTGGCAAGATTTATTACCATTGCTGCCAAGGGCTTTAAAAAATCCATCCAATAATATTAGATGCAGAATACCTATGAAACTTTAGATATCATCTCAAAATACATCTTTTCCTTAATCCGACTCATTATTATTGTTACATTTTTGTAAGCGCTTTAACTATAATAACACAAGGCGCTATTAATAGAAATGTTCGATATTATTTATCATGTTTCTCTTGTAGCCCATGCTGTTACCGTGGAGATGCGTGCTACTACTCATCTGGTATTATTTTTATTACCTCTGTTTCACCGATTTCTCTTTGCCAATTCCCCTTTAGAACCATTTTCTTTATAACGCATAGTTCTCGTAAATAAATAAGCAATGTGAGGATTAATATTAACCAGTGCAGACGGCTTGTCTACGCCGGTGAGTATCAAAGTTCGTGAAAGCTTTATCTCAGCGCACATGATGTTCACAGCAAAACCTAACACGTTTTAGGCTTTTCAGTTCCGGCCAAATCCATCACAAAATACATGCCATCGTCTTGATCTTGAAATACGTAGTCACAATTGACAAACACATTGCGTTATACCAGATGAAATAGGTAATGATGATTGATCACGTGATACACTTACAGGGAATCCTAGTGATACGATTGGCTGATCGAGAGCTGATCACGTGTTCCGTGGCAGTCTAAAAATACGGCTTTACAGCTTTGAATAGTTGCTTTAAAAGAATGCTTGCATTATACTAAAAAAAAGTTTGTTTTATCAACAGATGATCACGGGAGAAACCAGTCACATGACGGCCTTTACCCTTTTAACGGACTGATTTCTGAATTTTCATATTTTCCACATGTCCACCATGTTGGAGTAGGAAACGGGTGAAGGTGTATTATTTAATCATCTCTAAACATGCTAAACGCGATAGCTGTCAGAGCAATCGACATTTAATATAATAATGCACTCGTCTAACATCCGGGTCCTTGTGTCAGGTTAACATGACGACAATAGCATTTGCCTAAAAATGTTAGGGTTTTGACGTGTTATGACTTTAGATGATAAAAATGACAGTATATAGTGCACCTATATTTGTATATCGTTGGGGGAAAAAACCCGTCGAAACTATATACACATATCATTAAGTAAGTAAATTGCACTCATCTCCGACTTGTGCTATATGCTATGTCGGCTTGAGAACTGTCTTTAAAGTCGGCTGATGGTGGCTAGGATGTTTAGGCAAATAATCATCATCCCCGTTCTTGGTTTCATCATTAAAAAGCATCTTTATCACACTGTGCCTTGATTTGGTATAGACATGTTTCAGTCGTAGTAATACGATTCATCAATGAAATTTTCAAGACATTATGAAGTCCATTTGCTAATGCTTTCGCAGCATCAAGATGTTACCGACACATAATATAATACAATCACCTGTTACTTCTGTACGCGAAACGCCACGGGGTTGATTTTAAAAGCACTGACCCTCTTTGTTCTGATTCCACTGCCAGTTACATTCAATTTATTTTCCTCTCTTTGCGAAATAGCGGCAGCGCTATAATTTAAAATAGAGAGGGTGGGGCTTGCCGGTCCAATTTGCTGACAATTTAGAGCAAACTTCCCTCACATCTAACCCCTATCCCCCCCCCCCCCACACACACACACACGCACACACAGAGAGAGAAAAGGAAACCCTAAAACCCCCTTTTTAAAAAATAAGGGCATGGCTATGGCAGCCCCAACATATACGATAAAGAAAATTTAGAATGGGAGTTACGCACACCACCACCCCCCCCCCCCTCAATTCCTTGTAACGCTCGTGTTTGCAGGCAGCCTGCATTCAATTGATTTCATTTGGAATCAATCCAGCCCAGTAAAGTATCATTGAGCCCATGTGTTGAGAGTAACCCCTCATAATGGCACACCGTGAGGGTTTGGTGATGTGTTCCTGCTCGCCGACTCTTGGATTGGGGGTAGCCAGTAAGTAGGCTTGTCTGTATAGATTCATCAGTTAATTTATACAGTGATTATTGAAATAAGACTCTGAGTAGAGAAACAGGCCAGTAGTAGCACAACACTGTAAATGCAGCACAGGAGGCAATGATTCCCCCATAAATGCAATATTACACGTTAAGTCCACAACGGATTGAGATCAAAATGCATTGGGAAAAGAACTATCGTGGTGAAACTGTGTCTCAAGAGAAACTATTATTATTATTATTATTATTATTATTATCATTATTATTATCATTATTATTATTATTATTATTATTATTATTATTATTATTATTATTATTATTATTATTATCATTATTATTATCATTATTATTATCATTATTATTATCATTATTATTATTATTATTACAAAATTTATATATACATATATATTAACTGCATGAATAATCACCTTTAACCAGATTTGTTCTGGTAGGATTTTAGGTGACTTAGAAATAATAAAAGCAAATTCAGTAGGGCACTATCTTTGATGTCATCTGGAAGACTGTTAAACAATCGAGGTAATCTACGTGTGGGTGAGAGGAAGAGAGCCTTGGTTCGGAAAGAAAGATGCTTAAATGTAAGTATGTCCAAATGACGTTGTGTATTGTTAGTTATTGCTTCGCACTGTTCTGCACCCGACAGACATTTCATGGTGAAGGAGCAAAGAGCGTAGTTCCTTCTCGATGAGAGGGGGGCGGGGGGGGGGGGGGGGTCCAAGGCAGCTGATCCAATCTTTCTTTCTTTCTTTCCAACTCTCTCTTAATTGCCTTTAAAAATAATAAAAATGCTTTTCATTGTGTGAGAAATAGGTGAAAAGGGAAGAAAATACCCCCTCCAATATCTTACCCCTAATCTATGGCTTATGGCTTTTTCTTATTTATTTCATCGACATAATAAAAACCTGTGTCCGTAATGAGGCCAGTGTCCAATGATAGTAAACAATAACAAATATTAAAAAAAAAAAGGGCATGGCATTTGTATGATCTTTTCTGAGAGATTTGTTTGTGAATGTTTTCCGAAAGCAGTTTAGAAATTAATCATGGTGGAATAGGTCAATATATATCTATATTATGCAGTCCATCGCAAACACGGTAAAATACCTTTATTAGAAGCAAGTAGGCCGTTATGACTGTAAGCAAATCAAAACATACGAATATATTAAAGTTTATCAAATCAGGTTGATAGTGGAAGAGAGATGGTGAATTGAATTAACCTTATCAAACATCATCGACGTATGTACATGTACATCAATATTTTGTGTTAACACGCAAAGGAAGAACATAGAGAGTAACAACTTATACACATAAATATGTAAAAAAATACCAGAGTTTTAACAATATTTCCTTATTCATTATTTCACAGCCTTATCACTATGAATTTCGTTGTGTAAAAAATGCATATAAAGAGATGCATTATTTGCAAGCTCCATTTTCATAGATAAAAATGTACTCCGTATACAAGGACATCTCGATGATGAACTGGCCATTGAGATGGTGATCGGTTGTTTTATGTGAAGTCATTAAGGATGATAGCAGGAGTGCATTAGTTAGGTTTTGTTTTATATCAGGCCTACAATGATAAAGGTTTATGAGACATGGTAATGGTCATGAGCGGTGGAATGTGCGTATTAATTGGATATTATAGGAACGTAAGTTATGAGCCGACACTCCTTCCCACCCCCACCCCCTTCTTCTACAATATGTGTGTGTCTGTCTGCCTCTCCGCGACTCTCTCTCTCTCTCTCTCTCTCTCTCTCTTTCCATCCCACTTCCCGTCCCACTCTCTATCACTGATAATGCCTTTTGTTTTTAGATTGGATTAATTTGTATTTTATATTGAAATCTTTTTCAGTTTTATCCAAATGTTACGTTATGCAGAATACAGCATTTTTTATTATAGCCTCCTTGTTGAAAAAAAAAAATTATGACATTAATCACCCAACTCACCATCTAAAAGATTTAAAAAAAAAAAAAGACAGATTAACGGTCTTGTATTTGAATGCTGTCTTTATATGTATCGGCGAGAAATTTGAGTCTCCAGGCTCCAATTCAAACGATCATTAAAGTCATGTCCGTGTGAAATGAAGCCCAAACCGTGTGCAAAGTAGACTGCTTCATGAATAGCTGACATAAAGATCATGAATTGTTCATTTATGGAGTCTTTGATGATTCGTAGAGACATTAATAATTGAAGTGTTGACGGCATGTTCCGGTTGCACGATTGAATCGTTTCAATGTCTCTCTCTCTCTCTATCTCTCTCTCTCTCTTTAAAACTATATCGCTTCTTGTTACCCCTCAATCATTGATTGAAATGCGCAATTCATCCAAGCTTTATCCCAAAACACTTCATCGCAATCCTCTACCCGATACACAGGTATGGGTAATCCAAAGCCGTAAAGTGCAAAAAGGGTTACAAGTCACTGTAACCATTTTGACAAGAGGGGCGCCAGTATTATGTTGTCACGTGTCATTAGCGAACAATGCGAATGAGATGGTTAAAGGAAATAGGGTGCTTCGTGAAAGTCACGACCCCCTGGCGAGATTGGCAGCTACTTAGGCTCAAGGGGGCGTATTTTGGGGGAAAGGGAAGCGGAAACTCAATTTGACATCTCCACAACGGCGATGGATAAGAAGTGACACTTTGAAATTTATTGAGCAAACACATTTGCATACCAATAAAATCAGAGGGAAATCAAGATCCAGACAAATTCATAGTATATCTTTTTGTCGGTCCTAATTTTCTCGCAGTCCTCTTTCTTTTCTACTTCATAATCGTCATCATCATCATCATCATTATCATCATCATCTTCTACTTCTTTTCTTCTTATTCTTCTTTTTATTGTTGTTGTTCTTCTTCTTGTTCTTCTTCTCTTTATGCATCTTTGCTTTCTTCTCCTTCTTTTTCTTCCTCTTCTTCTCATCCTTGTTCATCTGCATCCTCTTCTTTTTAAATCTCTATTTTCTTTATTTATCTTTTTACTTTCTCTCGATATTTCTAATATGAGAGTTAGCACTTTTGAAATTATACAAATACATATTACATTGTCAGTTAAAATCTCCAACACACTTTGAATTAAACATCAAGATCATTTTTGTTTTTAGAAATAACATGACCTAAATGAGTTTCGTTTGATGCAATTTCTACATGTCTTCCATTTATCATGATCCCTGGATCAATAACTGCTTTCCCATTATAATTAAAAACTATTAACTGGTACCAATTAATAGTCAGCATACCATCTGGTGACACTCCTTGCCATATCATTGCTGTAAAAAGCATTGCCCAGTATCCACTGATTATTTTCTTTCCATGTATGGTATGATCAGACATCACACCTGTTACCCCATCACTTTTTGAAAGATTTAACTTAGTATTGTTCTAAATGTTTCATCACTTCCTATAACATGGTCATTCTGTATACAATCATTACATCCACATTTCTTCTGTACAGTGGAGTTAATGTAACATTCCCATATGGAAATTCATCTTTTCCAATGCTTTGATATATCCTTTCAAATTTTAGTGCAAACACCTCTTGAGATGTTTTCTTTCCCCTGAACACCATCCATTCTATTCGGGTAGCCATTAGACTTTTAAAAATTCTTCTTAATCCTTTCAGGATTTAAGGGCTAAATTGATCACATTTTGTTCTTCAAATTGGCAACAATATTTTTCTTTTAGTGCTACATGGTTCTAATAAGGTGTAGTGTCAGTGAAAACAAGATACATGTTTAGAAATTTGTCGAAAAGTTTTTTTAAAAATTGTCAATTTTGATGAAAAAACAATGATTTTGAACCTCTAGATGTGTTGCCAATTTACGGATTGCAAAGCTTATTCTCGTTTTTTTTTTAATTCCTGGCATCAAACGCAGTATGGTCATGCAACAAAATGGACATAGTGTGAGCAGAAAATTTTGTTCTTTCTACTCATTCATCTGGTATATTTTTTTGAGATCTGAATCAAACGTTATTAAGCCAAAGCATAAAATGTGGTCAATTGTCTGGAAAGGGTTAACCTCTTTCCAAACGTTTTTGTTATACTCTCCTCTTTTTAGCGCATTCGCCATTCTATCATATCTAACTGACATAGATTTATTCAGCACCATTTTCAAACCTTTATGCTACTCAGACCTAGTTTTCTTTCTTAATTCCCAAAGTAACCCATGGACTGGACAACCATTCTCAACCCATACCTTGTTGTTATTGTTATTATCAACATCATCATTCTTTTAAAGAACAAATCAATGTGTGAAAAAATAATTGTATCTCTATATATTTATTATAATCTATTTCTATAATAAAAATATATTGGCATGTCCATGAATATAGATCTATTTCTATGAATATTTGCAACTATACAGATAACTAGTGTAAATTATTACCATGTGGACAAGGCTGTCGTGTTTGCTAGTCGGTGTTGCTTTTGAAGGTGACTTAGGCTTCCTTGGGGATATATACATTGCCTATAAAAAAGTTACACTTTTTAAAAATCTGTCAAAATTACATTTCAAAATATTTAGAAGATTTTTTTTCATGTCGATAGATGCCAAATAGTTTCACCACCAACAACAACAGCAACAAAAATCGCTCACGCTTGGGCGAGCACGGACTGTTTTTGTCCAGAGTGTGAAAAAGGACTTGCTCCAAATTGAAAGAAGAGGGGAAATCAAACCAGTAGTATGAATAAGTACTCCATTTAGACAAATTGCTCTTTGTCATAAATTTATGATTATGTTATGATAGTCTAGGAATTCTGTGGCAATTTTCTATCATAATTTTAATGATTTCATTGCTTTATGCATGAGTGAGAATTAATGATGTGTAATTACTTCAAGATCTTTTAAGCACAGTATTCACAATACACAAAAAAGTGCTCGACAAGCATGAACAAAAATTTGTCTTGTTAGAAAATTTGTTTTGTTAGTGGCACTTGATAGACGACACTATTGGGCATCTATCGACATGAAAAAATCTTCTAAATATTTTGAAATGCAATTTTGACAGATTTTTCAAAAGTATAACGTGTTTTTTTTTCGCACTGTATGAAAGTGCCCAACATGTTAGCTCCACTTTTTTCCATATTTACAAGTTTGCATTTGCATTAATTGTATGATACAATATAATATATTGTAATATAACATCATGTAATATAATGTAATATAATCATGATAATATCATTTTGTGTTTTTATAGAGTCCTGATGAAGATCACAGATCAAAAGCTTGACGAATAAAGAAGGATAACGAAAGCTACGACACTATACCTTCCACTAAGCAACAATGAGTGACCACCAGCGTTGTGTTCGAAGAACATTTCTCACAATATATATATATATATATATATATATGTATGTGTGTGTGCGTGTGGGTGTGTGTGTGTGTGTGTGGGTGTGGGTGTGGGTGTGTGGGTGTGCGTGTGTGTGTGTGTGTGTTTCCTTACCTTAATACTAAATTTAAAATGTAAATTTTTGTAGATCTTTTTAAGTCCACTGGCGTCTCGCAAAAAGAATCTGTTCTGTATGGCATGCAAGCCCCTTGAATGGTACAGGGGAAAAACATTAACATCGAATTATTTTAAGTCATTAAATTCAATTAGCCTTCATACACGAACATAATTTCCCCATCGTGTCTTTTATTCTTCAGTGTGTGGGACTTTCGATTTTGCAATGGAAAAGGCGCCATGCTTTGTATGGTAGCTGAAAGGATGGAATAAAGGATACAAATGAGCTGGAGATGGAAAAGAACAATTAAAATGATTAACAATGTCAGTACAAATATTTTTGTTTGTTTGTGTGTTTGTTTGTTATTTTTGAGGTGTTATTTCACAACTACTTTCTTTTGGCGTTGGAAGGGTCAATCCCGCTAATGCGAATACAAAACAGTGAAGCCTGTCCGTATGGTGATCTGCATGTATAGGGAGTGAAATGTAGTCTTTATAGAAGATCTATTCTAAGTCACGCTTTTCCGAACCCATTAGGGATTTTATTGAACCGCATAGACGATAAGATGTCAGCTCGAATGCTGTAAGACATGAACTGGCCAAGCAACATGAATAACATGGCATTCATTAAATGACAGGAAAATTGGAAAGAAAAGAAAAGGGTATTAAGGCGACATTATCAGCCTTTCCTTAACCTAATCAGGTGCCAGAGTGTCAGAGGTAGTTAGTTCTGAGGTGAATGCTGTAGACTATAAAGCTGCATATTATTTTCATTTGAGTTTGTTGCTAGTGTTTGTTTGTTTGTTTGTTTGTTTGTTTGTTCGGTTGTTTGTTTGTTTGGGTTCCTTCTTTTCTTGTTCTTACTTGTCATTGAAAGTGATATACATGTACTTTGCTCTTTAAATTACTTGACTGAATACAGTTATAATTATTTGTATAATTACACTATCCAGTAGCATGCTTGTATATAATATAATGTAGTGTATATTATACCATATTATACTATATTATAATACATGTATGACATAATATCTTTATATGATAATATCATGTAGAATAATATATACATTCAAGACTAAAATTTAACTGCAATATCATAATCATACAATATGACTGAGATACTCACAACATGACATTAAGTAAAACTCTATATCAATAGCATACAAGGGGTTCAATTTAGGCCTTGAGAGATGGAAAATAAACGGATGTCACCGGCTAACACAGATTATTACGTTTGGGTGTGAGTCTAATAGATAACCTAACAGCACTAACGTAATTTGGTCGTGAGACCTGCATGCGTTTGATATTTCATATGCATGGAGGGAGTTCATTAAGATTGATATTTCGAGATTCTCAAAGAAAATAATCCACGCATGCAATATGCATTACAAGGAGGTGCCTTCATTCTAAATATAACCCTGTATGATTTAGGTCAACGGAAAGCGGGACATTTTGTAGTATTTTGAAGAAAAAAAATAACTTATTGATGTTCTTTGAAAAAAGGAGATACGATTCTGAACTGTATATGACTATTATTTAAGACATTGGGCTACCTATACCATCACTGGTGACTGATATGGGAGAAAATGGCATCAGTAATTCGTATTCAATTAAAAGTTTTAGCTAAAATCTTAGTTCCTATTTATAATAGCAGTGGTGCAATTGGTATATCATGTTTCATGAGCGGGTTCATTATATTGTATTTATATTAGCATGTAAATACACTTATGACCTTACTAGTACTTGCTTCATCAATGTCATATCTTTTATACTTATTATATGTTTATTAGTCTGCCCCAAATTGCTTTACTTTATTATTGGTTTTTTGGAATTTATATTTTGCTTTATTCACCCCCCGAAAATGAATGAAAAGTTTTATCACCGACAAATCCGATAAATTCTCATGGATAAAATATCACTGCTACAAAAGACACTCTCATAGCTATGCCCCCACAGATCCAGTGGACTTGGAGAGATAGAGGGGGTGTGACTCCCCCTCAAAAACTTTATACGCGCATGCGTGTTGCAAGTGGCCGACACAGATGTGGCCGGAAAATAGAAAGGGTGCCTTATGCATGAAAATTGAGTTGATTAAGAAAAGGGGATACGCGTCCTCTGTACTCCCATGTACTACCATCAGGTAATGTGATGTTCACTTGGTGTTGTAACGCAGACCGTCTAATCTTCAATTTAGCGCCAAAATCTTGCACCAATGGTTTCCGGACGCGTTCACACTTAAGAATTTATTATCAAAATATCACCATCCATGCTCGCCTTGTCTACTCACAGCTTGTAGTAAAAACGCATATTGTTAGCCAGTCGTATATATGGACTGCTGACTTTCCCCTTCAGATATATCCCGTCCCGCCCCTCTATTCCATAAAGAGAAAGAAAAGCCTTTTGAATTTTAAAGAATGAATTATTTTCAATTTCAATTTAATGCCATTTATTTCCAACTTTTCAATATTAATGTACAAAGTAATAAATGAAAAAAAAATAATGTACATGATTTTTAAACAAAAATACGACAAAATATACATTCATGTGGTACATATATAGTTGGAGGACACACCTCTAAAAGCAAAAGCTTGGGGCGAGGGTGCCCTTAGTACATAATACATAAAAGTACATGATAAATACAAAAAAAGAAAATAACTACATACAAAAAAAGAAAAAGATAACATTCGTAGACCGCTGAGCTTAATTGGAGGGGGGTGGGGGTGGAGGTAGAACATCAAAGGCGTACGGAAAAGAAAAATATTCACGAAGAAGCAGAGAGAAGAGAAAAGGGAGAGGATTTTCATTTTCAAAGAGAAGGAAAAAATAATATACGTATGAACGGCAACTTAGTCAAAATGAAAACATGTTTTCAGTCATTTCACTAATACCAAAAGTGATTTCACGCTATATTTATTTTCATGTTTTATTAATGGAAGCCGAGACTTTCCCGTATCATCATTCCAATGAACATATTTCCTGTCATCATGATAATTTCATCCTCGTCGCTATCATCGATAATGACATCTTTGTCGGCATTTTCGTACCATTATTTTGGTAGTGCATGCTTTGGAAAAAAATTGATAAATTGCGAACAAGAAAAATAACAATAATATTTTATTACATGGATTTGGTTAAAGGGTAATTGTATTGAGTAAACAAATGAATTATACTGGTATTATACGTAACATAATATTTTTTAAAAAGGGTAATTGAAGGTCACTTCGTGACAAACAAACGGTAGGTGCATATCAGTAATGAACTTTCCATCAAAATTTCAACATGTATCGTTAATAAAGGAACTTAGTATTTTCGAATCAAATAAGCACAAATTAATTTTATTTATTCGTTTTCTAATGATAACGACCTTGTGCTTATAACGTAATAGTGCGCGTCCGTGTTTACGCCCTTATAAACCCTCCTACTGGCAGTCGCACAACGGTATAGAAGTTATACAACTTTTAAAAAATAATATACAAATATACAGGACCCGAGGGAATCTAGTGCGATCTATGGGGTCGGTCGAAGTGACTACAGTCGTCTATTTTCTCGAGGGGCGAGAGCCCGGATGGAAATTATAGACGATTGACTGTAGTCGCTGAGATAATTATGTTTTTTATATCCCTCATCAAAAACTAAATAGATCTGGGTCTAACTTTAATCTAGGTATGACAAGTTAATGTTAGATGGTCTAAATCTAACGTTGTCGATACTAAGACCTCTATATAAGTTAGATCTAGTAGTAACACAGTGAACGCTACAACTTATACTAGATTGACGATTGATAGACGCTGAGACCGACCCCATAGATCGAAGTAGATTTCCTAATAAAGGCCCTGTATAGATAGATTTTGGTTTATATCCCTTATCAAAAAGTAAATACCGTAGATCTGGATCTAACTTTAAAAAAAAAATTCTAGATAGATCTAGATCTGTATCTACCTTTACACAGTCTAACATTAGTAGATCTAAATTAGTAGTAACACAGCGAACGCCTAACTTAGATTTCTAAAGCCCACCGCACACTAAACGATCGACTGCGATCCGATTTTGGAAATAAATCGTAATAGCATTAAATATGGGCATGTTAACACATAAAATCTACCTGATTTAGATTCTTAACAACGATATGAATACTAAACAAAGGGTTTTGGAGCGCTGTTAGCCATATACCCGGATTAAGGGCCAAATCAGATTCAAATCGTAGACAATCGTAGGACTGCTCTGACGTCACTACGACTCGGAGCCGATTTGGCCTTTCCACCGACTAGAAAACTCTCGATAGACTGTATTTTCGATTTTACTATCTATATCACTATTCGGAACCTGAATCAAAAATATTTTATATGTTTTAATGTTCGTATAAAATGCTATTAAATTTTCTTCCGAAATTGGATCGCATACCGATCGTATAATGTGCGGTGGGCTTAACACATCATTACGGTATGGCTAGAGTGCCCTTGAAAGTCTGCGCAGCGCCCTTGTCTGCGTTCTCGCGTATCTAAGCGATTCTTATAAAACAAAACATGCAACAAACATACGCATCTTATCATAGATATTCCTGCAAAAAAAAAAAAAAAAAAAAAAACGAGTCAGAATATTGAAACATGTCCTTATTTCAGTAATTTCATTCACAAACCTCGAAATGTAAGAAAATCCCGAACTGCCTGTGAACTGAATGAGTGCATGCGCAGACATGGGCACCATTGTTTTTTTAAGTCAAAAGTTTTTTGAAAATACCATTGTTCTTTCTCTAATTTTGACGAGATTGTTTGCAAACGTACTCTTTAGAATATTAGGAATAATACAAAATTGAGGCATAATAGGAATATTACAGAAATTCTTGTTCAATTTCAAGTCAAATCTTAGGTGCGCAGACATAGGGCTCCCCATCATACATCAATCGGTGAATGTCCGAGAGAGAGAGAGAGAGAGAGAGAGAGAAGGTCAAAATTATGGCTATAGTATGAACTGCAAACAAAGGCAAAGTAGATTTAAACTTTAGATCCAACATATGTACTCTAATAAATTAACCGTTTAAAGGTAATCTTGATTTCAGGTCAAGCAGTTTTTTTTTATTTTGTGAAAGAAACTGTTCCGAAGCAATTGGGAAAGTAAGAATTAGTTGTACATAAACACATGTGTTTAGTGTGAGATTTGAGGATTATCGAATTGATAAGAAATTCACTAACTTTCTCCAAAAGGTTCTAGCACTACACACAGAAACGAGTATATGGGACCAGAGACAAATCTGGTAGGAATGTTTGGCGCGAACTTTTCCGCTATTTCTTGTCCTATTTCTGATATAAGGGCATTTGAAGAGCAATCCTTTCTAGGGGACCTGTTTATCATGATATTCTTCCTAACTGACACGAAAAGAATGAGAAAGCTAACAAATTATTTTTTCATACTTCATTTGTTTCCTGGGGGGGGCGTTTCATGAAAGGACTTGTCAGATATTTTATCCGACATATTTGCTCTCAGCCAATCAGATGCAAGGATTTCAGTAGCTTATAACAGTTGTCGGATGAAATATCCGACAACTTCCTTTCATGAAACGCTCCCCTGGTTTGTTTCTGGTCCTCGTCAATTAAATAAAATCTTCTTCCCCACAGTGTGTTCACAGTGTGTTCACATAGTCGACTCTGTGAAGATGTGATTCACAATGTTAGAACGCTCGAATTTAACAGTGTGAAGATGATTTCACACTGTAGACACCTCCACGGTGTGGTTTACCACAGAGTGTTCACATAGTGATGTTCGATTTCACAGTGTGAATTTACTCACTCACAATGTAAAGATGTGATTCACAATGTTAAAACGATCGAATTCAACAGTGTGAAGAAGACGTCACACTGTGTTTCACACTGTGTTTCAAACTGTGAACACACTGTGGGACACTGTGTTCTTTCCGGCAGAGTCCTTCCGACGGACACTATATAGAGTAGACATAGATCACCATGCTTTAATTTCGACTGATGACGTGCGCGTTACGACGCGCATTTAGCTAGCAAGATTACGCATGAGAAAACAGCTGAGGGTGTTTCACAAAGAGGTGAGTTTGACTTAAAGTCGCACTTAAATTCCTAGTTGCGTGTGGTATATGACACATCACCGCATTAGTAAGATCACGCTCAGGGGACGCGCGCTATTGGATAATCTACCAATGAGATTACGCGTTTGATATTGTATGCCCATTGGAACTTACACATGACTTTAAGTCAAACTTAACTCTTTGTGAAACAACCCCCCCCCCCCCCCCTGATCGACTAACCTACATCCATAGAGCTAGTTAGCTAGAGTTACATTGTGCCTACTATGGCGCGTGTCTACTCGAAAAAGTGGGTGCCCTGCTGCAGCCCCCAGCCCCCCCCCCCCCCCCCCCCGATTACGCGGCCCATGACACGTTGTGTGTCCAGACAGGTTGGTAATCCGGACATGTCACTTTTAAACAGTAAATCGAACAAATTTTCATGCAAACTGTCATGAATCTTTGACAAGATAGGCAAAATCATGAATTGCAAATATTCACTGGGTTTAGTGTTACTTGATGCTTATTTTTCGTAAAATCTTCAGTAAAATTGACCGGTTATCCAGACACACAACCACCCTATCATACATCTTTATAGATTCATGAACATTCTCGGGTTTGGCGTAATTTCATTGGTGCCTGCGCCGTCCCTTCACGGGAGTTACCAGAGGGAGACTACTGGCTTCTCGCCGAACGCGTCAGATGAAATGATTTTACTCACTCTGAAAAGTGTGATGTCACAGAACCTATTTTCTCTCCCGGAGGGATTTCTTTTTCTAATAGAATTATTATTATGTCATAAAGTACTCTTGACCAATACAAGAGCAAGAAATTTTCAATGAAGGATATAATAACGCATGTCAGATATCTGGATATTGTAAAAACCGGCTTTCTCTGGCTCTACTAAAGAAAAAGTTTTAGTTGAGACACATCATTTCTCTATTGCACATGTACCGGTAGTTTATTTGTTTGTAGTACTTAGGCACATTAGTATATACATAAATGTTCCTTATGTGGAGTCGGTATAACCTCATGCATGTTGCTTCAGTATTACTATGTAGATGTAAATTAAAATGACTAATAAACCAATAAATCAATATGACTATTAGGATGCACTGATGTAGGCCTATACATACAAATGAAAGAGCTTTCACCTTCTTTCCTCCATAATGTATAATGTATGAATAACAAAAGCATTATGATAATTCCTAGTGCTACCATGGAGCTTAAATATGATAATGGATATGAATTCAAATACAACTATTATTTTTCTTAAAATTGAATGTTAATTTCATTATTAATTTTGTTAGTAGTTTGTTGGTTTTTTCATACATGTTTTCATAGATAATACAAACTGCTTTGCACAAGAACTTTAAAAATAATACTGGACTTTTTATCTCATTTGTTCCAATCAACAATAAAGTTGAGGATATAGCACTTAGAATGACTCAGTTAACTACGATTCTTTCTTGAATAATTTCAACAATATGCACATATATATATATAAATATATTAGAAATTACAGTGCGACTTTGCCATGACGATAATCTTTGAAAAGAATCAAGCTAATTTCTAAGATGTGAACACGGCCTTAAGGCATGCATAAGCATCAGTGAATCGGCACAAATGCAGCATATTAAGCGATCAATTATTAATGGCCACTTTGGACGGAGAAAGGCAAGAAGGAGTGAGAAAGGTGTGAAATTTTCTGGAAACAAAATTGGGACGGGGTAGTGAGTTTTTCGCTTCGGAGAATAATCCGTCGCGCTCTGTCGATTCATGCGCATGCATTGCGACGACTAAAGAAGTCTTGATGCTTTACATTTTTTCCGTTACCTCTCTTTCTCTCTCTCTCTCTCTCTCTCTCTCTCTCTCTCTCTCTCTCTATATATATATATATATTTCTTTCCTCTATTCAAGGATAATATTTAGAAGGACTGGATTTATTATGAGCCTGAAACACCACGGATGTTTTTCTTTTCTGTTGGCGAAGAGCTTCATCGCTGAGATATTCACAATATCTCCATAAAGGTGGTGATGCTGTAATACCATCATCTTCGCTACGGATGTCTGAAAATATAATATTGCATGATCCTTAAACGGAAATTATTTTTTTCCTGGTGCCTTTCGAATGCATAATTATGTTTTCATCGTTGTTATCCTAACTTAACTTTAAAGCCATTCGACTTTTTTTTTTTTGGGGGGGGGGGGGGAGGGGGCTTGTTGCTGTTGTTGTAAGTGGTGATGGTGGTGGTGGTTTTTTAGTGTACAAATTCTTTATAGAATTTTTGGGGGGTTTAAAAGATATTTATACAACTAAACGATGGCATATTGTGTTCTTGTAAATAATAATAAAAAAGATAGTTTACGTGTCGACATACCTAACAAAAACGTCTTCTAATAGAGATGAAAACTGATCACCATATATGCTGAGCCAAAATGACACTTTGTTTTACGGTAAATTGATCTATAGTGATAACAAGAGCAAAAATCTTTAAGTTCAGAAACCTCACGTGTCCATCTAGTTGTTAAACAATAAAGACATCATCTAAAACCTACTGAACGAACATTTTGTGTTATTATTCCTGAATTGTAAAAATGGCGCGAACTGATACACCAATATCCATATGCCTTGGATAATACGAATTAAAACAACAAAAACACAGTAAACTATTGACCCCAAGTTTGGTGGTGAAAAGCCATTTTCCTACCCAATCAGGCGATCAGCTAAAAAGTTAAGAAAAGGGCTGATGCATCACTACCGGTGTTGCAGAAAAATGGCAGATTAAGAACAATAAACAGATAAAGCTATGATCTTCTGGGCCCCGTTGCATAAAACTTACCATTAACGGTAACTTTGCCATTAATGGTAACTCCCATGGAAACCTTGATTTTGATTGGCTGTTGAGTGATGTTACCATGGTAGTTACCATTGATAACAGAGTTACCATTAATGGTAAGTTTTATGCAACGGGGGCCCTGGTTGGCTGAAAACTACAAAGAAAACATCACTTTAAAACTGCTGAACCAAACATTTGCAATAATACTAAATGAATGGCGGGAATTAATACACCAGAAAACTTGCTTTTCCTTTCGTCGTCTGCTTGTAAAACCGATACCTATCAGCAAGGTCCATCGACGCCTGTGGATTTCCATTAGCATGATAGTGATCTACAATAATGCTTCCAAATTAATTGTTGTTTGAAGAGTGTTTGACATAATTACGAAAATTACAATTTATACAAGGCGCTCAAAAATTAAGTGAATAAGATAGCCAGTAATGTCAATCATACGCTCTTGACCAGTGGTAGATTTGATGTATCTTGTATTTTTCAGTGTGTTTTTTTTTTAACGGTGAAGTATATTACACATTTATTTTATGTTTATCATATCACTATTCTCTCTCTCTCTCTCTCTCTCTCTCTCTCTCCCTGTTTTTCCCCTTCATCTAGCTCTCTATCCCAAGGCCCTCTTTTTTGTGCGCTCTCTCTCTCTCTCTCTTTCTTCCTTCCTCTTCTCTCTTTCTATCTTTGTCTTAGTTCATCTTTCCCTCTCTCTCTCTCTCTCTCTCCCTTTCATTCATAGCTTTAGTCTAAGCATGTAATCCGTTTTACGTATCCACATTCTTTTCTTGATAATAGTAGAACATGGACTGTGCTGGGAAGAAAAACTATTTTAAAAATCACTTGGGTTATGCGAGATGGGAGGGAGCGTACGGACCATACACAATATCATTGAAGGATATTTTATATTCCTCTTAATTTTTTTCAACATGATATACTGCAAGAACATATTCTTGCTTTTGAGTGCGAACAATTCAAAAATAAAGTGACAGCTTTTACGGCATTTAGTATCTTATGAATGCAGTTGCATTAAAAATATTAAATATTGCATGAAAACATTACACATGTTAAATGCTAGTAGCCTTAGAGTTGATTATATAATCAACTCCGGATGCAATATTTTTAGACACCTTATACCTGTTAAGTATCGGCTAAGCCATGCACAACGTACATGAAGGTCGAATGTGTAATTTTTTAATTTTTATTATTATTATTATTTTTTTTTTAGTTTTTGAATTTGGGAAAGGTATGCATGCATTATTACTCATAGGCCCTTAATGGGTTGTCGACTGATGCGATTAAGTCATTGTTTCTACCAAATGCAATACCGCTACAATGATGAATGGGCAGGTTTTCCCTGGGGCTTTAAAGGTTAATCGCG
Organism: Heliocidaris tuberculata; assembly: GCA_025618425.1. Lineage (NCBI taxonomy): Eukaryota > Metazoa > Echinodermata > Echinoidea > Camarodonta > Echinometridae > Heliocidaris > Heliocidaris tuberculata. The sequence continues at coordinate 35,136,477 of CM046843.1, forward strand.
GTTTGATTCCAATTAAATACACCGAATCTTACTGCAAAAGTCAAAAGTACAACTTCATGGCGTTGGTTATGGCGTATTGCCTTGTATTATTAGAATGCTTCCCCATGCTTTTTGCGTTTTTTATACATTTAGCAGAGTGATATTTATATTAAATTTCAAGGATACGACTGACGCAAAAAGGTACCAGTATTCACCGCAATTCTGAATGAATTAAGAGAACAAATAGATATTGGAACGTCTAAGGCAACCATTGTAACGAATCCATATCATTTCACTCACTTTGCAAATCAGTAGAGTACAAAACGGTGTGCCGATTTGTAACATGTAGTAAGTATTTTAATTTCCTGCATTCGATACAAAGCGTGGCAGCGGTGGGATACTGTCTCCTGAAGCCATTGGAAAGCGTGAACCGTGAAGAATGAGTATTGAACTTGCCTAATGGACTAATAGTTCTACGATACATGCTCTGGCGACTATATGTTGAGAGCCAGAAGTGCGCTAACTATATGAGTTAACGCCCATCTGGCTCCAAATAGACGTATTGCTCCGCGGTCAAATTAATGCACTAATCGAATTCCTAACTTTGACCCTGGACAAAAAAAAACACTGTACCTAACGGTAAACCTAACCCTAACCCTCTCCCTAAACCTTATCCTAACATTAAACTAAACTAAAAGCCAATTGCAACCATAATCCTAACCCTATATATTTGACGAATGCAACCAGGAGCAAATGTCGCCGGAGCAAATGTCGGATCGCCGGACTAAAAAAGAAAGTGACTTACTTGTTAAGATTGAACTGGACGTAGTCTTTAGCCTTGCCTCCTTTAGCCACGAGACCTTTCATCTTCGTAAAGTCCTCCATCTTAACTCCTTGCTTCCTTAAGTCGGTATCTCTGAGTCAATGGAGCGTCGATTACTTTTAGATGAAGATGCCAAGGGTTAAGTGAACGGATCGCGGGTCAGTGCTTGATTTATTGTTTCGTGTAGCGTGAGTTCTGAACGATATCTTTGGTGTGGAAAAAAAATCCACTTCCGGTAATGCTTTTAGAATGCTTTTGGTAGTTCTGCTAATGCTCAAAGCGAAAGTTTATATTTTTGAAAGTCAAAAGGTTTAAGTTGACAAGATATTATTTACGTTTAGTGTTTGACCAGAGTCCAAATCAGAATGGTGAACAGTTATCACAGGTTGTCAGAAGACGCATATACCACTAAAGGGTTGGTTCTAGGCCTGGTATGTTATCTGGTTGCTGGTTCCAATTTTTTAAAACGAGCAATTTAAGAAAATGAGTTGGATGGTGACATACGAACAAATTTGATGGGGTAAAACTGACTTCGAAATTTAATAAGGTTTTATCACTTTGCAAAGTTGGGCGAAGAATACCTGCTTCACGGCGTACAAATATGTTTTTATCCGTTTCACAGAGTTGGTTGACTCACTTCGTCGACGATTTCTATCTTAATATGTCTTCACTTGTCGTAGATGTTTAGCTCTCAAAATTAAGAAGTTCATTTGCCTCTCTTTGAACATGTATTTGTGTTTCTTCGTTATCCGCTAGAAAAATTCCGATACACCACAATCAAGGACAAAATCTTTCTTTAAGCAAAATTGACGACGTAATGAGGGGAAAGAATCAACAGTTAACAAAGCTCGCGCTCGGCAAAGAATCTAAGTTGGGACGGCAAGTGACAGTATCGTCTAAATATCTGCGTCAAAATTCGGCCAAAAATGGATCTATTCTGCACCAGGATTTTCGAAAGAAAAGTTGGCTGCGCAAAAATGATCATCATACGATAGGTTCCCGTTAACCAGCGTGAGAAAACAATCAACAACAAAAGCGTGTTGAATAAGCCTCTTTTTTGCGGGGGAATAATCTTAGTGAAATCAATACCACAAAATCATTACACGTGTGATTTCACTTCTACAAAGTTTTCTTTACCAGGATCATCCGTAGCCGGATAAGATTCATGCCCAAGAAGGTATGAAGGAATAGAAAAAAAAAACATTTACAACAGACCTTCTTAGAATAAAGTTCGACTAACAAATGAGTTTAAGTCCAATTCATGCACAGCATTAAACTCCTAGAAGGAAGTGGTGAATGTCGGATCAAAGTCAGATGTGTCTCTCAAGGCTTTCCTCAACTCGTAAAGCATCGCATGGGTATATACTGCCCCGAGGCGTATTTATAATCTGAACTTTATAATCGTTTTGGGTTTTTTTAAACTGTATTTTGAAAATTGAATTTAATCTATTAGGAAAATAGTATTCCAAGCGAGTACGCCGAACACTGTACAATTTTGTCGTCCTCTTAATAGCAAAATGCTTTCTTGGGTGAATAGCTATACACGTCAACCATGATTTGACACCCGCAGTGGATTTAAAACCTTGTATATTGTCTCTTCCCTCTGGTAGATCGACACTAGAAATTAGATCTTAACCACCAATATCCTCTTGACTTTCACGAAGCACGGAGACCGAGCGACTGACGGCGGTGAGCTCGCGTGGATATCGCCCATTTAACCAAAAGGCCAAGGAGGGACATAAACGTGGGTGTGCGTTTTTATTGTGTGTGTGTGCGTGAGTGTGTTTAGGTGAGTGAGTGTGTTCGGGCCGTGCGGAGCAGGCTGAGATGAAGGAGGAATGATCGCGGGCAGTGGAGGCGTGTTCTGTCTCGTCGAGACGCCTGTCAAACGGAGGATTGGAGTATCTCTGCTAGGCTTTCGCTGGCAGATGCTAATCTTTCTCTAGCTCAGGAATTCTATCTATCCCATCTCTCTCTCTCTCTCTCTCTCTCTCTCTCTCTGTCTCCTCTGTCTCTCTCCCTCTCTTCTATCCCGCTGTTTTATGTCATAGCTTATGTTTCTTGTTATGCCATTCATTTTTTTTCTTTCTTTCTCTCTCTCTCTCTCTCTCTCTCCCATTTACCTCACTCTTCATCCCCCCTACTTATGCGTTTTGCTTTGTCTAGTTATCTCTCTCTCTCTCTCTCTCTCTCTCTCTCTCTCTCAAGTTTCTTTCTCTCTCTTTCTCTCTATCAAAATTATCTATCGCCCCCTCTTTTTTTTTTTTCTTCTAATTTTGTTATTTTGTTATACATACGTTATGATTGTTTTTCTGTTCTCCAATTTGTTACCGCATACTGCATTTTATTGCACCTGGTTTTACCTTTTTTCACAATGAAAACTACATTTTAAAGATATTTTGTGCATGTGTATTTCTTCACTTTCTTTACTAATTGTAAAAATGGATTTCCCTAATTTACGATAATTTGAGTTTTCAAATGTTTGTCTTTCTGCATCTTTTATCCGATATATCAATTTCCTGCTTCTCTTACGTTTTCCATGATTTCACCACAATAGTTATTTTTAAAAGCCTAGGAATGATTGATTTTAAGCTGTAGTGTCGAAAACCAACCCTTTCTTTAACGACTGCACATGGCATGCTCGTTTTCATTGTCTGTTCATATAAGTTCTGTGTAAATATTTGATCTTTAATTTCCGCTTCATTGATTTTACATTCTTTTAAGTTATTTCATTCATGAATAAAGTGTGTGATCATGGTTACGACTTTGTGAAAGTGTCTTCCCTTGCCTTGAGTATGTCTAAATGATTTTAGCATAAAAAACTTTTATTTAGACTACAATATCAAATTCATTCAAGTTTTTCTTTTGTAAATATATTATTTACCATGGGGGCATGATGGAAAATCCATTCGAATTTGTGGGAACTTCAGTATAACATTAAAATTCTTTTATTTGTTTGTTTAGCATTTTCAGTGATGTCTCATATCGACAAGATTTAGAGCTAAAAGGATAAATTCCAAAGTCTATTTGATGCCAAAATGACATTTGGATAATGGTAATGAGGAAGCCTGGGCCAATCACGTGACACTGTCAAATGAATAATATATATATGCGGTCTATTTATCTGTGCCAAGTATTCAGTGTACTGCAATTCGTTGGAGTTATCATTAGTTATTCACACTGTTTTAACTTGCATACTGTTGCTTGAAGATGTGTTATTGTAATTGCGATTACAGTTAGTTTCTTATCTCGTATACCGTTCGGCTTATTATAAACCTTATTCCCTATATTTTCCTAGTCATTTTATCATGCCTTTAACACCTAAATGGGTATCTTAAATTCAACAATTTGTCATTCTTCCATTCTGAAAATGCTAAGGCATCACGTAATTTCCTCACAATGCAATGCTGGATTACACCTTCATTCCATTTTTTAAAGTCGCATAATTATATTGGTTTCTGTAACAATGATTTCGATTTCCGTTCTTGTTGATTGTGCCTCCCCCCCCCCCCCCCTCCTCCTCCTCCTTGACCACAATATTATGGGTAAAAACGCCTCATATTCAGGCAGCAATGTGGTCTCTGCTAATTTTTGTATCTTAATTTAGTAGAGCTTATATTTTGATGACGAAATTGACGTTCGGGCAAGAGACATCAACAACCTATCAGCATTCACCCACGTACCTTCCTACTTAGAGAAATAATTTCCATGTCCTGCATTGTCTGAGCAATGCAGTTATAATCCCTATTAATTGATTGATTATTAGCATAATTATCGAGTCTTACCAAGACTGTAACCGCACTCTTTCAGATAAAAAGCTTTGTGTAGTCTGTATGAGATGCACTTTTTGTCCTTTTCCGATAAATCCCATTTTCTTTCGCTTCTCTGCGTCGTTCCCTTTTCCCTGTAGTCATTAAAAACTCTGTTCCCATCTCTCGCTCTATTCCCACCCGCCTCTAATAACCTTTCTTGGCAATCAAAAATCCTCGATTTGCCACAAATACCAGCAAATACCTGCACTAACGCATCAATGATTGAATTAACGCTATGTAATTGCGCGCGTACTGAAGAGGAATAAGGTGTATCGTGGAAAGGTGGCGTTCTCATATTTGACCCAGAGAAAATATCCGCTCTATTTCGGTTTTAAATGGTACACTCCTCATTCCTATGGTGTATAAAATACCTCCTGTCTGTTAGTATTATATGGCCGGTTATGATAATGGTATCAACTGACCACAAGATAATCACACAGGGTCGTCAGATTTTTTTTGTTTGTTTGTTGTTGTTTTTTTTATAGAAGGGAGTGCGTTTTCATTCATCTAAATATGTTTGTTCCTATCTCTTCAAACGTGAGTGTGATACATTCAAAATTGTCTGACAAGCAAAAAGTAAAACAACAACAACAAAGAGAGAGGTGCAGTACTCGCATTCAGACGACCCTTTCACAAAGTTTACGCGAATAAGATTACAAGTAAATGAATCATTCAGGGGAAATCATTTTCAAGTACGGTTTCATAAAACTTTTCTTTTACCATTTTCCTAAATTACAATATTATTAAAGTACTAAAATTAATTTAATACTATTGTAATTGATGAAAATGGTAAAAGAAAAGTTTTATGAAACCGTACTTGTTTCTAGTTGGTCACTATATCGCAATTACTTAACTTTCTTATATCTTATACAAGCTATGACTAGTTTATATTTGATTTAATTTACCCCCAAAATCAATAATAATAATGATAATAATAATAACATTCAGCACTTGTATTTCGCACAATATGTATCTATCAATGTCTCTATGCTCTTCCAAAGAGCTTAAGATCATTACCCCCGGCTCAGCCTAGCAGCCCCAATGAAGGCGCAGATGCCCTAACCCTAACCCTAGGGATCATGGTGGTTGTTGGGTAATATTTACCCCCCGCCCCCCCCCCCCCTCTCTCTCCCTCTATCTCTCTCTCTCTCTCTCTCTTTATCTATCTCTCTCTCTCTCTCTTTATATATATATATCTCTCTCTTCCTTCATCTAATTTATTGCAAATATCTTCCCCTCTCTCACTGTCTCTCTCTCTCTCTCTTTCTCCCTCCTATTTCATCTTATCTAACTTTGCTTCTCTTTCTGTCTTTCTGGCTGTCTGCATATCTATCTCTGTCTCTGTCTGTCTGTCTGTCTCTCTATCTCCCTCTCTCTCTATCTCCCCCCCCCCCCCCCGAATACTGACACACAAATGAAAACGTCAACCCAGTGTTATTATTCCTGTCATGATTTCCACAGGGAAATAAAAACCAATTTGGGATTATAGCCAGAGATTAAAAGCTTCAGGCATTATCTATTTACTCATTCTTTAGTGATGCCGATTGAATTGCAATTAACTCGCATTCAATGAATCGCTTTAAGCCCTGGTCACACCCTCGCGATAATATATAAATAAAATAATAAATAACTAACTAAATATATATATATATACACTACATGCAATTAAGGCCTTGCAATGTTTTTATCAAACACGTAAGTTCTTTCAAAATTCGCAAATTTGGAAAAATCTTTCCGAAGCGGTTAGAAATAGATTGAGGATCCTATCAGTATTAATTTATTTCAACCTGCGTCGAAAATTACAAATTTGGCTATAACACTCGTCCAAGCACCGCTAAGGATCTGACCCAGGACCTTTTTTATGAAAGCCATTAGCTCATAAATGATATTGTTTAACTTTATCTAGTTTAATATTTATTGCAATTAAGAAAATCAAATGAAAAAAAAAATAATACCAGAGTTTCATCAGATTACAAAATATATTTCTAGTTCTCGTTTTTGGCACCATGGGACCGGGGCTTTTTCTGCATACTTCGTGTATCATGAGTATGATGAAGGATTGGTGAATGCATGGGTATATCTCTCTTACATTCATCATGCTGAGTAATAATGTGATGTTATCACCATCAATAATTTGTTCATTATATTACTGATACTATTGATTATCAAGAATCATCGTACCATCTTAGTGTATGATCATCAAAAGTGATGGTAGTGATGGTGCAAGTCGTGGTCGTGGTGGAGGTGTTGATGGTGGAGGTGGTTGTGATGAAGCTTGTGGCAGTATCATTAAAAGAAGTAGTAGTAGTAGCAATAGTAGTAGTAGTAGTAGTAGTAGTAGTAGCAGTAATAATAGTAGTAGTAGTGGTAGTAGTGGAAGTAGTAATAGAAGTAGTAGTAGTGGTAGTAGTAGAAGTAGTAATAGAAGTAGTAGTAGTAGTAGTAGTAGTAGTAGTAGTAGTAGTAGTAGTAGTAGTAGTTGATGTTGTTGTTGTAGTAGTAGAAGTAACAGCTGCAGCATCAGCAGCAGCAGCAGCAGTAGTAGTAGTAGTAGTGATAATAGTAGTAGTAGTAGTAGTGGTGGTAGTACTACTAGTAGTAATAGAAGTAGTAGTAGTAGTAGTAGTAGTAGTAGTAGTAGTAGTAGTAGTAGTAGTAGTAGTAGTATTGATTTGATTTGATTTATTATTTATTTATTTATCTTTATGATCCTTTTTTTCTTCAAACATATTTTACAAACTGAATTACAACATAATAAACAAATATCAATACATTATCAAATAGAGTAATATTGCAAGTATAATTAACGTAAATGTAGTAGTAATAGTAGTAGTAGTAGTAGTAGTATTATAGTAGTAGTAGTAGTAGTAGTAGTAGTAGTAGTAGTAGTAGCAGTAGTAGTAGTAGTAGTAGTAGTAGTAGTAGTAATAGAAGTAGTAGTAGTAGTAGTAGTAGTAGTAGTAGTAGTAGTAGTAGTAGTAGTAGTAGTAGTAGTAGTTATAATAGTAGTAGTAGTAGTGGTAGTAGTGGTAGTAGTGGTAGTAGTGGTAGTAGTGGTAGTAGTGGTAGTAGAGGTAGTAGTGGTAGTAGTAGTAGTAGTAGTAGTAGTAGTAGTTATAGTAGTAGTAGTAGTAGTAGTAGTAGTAGTAGTAGTAGTAGTAGTAGTAGTGGTAGTAGTAGTAGTAGTAGTAGTAGTAGTAGTAGTAGTAGTAGTAGTAGTAGTAGTAGTAGTAGTAGTAGTAGTAGTAGTAGGAGTAGTAGTAGTAGTAGTAGTTGTTGTTGTTGTTGTTGTTGTTGTTGTTGTAGTAGTAGTAGTAGTAGTAGTCGACGTCGTCGTCATCGTAGTCGTATTCCAGTATTAAAATGAATTCATTTTCATTATTACTAATCGCCGTTTGGATGACATATACGTCATAGTAGTAGTAGTATTAGTAGTAGTGGTAGTAGTAGTAGTAGTAGTAGTAGTAGTAGTAGTAGTAGTAGTAGTAGTAGTATAATTTATTACTAATCGCCGTTTGGATGACATATACGTGAGTCACATCGCCAACCCAACTCCGAACCGACCTATTCATGGCTATTTGGTGTAATATACATATTTTTTGATCGGTCTGCCTCATTTCTATAACAAATTCGCTCTCAGCCAATCAGATTCAAGGATTTCAGTAGCTTATAACAATTATTGTAACTTGTTATTGATAAAAAGTTTTATGAAACGGGGCCCTGTTGTCGGTCTAGTTGATGTGAATGATGTATCCAGCCTATACTTCAAAACGACTTAGATAAGTCGTCGAGGCGACACAAAGCTTACTGCCTCCATTATGCTCATTAAAAAAGACTCTAAGACTAATTTTCCAATCAAGAAATGCTGACATTACAACTTGCCAATATGTCAATATGCAGAGGGATTAATACACCTCTTTTATTAACTCATTGCATTAATTCAATCAAAAGATTTCAATACATATTCTGCGAATTTCCATTGACATAAAGTCCTGGGTCAGTTGTTAATGCCGCATTATTGCCTTAAAGTGATTTGGTAGCTTTGTAGAGGCTTGATAAAATCTGAGCTGCCTTGCCTTACATGCTATCAGTGTATGTAATATGGTGTAAAAATGAAGCCCAGGAAAAAAAAAACACTTCAAAATCATCATGTGCTTCACAAAAGTAAACATAATTATGCAAGTGACCAGAAATGCCAGACTCATTCTCCCCCATAGACTCAGTGTTAGAATAAAGCGTATGGTCATACGCTTTCGTAAATGCGAGTATTCAGTCATAGATATCTTAATAATAGCATTATGCATTTGAAAACCTTTCTATGCCTGGCTATTTATTTATCCTTCTGAACATCATTATACGTACAAGACAGATATCAAAATTCAACAATTTATCAAATCAAGCCTCCACAAAGTTACCGTATCTCTTTAATAGACTAAAGTTTATTCAGACAAAAATGGACATAATTATGATGGTTGCCAATTCAGCGCCAAAGAAAATTTGGAGCAATGCAGCACCCAGTGGAAATAAACTTCAAAATCTTCAACTCAATCTCACTAATACACTTCCTGCAGAGGCCTGTTAACACCTGGTCACAGAAGTCTTTTCCTCAATAAAAAAAGTTCTCAATATGAATTAAAATTGTTTATGACCTTTCGCAAGCAAGACCGACAGCGTCAATAATAGCCCCTTTCTCTTAAACTGTCGTCAGTACTTGGGGGTGCATGTGGTGTTTGATCTGTAATATAAATAATTATATATATATATATATATATATATATATATATATATATATATATATATATATATATTACTTAACACTTATCAAAATGTAATATTCAAACAATATTTGACAACTAAGCGTCTACATTAGTTTTGTCCATACGCCTTAACATTCCCTGATACGCTGCTGCCATCCATCCGATTGTGTGGCAGAGTTGTAGCTATAGGAATCGGGGGCACACGCCTTACCTATCGAATGGCAATTCGTTTTCTGAAATAAGGGACAGAGAGAGGGGGGGAGAGAGAGAGAGAGAGAGAGAGAGAGGGGGGGGGGATGGGAAAGGCGATATGAATACATGTATAAACTTACACGAACCCCTTCAACTCTCTTTCCTCACTCGATTGCCCTGTTCTATATCGCATTTGATCTGGTGCCGACCACACCTCGACTTCCCACACTGATGGACCCATACTGCCTTTTACGAAAGTTTGTCTTCTATGATCTATAATGCTAACAATATAAAGCCCCCCCCCCCCCCCCCTCCCACCCCCATCAAAACTCATGTCCAGTGCTCTTCTCCCTGATTTATCCTCAGCCTTGGTATCGTCATCCTATAACTTCCAACCACCCCTGTGTTTCAGTCGCTCATGGATCATTTCCACCCTGGGTGTAGGTGATTGCGCTAACACAGCGAGGAGTTTACCTCTTCTATTGACTCATCGCGATGCTAAGAAAAGATAGGTTGCTAATGGTAGGATAGAGAGCTTTTAGTGGGATTGCAATGATGTTATTTGCACAGAATTTAGAGTGCTTTTAGGTTGGATTACATACGGCTATTTGCCGCGAACCCGCCCCGTAGCTACGGCGAGGCAATTGAATCGTGAAGCGATGTCTGAGAACAGAGATAGCGCGAGCGGGCAAGCGACTCATATCATAATTAAATCGATTTTTTTTTCACGTTTCCAGTGTTTCCCCCAAATACTGATTCCTCAGAGCTTTTGATTCGAGGCGGTGAAATGTGTGCGTATCTATGCGGGTAAACTTGACATTTAGCCTTGATTGCAGAATGAAAGAAATGAGTGACATCTCAAATAGGCCCCATTTTCTGTAAAACTTAAAAACGATACAGGCGTCTATTTAGATTCTAATGCTTCCAAATTCCTTCACATTTCCACTGCCCGCTAGAATGCCTTTTTGTAATTAATGGAATTGATGGTGTAATTACTTTATCACAAAGAAGTGAGATGTCGGTAAAACATCGATAATGCTGTGTATTGCAAACGATTAGAGGAAAAATCGGAATTACTGATTATGGCTATAGTCATTCTGTAATATCAATACAGTATTGATCAGACTGACAGGCTCCTATTAGTTATATTCATGTCAAGTGCAGTGAGTCGTGTTAAAAAGACTCAAGATAGTTGGTTCCTATCAATCTGCTAGGTGAAAGAATAATTTGTAATAAAACGCATGATAATAATGATAATAATAATAATAATAATAATAATGATAATGATAATAATAATGATAATAATGATAATAATAATAACAATAATAATAATAATGATAATAATAATAATGATAATAATAACAATAATAATAATAATAATAACAATAATAATAGTAATAATAACGATAATAATAATAATAATAGTAATGATAATAATAATGATAATAATAATAACAATAATAATAATAATGATGATGATAATAATAATAATAACAATAATAATAATAATGATGATGATAATAATAATAATGATAATAATAATAATTATAATAATAATAATAATAATTATAATAATGATAATAATGATAATAATAATAATAATAATAATAATAATGATAATAATAATAATAATAATGATAATGATAATAATAATTATAATAATGATAATAATGATAATAATAATAATAATAATAATAATAATAATAATAATGATAATAATAATAATAATGATAATAATAATAATAATAATAATAATAATGATGATATCATCACTGCTACTACTACTACTACTACTACTAATAATAATAATAATAATACCCATGTACATATAATACCCTGGGTGGAGAGTGACAAACATTGATTAATGTCTTGCCAAAAGACGTCAGTACCTAGCTGGGATTCGAACCCTTGAATTAGAGTCAAGTAAAAGAACTATAATAACACACCTCCACCAATGCCGGAGGCCAATCTTGTAATTTCGGAAAGATAGTGTCCAACATAACAACGTTGTCAATGGTATCCCACAGTTAATCCAATAAACACATTAAGAACTGAATTTGGATCACTGTAATCAATTTTGGGAATTAAATCATATCTTCTGTGAATTTAAAGCAATGGAGCACCTGGGTGCTCCTAAATCGAACCCTGGACCAACACTACACCAAGCTCTAACAAAGTCACGTGACCGATTTCACAACTTTTATAAAACCCAAGTAAAGAATTACAAAAATAATAACTTCCGTCTTATCTTTGCAATTATTTTGATGACTACTTGATGAATTTCAAATGAATTCTGTCATGATATTCTCATCATCAAAGACGACATCACCATTTCTCTAGCAAGACTTTCTAGCGAATTTCGTGTATGGTGTGCACTGGGGTTTTGTTTGTTTGTTTGTTTTTTGTTTTTTGTGTTTTTTTTTGCCGTTTGTCGTGTAGCATGTCGTGATGTCGTGTCGTTTGTCGCCGTCTTGTTCGGTGTGACTCCCCCTTAACGCTAACCCTAAATCTAACCTAAACTCAGATAGCAATCCAAGCCCTGTACCTTGTGGAAATCTTTGACGAAACAAAGCCCGGAACAATAGTCGACCAAGCAAAAATTGTCACATCACCCTGTGAGTTAGCTTCATGGTCCAGCCATAGAGGGGGCACTTTCAATAATGATAAAAGTCGGAACAATCAGGGGAGCGTTTCATCAAGTGTCTTGTCAGTGATTTTTAACGACAAATTTGCTCTCAGCCAGTCAGATGCAAGGATTTCAGTAGCTTATAACAGTTGCCGGTAAAAACCACTGACAAAACACTTGATGACATGCTCCCCAGGAATTATTCAGTGGATCAAATAGCGAATAATCAAGGGCATCAATTAAGGTGAGGGTGTGGGAGGGGGTTGTATTATCCTGATTTCACGTTAATTTCTTATCTCCCTTTCTTTTATTTTCTTTTGTTAATCTCTTTCTCTCTCTCTCTCTCTCTCTCTCTCTCACACACACACACACACACAGACACACACTCACAAACTCTCTATCTCTAATACAAACACACGCTTTCTCTCTCTATCTCTCCCTTTAACAACAACAACAACACACACACACATTCTCTCTCTCTCTCTCTCTCTCTCTCTCTCTCTCTCTCTCTCACTCACTCAGGGATCGATCCGTTTTGGGAGGAGGGGCGGGGGGGCAAGACAGCCTATAATGGTACCCTTCATGATTTTCTTAATGCCTCTTAATTATCAGCTACTTCGCCGTTATTAAAGCAGGGAAAAATTAGGCAAAATTGTAGTCTGATCGTGTAGTAACTTTTATTGTTTGGAAAGTTTCATTTCCCGAGTTTATTCATGATTTTTTTCCTTATATTATTTTACACCTCCGGATTTATTGGTGGGGCAAAACGATATGATTGTTTGCCCTCCCAAAATATTCTCTCTAACACACGCTCACACACACGCACACACGCACTCTCTCTCTCTCTAACTCACACTCACACACGCACACACACACACACACACACTCTCTCTCTCTCTAACACAAACTCAAGCGCATTCTCTCTCTCTCTCTTTCTTTTCAACACACACACACACACGCGCACCCACCCACGCACACACACATACACACCCTTTCTCTCTCTCTCTCTCTCCCCCCCCCCCCCCCCCAACTATGCCACCGATCTATGGTACAGGTGTGGTTATCACCTTTAATCACTTTCTATTATGCAGTAGTTTTCTATTATTATTCTTACATATTTGGATGATATTTATATGAATCTTTTGCGCTAAAATCATCACAGGTCTTTATCGTTCCTATCATTCTAATACGAAAACTCCTTAACAAAAGGAGGTGCTAGGGCAAAAAGAGTTTTACTAAGAGTTTACTCAGGAACCATAGTCCATGTTTTCAATGGAGGTAGATATGTGTTTGTAACGTTTCTGTGCGTTTTTTAACGTGAAGAATAAGAAGTCTATTCAACTTGACATTCGTTTCCTTTTGTCAAAGTCGGATATAAACTGACAGAATATCACTCACATGAGGGCGCTCTGATTGGCAAACACAGAGATCCTATAATATACACTAGAGGGCGTACTCCCTCATATGATCTCTGTGCTCATATTGCTGTGCGGAATTGGCCGCGCGCCGTCTTAATCCGGGCAAAAACTCTGCTCCCTGCTCTGATTACCCATAGGCGTAACGTATACCGCAGCTCTGAGATAGAGTTAGACAAATCACTTTTCTCGGTTTGTATAGCTCTATGCAACCTAAAACTCACATGGCCAAATATTGTTATGTTCTAATATATTTTACTTGTCTTTTTCTCATGTACTTATGTAATTATTTCTTCTTAGTATATATACGCTGTATAGTAGTATTATTGCCATTTTTCACACGAAGATGATCATGGTAGGCCAAAGATTAAAAATGTTCCGTGGCCTATTTCTAAGAACCGCCCTGCATCATCATAGTCACTGAAAGATATGTCCAAAGTAATTAGTCGTCGAAGCGACATACGCATTACCTATGGATGGGTGACTATAATCTTAACTAATGAGATGGTCAGAAACATTCATAAATTTCATATTTTGAGTGACATCACAGACTTCGATTTTCTTAAAGTTTTGTGAAATAGACACCAAAGTCATCTGTTATGGAAATCATGTATCTTTTATCTGATTCATTTATTTATTCAAAACGGTATATTGATTTTAAAAAACAAACAAACAAAAAACAAACAAACAATCAAACAAAAACAAAAAACAAAAACAAAAACAACATTGGCGGCTTGTGGGCCGATATTGTAGTAATATTATGGAACTGTGATTTATCCAGCATAAATACTAGAGATAAAATGCATCCACACCGTAAATAATGAGAAGATCAAGCTTCAGTAACAATGCATAAATGATCATTATCAGGCCCCTATGTGAGAAAAGAAAATGAAAGGAGGGGGGGGGGGGCCTAAAGAAAAAGGAAAAATTAAAAGAGACTGAAGCGAGAAACCGGAGCAAAAGAGACAAAGAGAGACAGACAGAGAGACAAGCAGACAAATAGAACGAGAGAAAAGGAGTGCATGTGTCTGAAGGGGGAAAGAGAAAAAAAAAAAGCTAGAAAGAGGAGAAACCAAGATAGATAGAAACGGGCGAGAGAGAGAGAGAGAGAGGGAGAATAAGGTATAAAGAAGATAGAGAGTGGCAGGAGAGGTTATTAAGGGAAATGGTACGGGTAAGGAAATTGAGGTATAGTGAAAGAGGGGAAGGAAAGAGAGAGAGAGAGGGGGGGGGGGGGGGGGGGGATAAAATCCAATAGCATTGATTGCCATGGTAACGTTAATGCCAAGTGAATCTTTAGCGTTTTGGGTATATTGTATACATGAGTGTAGACAAATACATGCATACTGCATTTACCACAGCATCAATATAAGCCCACAATAACAACAAAATGCGACAATATCCAGCAATATTATCCGATTATTACTTTTATTAGATATGTAAATATAACAAGAGTATAAGCTTGTAGCAATGCGTGAAATAATAAGCAAGAGGGAGACAGAAAGAGAAATAGAATAAGAGAGAGCGAGAGAGCGAGAGAGCCGGGAAGAGGGGACAAACCTGGAGAGAAAAGACAGGAGTAATAAAGAATCTAGAGAGAGAGAGAGAGAGAGAAAGAGAAGGGAGAGAGAGAGTTGTATAGGAGAGGCAAAAATTGCATCAAATTGATGCGAGAGGCATTCATCGATTTGCCTCTTATATTAAAGTATTTGAAATTTCTTGGATATAATTACAAATCTGGAAAATTAATGAACTGAGTTAAGTCACGGAGGAGTAGCTCCGTGTAACCATTGTCCTACGAAAAAGTCAAGGATATTGAAAAACCAGGAATTAAGTTCGGTTGTGTACTGCACGAGATTAAGGCAAGATTTTTAAAACTGTTTTTCCACTTTCATTTTTAAATCTTTACTAATTAACGTTGCACAAAATGTGATAAGCCTTTCTATATTATGTATGCTGAAATCCCTCGCACTTCTCTCTCTTATTGTCTCTCTATACTTCAATTCCTCCCCCTCTCCTCATCTTCGTCTCTCTGAATCCAAATACTATCACGACTGATTATTTTCGGACATATCTTTCTGTGACCATGATGATGCTGGACGGTTCCTAGAAATAGGCCACTGAATTTATTACTCTTTAGCCTTGGTGACCGTCGTGTGAAAAAATGGCAATAAACGGCGCATATCTAGGAAGAAATAATTAGATGACAAATTACTACATTTAAGTAAAAGACAAGCAGAAGATATTAAAACTTAACAATGTTTGGCTATATGAGTTTCAAGGTGCATATATAGTGATAAAAACTGATGAAAATAGTACAGGAAAGTCGCACCCATATATATAGCCCCTAAGTGTAATACGGGCATGACGAGGACATTTTGCCCAGATTAAGATGGCGCGTGGCCTGTTCAATTCGGCACAGGAGCGATGCGCGCTCGCTGTGCTTAGTGCGTGCTCAAATGCTGACTAACAGTTTGGTAATATGTTTTGTAAAGATTAGTATACCTCTACAGCCTACCTACATTTGAGAAAATTCTAGAAACTTATACATCAGTCTATCAGCAATGATATACACACAAAACGTATCACAAAGAAAACTCAATGCACATACACAGGTTATTTTAATCCATTACGTTTTATTCCGGAAGTCATAATAATATCGTATAAAATCATGTTGAAAGAAGTATGCAAGAAGTTAACTACCTCTAGTCCAAATGTTGGACCCATATCTCACATTGTGCCTAAAACCATCAAATCACATTTTGTAGACAGTTGACATCTAGCTTAGTCATGTTTTATTTGAAATTATTGGGAAAACAATGAATCTTTCCTCTCACACAGCCATAACCATATCATGATAAACAGCTTAACATTCATCACTAGCCCCAAATGTATAACCCTCAACCATAAAGTAAGACAAACATAGATCTTTCATAATACAATATCTAAAACGGAAGACGCATACACATGTAAAGCTTCTCTACGGGATATAATGAAACATTCTACAGTGACATTAAAATGCTTATGAATGATATGATTCTTTATCAAACGCAATTCCTTTGCAAACACAACAACGATAAAATATGTTGACATATTACCTAAATTTAAACAATACAAGAAACGTTATTTTGAAAATTAATACAGAGCATGAAAATTCTAACTCCTTAAAGTTTATCTACGATTACAATGACTGGGTTTAAGTTTGTCACTTTACATTTTGCGAGAATATTTTTTTTTCCCCAGTAGTAAATGGTTTTTCTATATTCTCAGTTGGGTAATATGTTTTTCACAGATTAGTATACCTCCACAGCCTAACTAAATTTTAGGAAAATTCTAGAAAATTATACATCAGTCTATCAGCAATGATATACACACAAAACGTATCACTGATTAACTCTTTCAATGCCGATGTCACACTTGTCATTTTCATTCACCAATTATGCTCGACCACAGGAAAGGTATGGTGGTCAGTGTATATCAAAAGTTTGAGCATAAATCAAGCATTCTAAATATATGATTAAAATTATATGCTACCATAGAAATTGCAGTTTTTTTTTTTAATATCAATTTATTCAACATTAAACAATAGTAAACAAATGAGAAATCAAAAAAATAATGGACAAACATTAAACTTGAATGTAATTTTCAATAATTCTTATGCATAAAGTTGGGTAAAGTAATAATGTTTGGTATCATCAGAAATGGTAATAAATTTCCTACAAGTTTTGCACACAATATTTTGTGAAATAGTAGATTGTTATTGAAGTGCAGACATTTGAAAAGTAAACATTGATCACATTTTGGTAAAATTTTGAAGAGAGCTAAACCGCTTGGCACAGTAAGAGTTAACTCAATGCACATGCACAGGTTATTTTAATCCATAACCTTTTATTCCCGAAGTCATTTCACAACAGTATCGTATAAAATTTGAATTTGAATGTTTCTTCTCACAAAACCATAACACATGTATAACCCTCAACCACAACGAATGAAATACATAGCTTGTCATGCAAAATCTAAAACACGAAACGCATACACATGTAAATCTTCTCTACGGGATATTTTGAAACATTCTAAAGTGACATTAAAATGATTATGAATAATATGCTTTATTTAACGCAATCGCTTTGCAAACACAGTAATGATAAAATATATGTAAACATATTACCTAAATCTAAACCATACAGGAAATACATGTAGTATTTTTTTTTTTAAAGTAAAGTTTCTCTATGATTACAATGACGCATGATGAAAAGACAATAAAATGTTTAGGTATCCTGTGCAATCTCTTTGCAAGCGATATCCAATCGCGCGTTACAAACGTTTTTACATCACCCCCTCTTTAGGCACTCACAGAATAGGAGAGTCTGTTGAATCATGTTTAGGCAATAATGCTCCCCCCCCCCCTCCTCTCTCTCTCTCTCTTTCCCTCTCTTTCTCACTCTCATGCAGGAACAAAGAAAGACAATTTGTGAAGCCTTTGCAAATTGACTGAAAAAGGGTTCCACAATGGCCTAGTACATCGAGGAGTATTAATATGAGAAAATCGCCAAAATTGTGACAATTTCAAATATCCAAGAGAAATTAAAATGGTGTAAATATACAACCCGTCTTTTGACGATTTGTTATTTTATTTCAGTACCATTATATGTCTTCTTGAAATTATAAAAACCTGTTTTCAAATTCACCATCTACCGTTTTTACCTTCCTGTGGCAAAATTCTTAAAGAGTTATCATCTGATTCTTAATTTCCTCATAGACCTACCTATTGTTGATAATTATGTTTGATTCAATTTTGATATCACGTGCTTAGAAAGAAGATCTGGAAACGATATCATCTCATTTGTTATAATTCCATCAACATCGGAGTTACGTTTTTCACCTTATATTTTGCGAGAGTATATTTTTTTTCCGGTAGTAAATCGCTTAAATGGTTGTTGATATGGTTTAGCAAATGTTCTCAATGGCCCGTATTCTGAACTCCGGTTTAAGTAAAACTATAGCTTTAATTAAAACTGACTTAAAGCGCTAGTCCAGTCTAAATGTCTGTACAAAATTAAACCTTACTAGACTGGAGTTTAAGTTAAACCTGAGTTCAGAATGTGATTTTCCAAAACTCCGGTTTCAAGGGCAGGTTTAGACTGGGTTTAAACCACATTTAGACCGCGGTTTCAGTTAATCCGGAGTTCAGAATACGGGCAAATAACGCAAAGTACAGGCTGTAGTAAAATATATCTAAAAAAACAGCCTTTTTCTATCGCACTTTGTTATTTGGCTAATAAGAGTACAGCATACATTGTATTACTTCACAAATAATTATGGTAAAATGTAGCAGATGATACTACGTGGTTTTCTAAGCATGCTAAGTATAGATACAGTGGAATATTATCTCCATTGTTATGGTGTGTATCAGAAATGAAGAGCATACTCTTGCTGTGCCGGTTTCACAAATAGCATTAACTACAAAATTATTCATACCCTTACCAAGTTTTGAGTTTATTATTTTTTCCCTATTTCTATTGAGAAATAAAACATTTGCAAAAATAATTACGCAAGATAATTTATGAAATTTGATGGTTCATGGGTTTTTTTTATTCACCTTTTTTAACGGAAGATGGCTTGTCCATATTTATCAAACCTTTCTAATAGACCGCTTCGGTAATGTATGCAAATTTTATACATACCTTTCAAACAAAGGTTGTTCTTGACAACCTGAAAGCTTGCTGAAGGCTTGCCGGGCATAGCAACAAGTAACGTATGCAAACTGGATTCCAAGCATTGAGGCTCATTTATTAAAAGCAGGTTGATGGAATAGCTCGTCACTAGGTGCTCGGAAAAGAAATGCATAAATTTGAATACATTACAAAACCGGTCTTCACTATTCAATGGTTTTCAAAACATGTACAGGATCTTAGGAATATCTGAAACATGTGCCTTGAAAAAGTATGTCTCATTGCCATGCCTGAATCAGGGTATATGAGTATTAATACTTCTAAAATGCCAGGAAATGAATATATAAGCGTTTCTAGTCCACCTTTTTTTTTTTTTTTTTTTTTTTTTTTTTTTTTGCAAGATTGATGCAAGATTTATTTCATTTCATTTTTTTTCCAAATACAAAACAATATGATTTACAAAGTACAAAATCATGAAATGAAAAAGGAACCTACTGGAAAGCACCTTTCATTCGCAAGAAAAACACAAAAGACTTCAAAATAACAAGGGATGCGAATTAACCCATTTACTTACCAGTAATGTTTCCTGCTTATGAATATTATGTCTTCACCCCAGTGTACAACGAACATATTCCAAACTATTAAGATCTACTTATATGCATTTGAATAAACAAAACTTATTATACGACTTATGTTCTTAACTCCATTTAACTCCATTTACAAGGGGGCAGAGGAAAAAAGGTGAGATAAATTGCTTTGAAACCTTGCACCCTACTGGGGAATCCGATCTAGATTGCGATAGAGTTTGGTATGTTACTCGGAAGAAGCCAGCAGTACGGCTCCACTCTGTTTTCATTCTCACTCTTTATTATTTCTTCAGTCGCCTTAAGGTCTGCACGAAACCTGTTTGAAAGAGAGAGAGAGAGAGAGAGGGTGGGAAGGTGTGTGAGAGAGAGAGAGGGGGGGGGGAGAAAATGGAACAGAGAGAGGAGGAAAAAAGAAGGAAAATGTACATCAATGCATCAATTGGGGAATTTTTCAATTGTATGAATTACAAATTAACATTTCTTCTTTCAAATAACATTGCAACTCTGTATTTTTATGTAAAGAGCTCATATCCCAGTCACCTATGAGGAATAAATCTAAGCATTAAACAAATTAAACAAAAACAACAATAACAGCTATAAGATAGACAAGGAGTAGTATACACTGACATATTGGATCAAAACAGCTAGAGTATGTCATCAGCGGAAATACGTAAACAACTGAAAAAAACAAAATTAATATAGGGATATCGGAAATGGGTGACAACAAATAAGGTGACAAATCAGAGGTGTAACTTTATGCGCGGGGGCTTGATCTTTTAAATCAATCAACACAAATAAATGTGAATACGATATAAAGCGGACAAACATGCATACCTTATACTCCAGTCACACCGACAAGGCCAACACCAGACCGACGACAGACAGAACGAAACATTACATTAACTCGAATGGCCAAGAATCGGTCGGTTCGGAATCGGTTTAGTGTCGGTTTGGCGCTGTGACTGAGGTATAAGTCTTTCATTTCTTTAATGGATTGATCGATTTTGACAGCAACTGCATTTTTGTTTAGAAGAGAAGAGGGGAGAGGAAGGAGTTGGTGAAGGCAGGGAGCGGGAATCACGGCAGGGGGTGCTACAGAGGGTGTTACAGCCGACGAGACCGACAGCCCATACGCCTTAGAAACCAGACGATCGAGACCGGTCTTGCGTGCCTTCTGACAACTCTTCAGAAGTTCAGAGGGTTCACTAGACCGACGGCCCACGAGACTCTGATATCAACATTTTTATATATTTCCTAATGTGTTGTTTTATTTTGTCGATCTCGTGGGCTGTCGCTCTCGTGGACCCATTACAGCTTTTTTTTTCTTTCTTTTTCTATAATATCTTATATATTTCTTTATTCTATCGGTCTAGTGGGCTATTGGTCTAGTGGACTGTTGGTCTAGTGGGCTGTTGGTCTAGTGGACTGTTGGTCTAGTGGGCTGTTGGTCTAGTGGACTGTTGGTCTAGTGGACTGTTGGTCTAGTGGGCTATTGGTCTAGTGGACTGTTGGTCTAGTGGGCTGTTGGTCTAGTGGGCTGTTGTTCTAGTGGGCTGTCGGTCTAGTGGGCTGTTGGTCTAGTGGACTGTTGGTCTAGTAGAAAGACACCGGGGCGGGAGAAGCGAGAGCCAATAAATGGGAAGGGGGTAGAGTGAGAAATAACAAAACACAACATCCTTTCCAGAATTCGGCTCATACTGATGATGCTGTTTAGCAGAGAAGAAATTCTCAACGATAATCTTACTTCTCCAAGGCCTCCAAACTGGCGGGATCAAAGAGGTATTGGACTTCGAACTCCCCCAGTGGTTTGGTGTCGTGCATGCTAAGTAGCCTCGTGAAGCTCATGGTTTTCAGTATCTTCTTCTTGTTCGGAAGTTTCTCTATCAGATCCCTCTCCGTTAGAGCAGTCTTATGAAATTAAAAGAGAGCGATAAATCTATCAAAATTCTCAAAATTAATCTTCTCATAATCAAAAGCGCGATAATTGTCCATTGAAATTTATGATTGGTGAGTACAGTTTTTTTTTCTAGAAAGTGCTATTCAACTTTTTTAAAGACAGGTTTAATCAGTTTTGCAAAAACAGTTCAAAACATGATTGTAAGCACGATTACTCATGGTAACTTTTGTATGAAACTATTTAAAAAATCAACAGTAGTGTTTTTTCCTTGATAAACGTCTGTCTTTGTTTTTAGCAGGCTTTCTGTGATTGCTTTTCCTTACATTCTTCGATCAATTAATAAACATTTGAAGAACATACCGTGTAAAGTTATCAACTAATACATAAAGGATTGTTGTTTTATCAAGTGTCTCTTTCAATATTTAAAAGAACTTGCTTACTCTACATATATACCAGGTCCATGGTCCTTTCCGGACTTATGGTAGGTCACACGCTTCTTACATCAGTATACATATTAGTATTGGAAAGAATGTATCATTGACGTTCATAATGTATTCAATCTATTTATTTAATTTCGTACATTACTATCCATAATTAAGTATTCAATATGTATTTAATTATGTAATAAGTCATGTATTCAAATATATATTCAAAAATGTATTCAATTATGAATTCAGTCATGATTCAATTATCTATTAATTATGTATGCAATCATGTATTAAATGATATATTCAATTATGTATTCAATTATGTATTCAATTAAGTATTCAATTAGGCATTCAACAAGTATAATTATGTAATATACATGAGATCTGTACCATGACTGAAAAATGTATGTTCATGATATGATGCAGAAACCAATAAATCAATCAAATCAAATCAAATCAAATTACCTTGTCCTTGGGTGGTTCACCACTCATCCATCCTGGATAGGCCGGTGGGAAAGCGTAATTGTCATACTGGCCAAAGTTCACCGAAGCGTGAGTAGCACTGAACATGAAGATGAAGCTAGTGACGACATCAGCGACCTCTTTTGCTGTTTCGAAGTGGCCGCCGTTAGGAAGTCCCTTAAGGCAAAAGTTGTGTTATTGGGTAGTATTATAATGACATTCCATCAATTCGATGATTGTCACCAAGAAATTTGATTTTTATTAAGAATTCATTAATAAAAGTTTAACTGACAAGCTTTAAAAAATAATATTATCATGACAGGTTAACGAATCCTGTCAATACAAAAACATGACACCGTCCTGACAAACCTGCTCCTGTTTTGTACCAAGGTTTCTCTGAAACAAGTTTTCCTGTCTCTGTATTTTGCTGATTGGTTCGTAGGCTCCTTTATTTGGTAGCCTTATCACATAGCTAGGAGGACGGTTCGGTGATTTGGTTTGTCCATTAGGTAATTTAGTTTATCGACTAGGTCCTTTTTATAAAAGGGAGTTAGGTGATTAATGGATTTTATTCGAAAACAAAAAGAAAAGATGTGATTATTCGCTCATCTTTCGAGATTTGTCTGCACTAAAACGCGACGATCATAATTATATGATATACCATACCTTTATGCCGCCTGTAGGCCCAGTGCCATCTGTGTCTTCTACGGCGTCGTTTTTGTGCTGGCTTGCAAGAAATGCTGCCCAGTCTTGTAATTCGTAGTCGTTGGCAATCTTCTCTGGGGTATCTGAAGGAATGAGTATGTCAGAATCATTACAGTTACCATAATAGAAAACCTCATGAAAGATTATTATGTGTATAATGATAAATTCATGTCCGTGACATTTCTCAACATGGACAAGTTCCGAAGCATCAGTGACTGGGGAGAATTTTTCATTGAAATCTGAATGGTTCAGAAAAATTCAGGTTTAAATGGATTTTAGACCCAGAACTCAAGAGGGCGCTGTTGGATGGTGTGATACTCGCCGCCATCTTCATTACGAAGATTGACGACGCAAGTGGCATGCAGCTGTCCATCAATGTGGTAGATCCACCTACGGTGTAGTACAGTGTGTGTGCTAGCTGTGTATATGTACCGTACCGTACCGGCACCGTATACATTATTTCGGCACACGTACCATGAGAATCGGCATCATTCGGGCATTCGGGGCATGGCATCTGCGTAAGCGTCGAATAATGTTGGTGCCAATTGGGCAACTTGCACAGTCCGCCAGGGCATGCATTTTGAAAGCGCCCTCTTGAATGCCAGGTATAAATACCTTTAAACAAAACAAAGAGAGCAAATCTGGGGGGGGGGGGAACCTTCCCGGAAATTTTATTTGCCTTACTCTAATAATAATACGCAATAAAAATTAGAAACCACAGTAAACTCTGCCATTTTCCAGTTTATATGTTTTCTGTTAATTGATTTTAGCATGTAAAACATATAATATTGCAACTTCAGCGATCATCACTACTTTATATCAAAATGTTTAGTGCATTCCATTGTGCTTTTTAATCTTAATAAAATACCATAATAATGATCCACAATGTGTTTGACGTATCTGGATATGGCCCGATGTATTCGCAAGGCATCATCGCGATAGTAGTAGTGTGGTAGCACATTCGGATTGGCAACACCCCTGTTCTCAAGGTCAGCCGGGAGGGAGCCATCTACGTCGAGTCGCCACGTCGCCCATTTACGTTTGATGATCTCTGACATCCCAGCGCTTCCGATAGTCATGATATCGTTCACCAAGCCATGTGATCCTAACAGAGGTCCTACACCTGTCCTGTTAAACCATACAGAATCACTGAAGATCTATTGCAAAGAAGAAGAATTTCGCGTTTCCTTGTCCCACCATAACGCATATGGTGAATAACACAATTCCCATGATATTTCACAGCTTAAGTGTGCTTTGATCATTTCGGTGGTAATACAAATCGTTATAATGAGAAATATCACTCATT